>OU015493.1:17608911-17826411 GCA_907164885.2 Dolomedes plantarius | reverse complement strand
AATCCAAACCCAATAAAACAATACACAACATTTGATTCAATATTCCAGTCTTTAGAAGAATACAAAGTCCCCGAATATAGTCGAATTAGTATCCCAGAACTGAGATGAAACATGTTTTCTGTAGTTCAGTATAGCTATAAACGGGGCTCAGTAAGAAATAGAATCCCTTAAATGTCTTATATGTAACTTAGTACAGGCAAAATGGGGGGAAAATAGCGAGTATAATATCTCTGAATTGAGTAGAAACATCTTTAATTCTATTTACAGTCCCCACGGGCGCAGAAAAACGAAAACAATATGCATAGGAATAACATAATTATCTACTGAGATACAAAACGAAATGTTTCATCATACAGATCATGCCAAAGGTTACGATATTATAAGCACTTTTAAAAGGATGGATTACTGAAAAGCTGCATTTCGCAAAATTTTAGTTTTGTGTCTTATTTTTAGTAAATTCTTGAGAATTTGATGTTATCTATCGCAATTAAGACATTGCAATTTAAAGTTTTCAAATGTAGCGAAAAATCATTGAAAAAGGACACATGAGGGGCAGCCGATTAAAACTTTTTAATACAGCTATTTTTAACCATATTTCATTGTGTGTCATCATTTAGTACATTAAGATGGGTTCATACAAATTCAATCACTATACCTTATATTCACAGAAAACTGTTTTCTTTTCGGGAAATAACGAAAAAATGTAAAAAGGCTCTGAACCAAAATTAAAGGGAATAGGTATGTTTGAGTATTTTTAAAAGCTGGAAAAATCGCCATTAAACGTCATAGTTTAGATAGGTAACTTCTTAAAAACAGTTAAGAATATCTATTTTCGATTCTAGAGTTACTAATAACACAAATAGTCTAAAATATTTAAAGATCAGCTTTTATTTCACGCAATATTGAATTATTTTAACCTCCATAGTCTATGAATAGTGACCAAATGGGTGACAAGGGACTGGTAAATTTTAAAATTCAAGGCTACGTGTTGAGTAGGGTCTCGGATATTAAATCAAATGTTACGCGTATTTTGCGAACGGTTCGTTCCAACGCCTATAAACAGTGTTTCGATGACTTGAAGAAACGCTGAAAAAAATTGTATAGACTCCTTTGGCGTTTATTTTGAAGGAGATAAATTTATTTGAAGGTCAGCAATATTTTTGTTATTTAAAAAAAATATCCGGTTACTTTATGGGCGCATCTTGTATATATAGAATATATATATATATATATATATATATACACTCACTTCCAAAAGTTAAGCACGGAGAAGAAAATGTTAATTTCCGTAAGCCAATCCGAATTAAACAAGCTGAAATTTGCTGCAAAGGTAGAAGGAAGTGTGCAAATATGTTAGGTAAATCCAATCACGGTTTCGCGTCGAGAAATATGCAAAATAGGAAGTCGTATAAGAAGCCGGCATTGTGAAGGGTTACAGGAGTAGCATGTAAGTGCTGATGAAAGGTGTTTAGAACATTCGCACGATTTGTTTTCAAGCTAGACGTGTTTCTATGGGTTCCAGAAGACGAATGGAAGATTCTGAGCGCTGTCGGGCTGTCGGACGCATTGAAGCAGGACAGTCTATCACAGATGTTGCTCTTTTCTTCAGCGTTCATCATTCCGTCATTTCACGATTATGGAAACAATTCCAAACCAGCCAAACAGTTGTCCGAAGACCTGTAGCCGGTCGTCCAAGGGTTACGACCCCCTAGGAAGATCGGTATATTGCTGTTGTAGCAAAGTGGTATCGAAGATCAACCTCCACACGTGTGACATACATGTGTGGTTGTAGCGGCCATTGGCAAGACAATATCTGCCACTACTGTTCGTCGAAGGCAACACATGAATGGTCTATACGCCCGGGTACCATTAGTTTGTGTTTCTTTATCCGTCCAATCCAGAGGGGCACGATTAAAGTGGTGCCGTCAGCATGTGAATTGGACTGTGTCTGATTGGGGCAACGTTATGTTCACAGATGAGTCCAGATTTGCCCTGCAACCCGATGATAAGCGTGTAAGGGTCTGGAGGGAACAGGGCAGACGCAATCGGCCCGAGAACATCACCGAACATCACGCATTCCGCGTTGGGAGCATACAGCCGAGGTTCTGTGACGGCTGTACGGTATCGAGATGAAGTCCTAGACCCCACTGTGAAACTGTACGCTGCAGCAGTTGGTCCTTCTTTCATTTTAATGGACGATAATGCCCGTCTCCATAGAACTGCCATCGTTGACGACTTTCTGGAGAGTGAGGGAATTGGGCGTATGGAGTGGCCGGCTAACTCACCGGACCTTAATCCAATTGAAAATCTTTGGGGTGCCCTCGACCGTGCTATATGTAGACGTTTCCCACCTTCAGCCATTATCAGAGATCTAGAAACTGCCCTACTGAAGGAAATTACTGGACTCTACGGTGGTTGATCACCTCGTAACAAGCATGATCACACTCTGTACACTTTGTATGAAAGTGAGGCGTGCTCGCATACCCTATTAATGTCGGTTTTCGTTGTTTGTTTTGCATTTAAACATAATTTTGTTAATGACGTAAACATGGCGTCATCTTATAATTTATGAAAATTCAATATTTTTTTATCTCTGTATGTAATTCTTCATTTTGTTTCATGAATAAACATAGAGTTACTTACTTGCAGCATTTCATGTCAATCAAAGCAGTACTTGTCCATTTTTTCGCATTTTAAAACTCCGTGCTTAACTTTTGGAAGTGAGTATATATATGTATATGTATATATGTATGTATATACCGGGTGACCAGAAAGTCAGTATACATTTGAAAAAGTAATAATTCATGGAATAATGTAGGTAGAGAGGCAAAAATTGACACACATGCTTGGAATGACATGGGATTTTATTGCAACCACAAAAAAAACCTTCAAAAATGGCCGACAGATGGCGCTTCATGTGATAAGAAAAGCAATAATTAGCATAACAAATTATGACAAAGCAAAGATGATGTTCTTCAGAACAAATGCTCAACATTTCGACCGTCATTCCTCATCAATAGCTGTAGTCGAGGGACAATGTTGTGAACAGCACTGTACAGCATATCTCTATTTATGGTGAGACATTGGCGTTGGATGTTGTCTTTTAGCATCCCTATTTATGTCGGTCCATCGTGAACTTCAAAATCATTCTTTTCACAGCTGCAATTGTCATAGGACCTTTACCCGTTCGAATGCCCTTCCTATGGCGATAGGATCGTAAAGCTGCAGTAGGAGATTCCCCATTCTGATAGTACAGCTTCACTAACAGTGCCTTTTCTGGTAACGTCAACATGCTGCGATTGCTGGTGCATCAGATTCCTGAGGCAGAGTTGAGTTTTAGAAGTAGAGTGCCTTGACCAGCTGGTTTTAACTCCTGTCGCAAGATAGTATAAAATCAATGTAAATGTGCTCAGTATTAAAAATCATTAAGGTAGTTAAAGTTTAAAGATACAAGTTACATAAAGAATAATAATAATTAGTTTAAAACCTTCAAGAGTTGAAGGGTAGAATTAATAATAATTAAAATAATTAAGACTGATAAGTAAAAAATAGTTTAAAGAGTAAATTAAGTTTAAAGAGAGAAAAAATTAATTGGAAGATATTACAATGAAAAAAATTAACGAGTTAAGGTAAAGGTGGCGCTCAGCAAACAAGATGTTAAGTTTGCAAGCAAAAGAAAAGAAAGCCCTGTTCAGGGTCATACAATTCGTAACGTGATGATTTCAGATTTCCACGGGGGAAAAGTGAAAATATCATGATAAGGAAATTTAGACTAAGCGACACCACCTAGACCCGAACCCACATCGTAGGGTTTACCAGGTCAGCGCGATAGTACTGCACTATGGCAGCACATAAGTAGGTGAACAAGATGGAAAGATCTGATTCCTTCTCTCATTATGGCTCCTTTTATACACGATTCTCATGCAGCGTCACTGACGGTTTGCTGTCCAGCGCCATCTGTTGGTCATTTATTGAAATTTTTTTTGAAGTTACAATAAAACCCCATGTCATTCCAAGCATGTGTGTCAATTTTTACCTCTCTACCTACATTATTCCGTGAATTATTACTTTTTCAAATGTATACTGACTTTCTGATCACCCGGTATGTACATATATATATATATGATCAAGAATTCCAGTCTTGTTCAATAATAGGGTTCTAAGTGCTTGGTCTAAGTTCTCATCCCTCCCTAAAATTTTCGTATTCAAAAATAAAACTCTTTTTCTCATCGATAAAAATCTGTTACATTCTTTATTGTAAAACAGGGGTGTCAAATTCAAAGGCAACCTTGGGCCAAACAATCAAGGTTTAACTATAGGTGGGACGCAAAAAAATCAATATTAATACAAACGTAGGTTTATTTACCTAATTACAGTACATTCAACATAAATATATGCATTTTGTTTAATAATATCATAAAAAGAGTATCATTAAAAACACATTTAGCGAATTCTTCCTATCTTATTATAATTCTGCGCCGGTTATTTTATTATATATTATTGTGCCAATATATTGGCCGGGCAGCAAAAATGTTCGTCACGGGCCGCGAGTTTGATACCCCTGTTGTAAAACTTTTGTAAGTTATAAGAAAAATCTCTTTTTCCCCCGAAACTAATTTTTGAAACTTTGATGCTGAATCTTACTAAATGCGTCTCTACTGTGCATTTCCCCGATCATCAAACACCAATTTTCGTATCTAATATTTCCTATCAGTTTCGGCCAATGCCGGATGTCAGTGCCGGATACAATACTGTATTCTACCAAGCTGAAAGCAGGGCGGAATATGTTTAATCAGCAATCAAACTTAAGTTCCTTTATCAGTATCTGTCACTCTACTGTCTAGGTCAATTAACGCAATCAGATGAGGTGGAAATTATAATTAAAATTAGATTTGTGTTATTATATATACATACATAGATACATACATACATATATATATATATGTATACATACATATATATATATATATATATATATATATATATATATATATATATATATATATATATATATATATATATATATATATATAATTGTTAAATAATAAAACTGAATCGGGAAATTTAAAACGATTGGAGACGGATGATTGAGATATTGAAGATAAATTAATAATTACAAGATAAAAGGAACTTTTTATATACCATGTTTTTAAATTTTCTGTTAAATCATATAAACTTGACAATTCTATGCATTAATAAATACTTTAAAAAATTTCTTTGAGGAATTATCCCATCAACTTGAAAGAAAATGAAGTTAATTAGAAGTTAACTTGCGTTTAACTTTTCGTTCCCGTCCCGGACGATAGATGGCTGCACCAGTCTACAAAACAAAATTAACTGAAAATGAATTCAAAACTCCTTAAAGATGGCTATCAGTATTAAAAGAATGCATTGTCATCGTGTTCTGAGCTATTCTAAAAGTTTCAACTGTCTAGCAAGTCGGGAAGTTAGTTAAAAATCGATTGCAAGATTTGTAGTGGACAATCACACACACAAACAAGAAAGCGAGTTGATAAAAACATGGTAAAAATGTAAATTTCTTTCTTCTGAACATACATTATTTATCTGAAAATATTCATTAAAATAACAATGTAAAAAGTCAGGGATTAAAGTAAAGAAAAAGAAAAGTTTTATTAAAATAAAATTGGGTTCTCATCCTAATTAAGAGAAGGTTTTTATTAATTATATCCAAGTTTCCCCTGACTGGAAATTAATGAACCGATGCTATGAGAAAATTAACAATAAAAGTTTTTTTAGCAATAATATATTATTTTTCGTTCCTTATTTAGGCAAAATTTGCATTCTTAAATTTAATATAAAATTTGTTTATTCATTAATTGAAGAATAGAGTAATTACTAAGATGAAGAAAAGAGTAATTACTAAAATAAAGACTAGAGTAATTACTAAATCAAATAAAAGCTAAAGAACGTACACGCCTGAGGAACCAGGGAGTCACAAAGCATTTGCCATTTTTATTAACAGCAGTCTGGACTTTATGTCAGACTAAATGAAGCTTAGGCATCTGGGCCAGTTTCCATAGACATCCATTACATCTGTGGATCTATCAATCTAAAGTGTCGGTCCAGAGGATTAAGTGACCAATTCTTTGCAGATCAATACCTTGACGAATTCTCGGAGGCGAGACTTCATTTGACAGATAGGAGCTCTTTGCTAGATTCTGTGACTGGAAATGACAAAGTCAAAATTAACATGACAAGTCATGCATCAATAGCTGTATATACAGTCGGACCTCTATTTAACGAAGTCTCTAAATCCCGAAAAAAAGTTCGTTATATGGAAAATTCGTTAAATAGAGATTCACTTTTTAAAATACTTTAAACTAACAAAACAGATTTTAAATTCATAAACAATAAATATTATTAATAAAAGCAATTGATCACACCTTTATTTTGTAAATTAATATCTATTTATTTTATATATCTTACCCATAAAACAGAAATCTGCAAGGAAAACAAGAATAAAACAAAACATTTTTCGGGAATACACTGTATTTTCAATTGTATTAAAATTCATTAGTTTTAATGTAATTAAAAAATTATATTAAAATTCATTAATTTTAATGACATTATCGCATTTATTATAAGAAGTAATTTTAAGCATACATTACCACATGCGTCCTTAAATTTAATTACTGATAAAGTCTGTTAATTTTGTCTGAGTTTTTTGTTTGGAAAAGTGATTTCTCTCATACGTCTCTCATCTTTGCAATGTCACCAAAACCCCCTTCAGGTGTATTTTCTTCAAATTGCAACCCGCGTCGGAATGTGTTAAAAGAAAGTTAATGTGTTAAATGTGTTAAAAGAAAGAATAAGTTTGAAATGTTCAGAAATATTTTGAGAAATATGGAGAAAAAATAATATTGGATCACAAGGAAAATGTTCGTTAAATAGAGAATGCACTTCGCTATTTGGAGGTTATTTTACGAAAAAAATAACAAAATGTTATTGGTTCAAAGGAAAAGTTCACAAAATAGAGAAATTCGCAAAATAGAGGTTCGTTAAATAGAGGTCCGACTGTATTATGCTTTTGAGAACATTTTTTGTTAATCTGCTAACTCTAACATGATTTGGACGTTTTTATTTCTTTCTTATCGGTTTAGAGTCACAAAAAACTACATCTGAAGGCGTCTTTTTCTCGACAGTAAATTCTGTTGGCGAATCAAAATATTCCTCTTTCAGCCGACAGATAATAACAGTGAAATTAAAAAAATAATCCTTTCATATTTCTGCAAAACTTAACAATGGAATAAAGTAGTTACAAGTACGTAAAACTTAGCAACCTTAAATCCGAATTGAAACAGCTTACTTTTATTATTTCCACTCATATAAAGGGAGGCACATTTCGGAGTTAATTCAATAAAATATCTTAATTCACTACTGCTCTTCAGTATTGAAGGACAGAAATGAATTATTCACTATTATTATGCAGAATAACTTCTCTGTTTCAACAAAAGAATGCAGTTATAATAATTTTGGGTGATGTGAAATATTTTAAATGATTTGATAAATTTTCATTCTTTATCCTGGATTTAGAAGCCCATTGTATCTCGTTATTGAATTAGTGTTGTTTTTGTAGAATGAAATAGTTTTCCTGTTATAAAGATATTGCTCTTCCATTTTCCATGCAGCAGCAGTGAAAACTATATATCGTAACTTGAAAACATGCTGTAGAAGATTAAATAATGTTTGCTTAATCACATATACTTTGATAAGTATTTAGGTATTCAGGATAAATATAATGAAAGCAGAACATAATAAATAAAGAGACAGGGGCATTGATTTGACACTACATCCCCATATATTTCCTTTTTAAAGGCGAGCCTGATAAGTTTGTTTGCGATTTGAATGGATTTCGAGTCGTGTATTTGATTAAGTCGGAGATCAAAGAGAAAGTGATACAAGTTTATGTATCAGACATGTAATAATATTTGGCATATCTTCGAACTAATGCACGTGATCATCTAGTGAAAGAAAAACCCTTTTACTTTCACGGAAACCTTTACTTGATTTTTGCGTTGATATAAAGTGGTGCGAGCGCCTTTCGTTTCTTGCACTTAGGGTAAAAGAAAACTGCCGTTGAAAAGAATGATTTATTTGTCTGTTAACAAAGGGAGACGGCATTTTATAACATCAAAAAATGTCCTACTTCCCATTGTTTATACCCTAGAGGGTTTAGTTTGGTTTGGAGCGCTACGGTCAACTTTTTGCTACACGAGGGCTAATTAGACCGGGACCTACAGTTTAAAGCCGATTCCGAACGGCTACAAACATCCATGACAACAGTGGGATTTGAACCCACAGGATCTGAACCCAATTCCAGTGCCCTAGCCATTCGGCCATTACCTGGCTTATACCCTACAGGGATACACCATCTTTAAAAACAAAAGTGACTGTTTAATGAGTATTACACATGCATAAAATGAAAAAAAAACATCAATGGAAAGAATTTGTTCCTGATATATATATATATATATATATATATATATATATATATACATATACAGGTGGTTATCAAAATAATGGAAACACATATCAATATTAGTGGTGTTTAAATGCCATAGATGGTACTATGCCATATTAATAAAGAATTTCTTGTTATTCCTAAGTGTTTCCATTATTTTGATAACCACCTATATATATATATATATATATATATATATATATATATATATATATATATATATATATATATATATGTATACACACACGCACACACACACACACACATATATATATATATACATATATACATATATATATACATACATACATATATAATATATATATATATATATATATATATATATATATATATATATATATATATATATATATATATATACCTGCATCTATTTGTTAATAACCCTCAAGACCACTCCAGGTCAGTTAAATTCATAGGTTACGAAAAATTTAATATAGCTTTAATATTACCCAAAAATAAAGGTTTATCTTTAAGAAATTCAATGAAGTCTTTGAACTTATTGGTGTAACTGATTATTTCAGAATCTCAATTTTGAATTTCTCCTTGTTATGAAAAAATAAATTTATCTCTGTTCGAGGGAGACTGTTGCTTCGACATTTTTGTTTAATTTTCCATTTGTCGAATTTACTTTCTACAGTTTTATATACTTTTTCTTGGCTTAGAACTAGAGGCGCCATTTTTTTATTAAAAAAAATAGTTTAATGGTAAATACATGATTTGGTTTAAACCGGTAGACGCCGTCTAAGAAACTTGAAATGAATGTGTTTTTCATGTAAACATAATAACGAAGGTGAGAAATGTGTTAAAAAATTGCTGACGTGTCGATTAAGTACCATTTAAGCTTTTAACAGCAGTCTTAATAATATTTTAGTTCAAGTACTTCTGGGCAGATTTTCAAGAAACATATTTTATTCTTCTTTTAAGCATAGTGATTATGATCTATTTTTTCTGAGATTTTTAATATTGTGGATATCAAACTCAACGATACGTTTTTTAATTACCAAAGTGAGGGAAAATTCCATTTCTTTCTATGACAGAAGAAAGCAATTATTTATTATGCTTGAAAGAGGACTATACTATCTTTAACCGTATGTATAATATAAAGAAAAATATTATTACTGTAAAAGGAAACTGATACGAAGGAAGTCTATTGGTAGATGTCTATAGGTACATTTCTACACTTATACATATTTTCAGGAACGGAAAAGAAAATTCAACGTCCATAAAGTAAATTTAGCCCCACTTAAATATTTACTAAAATTACGGGTTTTAATGAAAAAGAGATCTGAAGCAATGAAAGCAGTGTCTTACTGTGTAAGCTTTTGAGTTGAGATTGTACCGTCGTCTTGAAATTATTAGATTCTACCGGGTGTCCCAAAAATGACCGACGATTTGAAAAATCAATTAAAGAAAAACGGATGGTGATAGAAATGTACGGTTTGCTGCATTCTCCTTAGGTAACCAAGGAATTTATTCTCACCAATTTTCAAAATTAGTTACAAAGTTTGTCAACATACGGCGCTGATGAATGGGAAAACTATTAAGCAATGTTTTCAAAGCAAGAAGCATACGCAAAGTGGCATGGATTGACCTCCCCATTTGTCAGATTTGATGACAGATGATTTTTTCTTTGGGGGTACTTGAAAGACTAGGTGTATCGTCACAATCCGCAAACTGTAGATAAACTGGAACAATACATCTCTTCTGCTTGTCCGAACATTCAAACTGAAATGTTTGTACGGGCGTCTGTGAATTTTGACCTCAGACTGCGCCACGTTGTTGCTGCAAGCGATGATTATTTTGAAAACATTGTTTTATAGATTTCTCAGTCAGCAGCGCCATCTGTTGACGAACTTTGTAACTAATTTTGAAAATCGGTGAGAATAAATTCCCTGGCTACCTAAGCAGAATGCAGCAAACCGTACATTTCTATCGCCTTTCGTTTTTCTTTAATTGATTTTTCTAATCGTCGGTCATTTTTGGGACACCCGGTAAGTGCCTTTCATGGTTATTAATCCTTTAACTTTAAAATATCACTCACTTATTTTCTAAAGAAATGAAAAAATAATAACTGTCTATTAAAATTGAAAAGAAAACCATTTCTTCTAAAGTAATGAATAGTTCCACTGAATGTACCTGAATGAAAAGAAAAGCCAAAACGGAGTGGTGATTCTGACACTATGCATTTTTCTTTGTCTACGAGAAAAGAAAATAAATTATTCAATACAAACCTGTAAAACTGAATTCTAACATCATCTTTGATTATAATCTAAAAATGTGTGCTCTACACCAAAGTCGCATGAAAAAAAGGACCAAAAAAAAGCAATTTATCATCATCTTAGAAAGGAACTTAGAACACCTTTAACCTTTTGAAACTATCTGAAAAGAAATTTTTACTGAAGAAAAAACTAAAATCAAGAAAATAATTTATGCTTTGGTGGATTTTTCTGCTTAAAGATGTTTTAAATGAAGGAAAAAAAGCAGTAAGCAACATTCTCGGGAGGCAAATTGTGTAACCGTAGTTTTAATCTAAAAAATATGTTCTCAATGAAACAGAAATCTTAAGTGAAAACAATACTCTTGTGTGAATATTTCAGAGTTTGGTTTGCGGTGTCTTCGTGTCAGTGAATTGATCCCTATCGTTTTTCTTGGTTATCAGTCGTAGCTAAAATACAATATAACAATATAACGTTCATCTATTTTATAAAAGAGGTGACAAAAATAACACCCATTCATATAGTTTCTAAAGAAAATCATGACCATTAACGAAAAAGTGATTTATATATGTATATATATATATATATATATATATATATATATATATATATAATAGATATTTAAAATTAAGATAACTAATAGGGACAGATGCGACCATTTAATACTCCAAAAACTTAAAATAAGATATACATTTAATTATTTAAGCAGAAAGAAAGTGAAGGTGGTATAGTTGATGACTGGGGGGGGGTTTGTGACACCCCAACCCCGGTTAAACATGTTTTGCACCATGGCAACACTCCCGGAGATCGGCTATAACAAGACAGTTAAAAAATTGAAGACAATTTTTTAAAAATGAAACTGACCTGTTAAACCATGGAAATTTAATATAGAGTAATCTAAAACTTATTTACATGATGAATAGTTTTTATACCTTTTAATACTACTATATAAAAACAGAAAAACAAAATACTAAGATACAAAAATACAATGATACTAAAATACTAAAAAATACACGTTAACAAATACTCTACAAAAATATTAAAATACTAAAATACACTCATGGACAAAAAAATTAGCGCACCAAGAAATAATTGCAGGATCGTAACGAAACTTAAAATGAAGGTACATGTCGGGGAGATATGCAAATGATTAGAAATGCAGCGTGATTGCGCATTACGTATAGCCGGTAGAGGGCGTTGAACATCGTACTCTGTGGAGTATAAAACAGGTAGCCAAAGCTTGTTTGAGTGTGCTGAATCATTTACAAAGGAAGAGCTGAGATAGACATGCCATTACGCCGTGTTAGAAGACAATATAAGCAGTTGTCGCAGTTTGAGAGGGGGAGAATCGTCGGGATGATGGAAACTGGGTGGTCAGCTAGGCGAGTAGCTCGTCAATTAGGCCGCTCTGATTGTGTTGTGAGGAGGTGTTGGGACCAGTGGACCCGAGAGATGTCATGTACACGAAGACCAGGCTCAGGACGCCCTCGACAGACCAGTCGTCGAGAAGACCGCCACATCGTAAGAAATGCACGCGTACAGACAACTGCTTCATCGGCAGCCATCCAGGCACAGGTAGCACCTTCACTAGGGGCCTCTGTGTCTTCTCGAACCATACGAAGGCGCCTGGCTGAAGGACAGTTGGTATCGCGGCGCCCATTACATGTGCTGCCCTTGACGCCCACCCATCGACGCCTCCGTTTGGAGTTTTGCCGCCCACGAGGAAACTGGACTGCAGCGGAATGGAACCAGGTCGTCTTTAGCGTCGAATCCAGATTCAATCTCGGCAGTGATGACAATCGTGTTCGTGTGTGGAGAGCCCGTGGTGAACGCTTCAATCCTGCCTTTGCTGTACAGCGACACATCGCTCCCACAGCTGGTGTGATGGTATGGGGTGCCATTGCCTACAATACACGGTCACCCCTAGTATTATTCCGTGGCACCATGACAGCCCAGCGGTATGTTCATGAAATCCTGCAACCACATGTGTTGCCACTCATGCAACGGCTCCCAGGAGCCATTTTTCAACAAGACAATGCTCGGTCTCATACGGCAAGGGTGCCACAAGACTGTCTCCGCACTGTTACTACCCTTCCTTGGCCTGCCCGATCCCCAGATTTGTCTCCATTCGAGCATATATGGGATCATTTGGGACGACGAGTTGGGCATCCCACGAGTTTGAACGAACTAGAGGCAAGGTTACAGCAAGTATGAAACGAAATGTCTCAAGACATCATACAGAACTTGTATGACTCAATGCCCGATCGTATCGCATCGTGCATTCGCGCTAGAGGGGGTCCAACGGAGTATTAACTCCTCCGTTCTTTTGCCTTTTTCTCTGAAATAAATTATCCTTTTTCTTTGATTTTCTTATCATTTACTTATATCAAAGTAGTCATTACGTATGTAAAATTTCGTTTCATTTTGACGACTCCTTCTTGGTGCGCTAATTTTTTTGTCCATGAGTGTACTTAACTCCACACCAAGCTAGAGTCACGAATCTCATAGCACACACACACCTTTATAGACATAGTAGGGACTTTTAATGCAGTATTAGGGAAACTTTTGATGTTGCCAACTTTATGCTAAAGCGTTTTTCGCAATCGGTATTATTTAAATTAAAAAACTGGGTTAGAATTAACCTGAGGAAATTAACAGGAAAACCCTGGTCAATGGCTATTGCTACGAAATTATTTATTCTGATGTCCATAATATGATGTCCATGTATTTACTCATTCTTTGTTTCCTTTTAAGTAATTTACATTTGTATACTATATATATATATATATATATATATATATATATATATATATATATATATATATACTGTTATCAGACCGAAATGAAGAAAATAACGTGACGCAATATGTATATCTGAGTCTAGACACTTCATGAAGAACGGTATTAAATAAACTATTCAACAAGTCCATAGGGTAAAGTATAACATTTCTTTTTAAAGCAGAAAAAGAAACAGAAATTTGTAATAAATAAAATTATATGTTTTTGTGTCTAGAAGGATATTCAAGGGAAAAAAAGGCAGTATCTCATCAAGTGTGTGAAGAAAATTATATTACCTCCTACGTCACGTATAATCAAAAAATATATAGTCACACCCTGGAAAATAAAAACAAACAGAATTCTGTATCACTACACATGTATCTGTGCCCTACAGCCCGAAAAAACTTTTTTGCTCTTTTAAGCAACTCTTGCAGGCTATCTGGGCTGAGTGGATTACAGAGCTGATTGTGTTTATCAGACGCGAATCAGAGGGAACAAACGTATAATATCCCTGGAGAGCAAAAGAAATATGTACCCAGTCTCACTTCCGTAATGCCGGAGTAGGACTTTTATAAGCATAAGAAATATCTTCTGTCCCATAAGATAGAGATTAAATGTTCTCCATTGGTTCGAGAACCATTTATTCCTCCGAATTTACAGCTGTACAGGGGGCTACATTCATACCGATATGAAAACGGCTATGCGACTTTGAGGCTGAACTGTACAAATTTTCAAGATTAGAGGCACGAAAGCATGCATAGTTAAGTCCAGGATTATGTAAACGTTGTGGGTGAATCTTGTTTCAGCAGATTCTTTCAAGCAAATAATATTTTCTTTCTGAATGTTTTAAGCATAGGCATTTGCATGGGGGAAAAAAGACGATAATGTTTTGTAATGCAGAAATATTATGTCGAATATACTAAATTTAGAAATGCATAAATTTCAAAACAGACCACCCATGATAGGTTGGTTATAGTGTTGATTTAATCATACATTTTGAAGATGTTAAGTTAAATATCGATTGTGAATCCGAAATAAAGGTTAATTTTGGGATAATTTTGTGAAATATTTCGATCCATTTGTGTATAATTTGTTATTAAAAAATTTAGTACATTTAGTATTACTTTTTTTTGAAAAGTTTCTTCTATATGACAATCAAAGAATGGTATTCCTTACATGGTTTTTGACTTATCTGTCATCTTTAAAAGCATCTTCTCAGCTTCGAGTCATATAGCCGAGTTAGCACCATTCCTCTTAAACTTAAAAAGTTTTGGTGATAAAAAAGATACCCTTTTCAGCCGACAGAGGGCAGAAGGACACCTGAAATTCATCTCTTTTCATCATAGGTCTACACTCAGTGTGGAATATAGCATAAAGTAAAAGATAAGTCACTCGATAACTGATACTATTTATTGGAAACTCTTCCTTTTAATTAAGGGGTGCATAATTCATTCAAATATGTAGCAATTGTGTGCCGTTTTTGCTGCAAGGAATTAAAAACACATTTTTTTGCATTATATAGATTCATATAAAATATTAATCGAAAAGTGAATTTTTGGCAGAAAGGATCTATTTTCAGAGTAGTTCCCTTCAAGGTTGCTTTATGAATACAGAAAACTACTCAGGATTTGGGCAATACTAACCAATGTAATATACAACACCTGTTGGTTCGAGCGACGAAAATTGATAATATAAAGACTCCAATAAAAGTAAAAAGCGGGTATTTGAAAAATTATGGTGAAGAAAAATGTAACTTAATTGTACGCGTATTACATATATATATACAGATTTACAAAAACAGCAGCTAAATGCATTTACAAATTTTCTGAAATTAAAAAGAAACCCCAGGTGTTTTAAATCCATAATAGGATGTAAAAAAAGCTACTAGTTTTGGACAAATGAGTATAGTCGTTCTTTAGACTTCAGAACCATTTCGAAAGGTTGCCCAATTGTCGGCGGATCTGTATCGTCCGACCAGGCCGATATGAATGACATTTCACTGAACATGGGGGATTAACCTTCGGCTGTGTGTAAAGGAATTGACAGTTTGACAATGTCGGGTGGACCACCGTCCGGGACGACGTAATCACATGCATTACCATTTCGAAAAGTTACACGTATGTGTTCAAAAAAGAACTCTTTTTCATGTCAGTATTTTTCGTTAATCTGCTACCTTTAAAATTTATTTGAACGTTATCTTTTCTCGGCCTCGATGTATACCGCCGACTTAACACAATTTCTCTCAAAATAAAGAAGATACTTACATTTTTACCCGATAGATGGCAGCAGTGACAACTGATATGCACCCCCTGTTTCATTATGCTGGTCTAGGCTTAATGATGATTTTAGTATGAACATTTTGTATTACTTACCATTTCGAAAAGTTACCCGTATGTGTTCATAAAAGAAATCTTTTCATGACAGTATTTTTGACTGATCTGCTACCTTTAAAATGTATTTGAACATTATTGTTTCTCGGCCTCGAGGTATACTGCCAACTTAACATCATTTCTCTCAAAATAAAGATCTTTGCATTTTTACCCGACAGATGGCATGAATGACAACTGATATGAGCCCACTGTTTCATTATGCTGGTCTAGGCTCAATGACGATTTTAGTATGTAAAACAAATATCAATACTCATAACTCTGATGCTAGTTAAACGAAATTTGGTTTTATTCTGTTTCTACTAGTTTCAGATTACGGGATTTATTCAAATATGTAGCTGTTGAGGGTCGTTTTTGCTGCATTGAATTTCGAATAGATTTGGCAAAATTTATATAAAATATGGATCTAAAATTAAAAGTTTTCATTATACATTTCTCCCCATTTTCAGCAGAGAGTATTTTTCTGCTTAAAATGTGGGGATTATATTAGTACTGGTATAACCCAGAGAAGGACGAACTATACCGGTTCAAATCTTATTCCAAAACATTTAATTGAATTGCGAATAAAGAAATTTTCTTTTCTGTGGAATATGGAATTTAGCTTGAATTTATATGAACGAATGGAAAAATAAGAGGCTCACTAGTGATGTAGTATTATCTAAAACTAGACGAAACTCTGATTATGTGTATATTATTTTATCCAAAAAGAAAATTTAAAGGCAAACTAGTAATAGTAATCTTTTTCTAAAAATGTTTAATAATTTATGCTTCGTGAGCTATTTATAGATTTCTAAATGCTCTTCCATGTCAAGTCTCCTTTATAGATTTCAGAAAGGTACATATCTCGATTAAAAATATTTCGATCGACGTATAAATTATTTTAGCGCAAATGTCTTTTTAACTAAAAACAGTTTTAATTTTATTGTTTACTTCAATAGACAGCCGTCTGAAAGACTCTCAAAATAGAGAATTTCAAGAGATGAAAGAATCAGAAGTCTGTTAAAAAAATATATTTCAAGAACATTTGTCGAGTTACAGGGAAGGTATGATATGTATTGATGATAAAAGCTAGTTGGAAAAATTTGAATTATTTCATTATCTACTTCCTTTAATGATAATTTATTTTACGAAGTTTCATTACTGTTCAGATATCTTTTCAGAGTGTTGCCAAAGAGAAGTAAAAAATTTCTCCTTTTGATGAAAAAGGAAAAAAAAACTTTCATGACAAGTTTCATCATTAGACGGCACAAGTAAAGATGTTAGCGAGTAGTTTTTGAGCTAGGACCGTAGTTATGCAGGGATCATCTGAAGAAAGAAGATTTTTTGCGTTTGATAAATAACTAGTAATACATTTAACCTTCAGAAGGACGTCGTAATTACCCATGCCTTATACATTTACTGTAAAAAAGTGCTGATGGCTAATCAGGGATCGTTGACGGGAAATATAAAAATATATTTTCTTTTTACCGCTAGATTAGAGGGTACGGCAAAAAATCAAAGCGCAATGCATGAAAGTGAAATGTTTAAGAATTAGTCACTTCGTTTTTTACCAGAAAACACTGAATAGATTTTGGTTCATTATTTTCCTCGAAACCTTCTACCCAAAATGCAGAAACTAAGATGCAAAAGTAAGCTACTATTGAGGTAGTTTTAATCAGTGGTCCCCGGGCCGCGGACCGGTACCGGTCCGTGGATCAAATAGTACCGGGCCGCCCAAGGGACATTAAATTATTTCCATTTTATTTACTGTAGTATATTTCTCTCGGGTTTGCGTGACTTTGTCGGGTTTGTGCTAATTTATACCTTTGTAACAGAAGAAATCTTGTAACTATTTTAAATTAGCTTATTGTTTATTAAACATTTCAAGATTCTGAATTTAAATTGCAATCATAAAATTGAAAATAAATGCGCTTTCCTGAAAAAAAGAAAAAAAAACGAAACAAATAAATAAATAAACGAGTTTCTTATTGAACAATAAATAAACGTAACGTCATTTATACATGAAAATTATAATAACATCAATTATTAAATCAAAACAATCAAAAATATAAACAATCAATTTCCTCCCTCAGCGGGCTGCGGTAAAATTATCAAACGTTGACCGGTACGCGGCGATCGAATGGTTGGGGAGCACTGGTTTAAATGACCATATATAAACATAAAGTGATATGTAAGGTATCATAAAGTTAAAAACATCTGATACGCAGGCGCAAAAGAAGTGGAGAGCAATATCTAATCACGTGTTTTAGCTTAAAGCTGCAGGGCACAAAGAGAAAAATTGGCAATTCACATCTTACTTCTCTTGTGGGGGAAGTCTCGTGTCTAGTTGACAACTTAGGAATCCTCTATTTAAGATGTTCTTTCCCTTCTCTCTAAGGTGCTCTTTCTTTTCCAGAATCAAATTTTCGTCCTCTTTATGTCTATATAAATAATAATAATCAGATAAGAATGGTATTATTATATAGAATTGACTTTCTTTCATACTTCTGAATTTTTTTAAATTAAATTTTGTCCAGGGAAGCGGTAGCCCGGTAGTGCTGACCACCTATGTGGTGTCCCCTTAAATGAATGGCCAGCAGTATTCCGATGTGTGTTAGGGAGGCCATCAGCATTCGATGTCGACCACTACTGGTCTGGTGTCTGCAAGGTGTTGTCCGTCCGGTAATTCACATTCTTGTATAGAAGCGACAAGTGCCTCCGCATTTGAAAAAAAAAAATGTTTTGATCTTTTAAAGGAAAAAACTTGCTTTTTAAACACAGCATACTAGAATTTTTCCTGAATAATATAAACTTAAAAATATGATTCGAAGCTACGTTGATAATTGGAAATTCTACGTATGAATTGGATTTTCACTCTATACTGAGGTACAATTATTTTTTTTTTTAATCTTTAAATGCAAACCGCAATCAGTGAGACACCTTTCTCCCTATTTTAACATTGAGCTGAGTGCGCTCACATCGTGGGAAGCATCAAGGGGGAGCGGCAATGGCTGATCTGGACTACGTCATGCTCGTTCTTTTGCACGGAGCGTTGTTGGTTCACCTACATATGTTTCCCATTATAAAGAAGTCAACAGAGTTGTGATGTGGATGGACGATGCAATGCGATTCAATATATATATATATATATACTAGCTGAAAACCCGCACTTCGCTACGGAAATATATTCAAATCAAATACAACGGTCAATATATGCAATTAATGCCAAAAAAAATTAATAAATATATATATATATATATATATATTTATTTATAATAAATACGACGATCAATGTATACAATTGATGTAAAAAAATTATATATTTATAAAAAAATTGTGAGGGATATATTTATAGACAAAATAATGTAACAGAAAATATTCAAATTAAATCTAATAGGACATACTAAAGAATATAGTACAGTGAATATAGTACAGTTCGAAGAACATATCTTTTACTGCATTTTAATATTTTTTTGGATAATCTCAAATCGTTTGCTGCATCAGCAAGAATAAAAATATTTTTTTGTCTATTATGTTGTTATGGACGTGACGATAAATTTATTCAAAGTACCAGAAAAAGAAATCACGTGATAAGCATTAAATTAAAATTAAATTCTAAAAATTAATCTTTAAAAATTCACCAAAAATCAGAAAATGAAGGTAAAGATTCGAACAATATTTAATTTTAAAGGAATTTTTATGATCTTTCTCATGATATAAATTTTATAACCCCCAGATTATTGTTTTAAATGCAAACTTAAAAAAAGTTACTAAAACAGCTTTAAAATTTAATTTAAAAAAATCTAAGAAGAAGTTTTCAAAAATGTTTCTTAGTGCACCACTACACTATAAGAAGAATCACCATGCAAAATTTCAGCCCTTTAGGTCCAGCGGTTTGGTCTGTGTGTTGTATGTCAGTCAGTGAGTCAGCCAGTTACGGAACTGTTTTATATATATATATATATATATATATATATATATATATATATATATATATATATATATATATATATATATATATATACATTTATATATATGTGTGTTGTATGTATGTATATGTATAATTCTAAAAGTAAGAACAAAACTATATTTATTCCACTTTACGGAAAAACAATAACACGAAACTGCAGTTTGGTTGTTAGATTATAAACACGGAATACCCAAGACACTGGAATCCTTTTAATTCTGTAAGTGTATTCGCAAACTGTATTTATTCTACTATATGGTAAACAACAAACAGGAAACTGTCGTTTAGTAGTTATCTACACGGTCTACTGTAGTTGGTCGGATCCTTTTGATTCTACTAATAAAGTTAATGTATTTCAAATGTATTTTTATTCTGTCATAAAAAAGAACAGTAACGTAAAACCGATTAGAATATCACACCCGGAATGTCGAAAACAATAGATTTAATTCACGCCATAATCATAGGCTCTTTTTATAGAGGGAAAAGGCTTCCATGAATCAAGTTGCTACAGTGTTATATTTTTAAACATTCAGGCGGATGGTGATGTTTCTTTTTATTAGCTTGGGACGTCTGCAAAATATACAGAGTGAGCCAAAAGTTCGTAAAAACTTTAAAAATTCATAAATAATTACAAGATAAAAAGAACTTTTATATATCATGTTTTTAACTTTTCTGTTGAATCATATAAACTTGACAATTCTATGTATTAATAAATAATTTTTAAATTTTTTTGAGGAATTATCCCATCAACTTGAAAGAAAATGAAGTTAATTGGAAGTTAACTTGCGTTTAACTTCTCGTTCCCGTCCCGGGCGATAGATGGCTGCACCAGTCGGCAAGACAAAATTAACTGAAAAGGAATTCAAATTAGCCTAAAGATGGCTAAAAGTATTAAAATAATGCATTGTAATCGTGATCTGAGGTATTCTTAAAGTTTCAAATGTCTAGCTAGTCGGGAAGTTAGTTAAAAATCGATTACAAGATCTGTACTGGGCAAACACACACACAAACAAGAAAGCGAGTTAATAAAAACATGGTAAAAAAGGAAGAAATTATGATAAAGAAGGGCAGTTTGCTAGAAAGGGCTCAAAAGGAAGTCGAGTTTTTTTAGCAGCAGAATTAAGGTTTAAAAAAGTCACTGGTAAAATCACTGATCCAGCTTTGCGAGCACTGCTACTCCCCGTGGACGATTCCGTCACCATATTATTCATAACGGTTTCCACCGTAGTAATGCGGCCCTCCACCAAACGATGATCTTCCACCTCGTGGCCGATCCTCCAAATCCTCGTGTATCACGGTATTTTATTGCAAGATTGATTTGCATAATTCTGCTGAATATCTCGCATGCTAGCACCATTTACCGGTGACATTTTTATCCTTTTTATCTTTCTTTTGACTGCTTAAACTTTTTTGGCTTCTAAAAAAATCCGACTTCCTTGTTAGACCTTCCTCGCTAACCGCACTTCTTCATCACGATTTCTTCCTTTTCTGTGAATTTTTAAAGTTCCTACAACTTTTGTCTCACCCTATACTTGATTCAATAGAAAAAAAAAAACTCTCAGTAGTTGTCACCGAAATCAACAGAGATTGCCCATTTAACCAGAGATTGCAAGTTAACTTCCAATTAACTTTGTTTTCTTTCAAGTTGATGGGATAATTCATCAAAAAAATTTTAAAAATGTATTTTTTAATGCATAGAATTGTCAAGTTTATATGATTCAACAGAAAATTTAAAAATATGGTATATAAAAAGTTTTTTTTATCTTGTAATTATTTATCTAAAACTTTCTGCAGGTAACAACATAAAAGCGACATTGCAATATTTATGAACTTAATAAATATATTTGTTTACACGTTTTAAACAATTTTTTGGCTTAAAAAATATATTTTTTAAAATATCCTTCTCCTGATTTACAGAGGTACGGTATTATTATATATGATATGTGATTAAAAATACGTTACCCACGAATGTTTACCTGCATTAGAAGATTTGCCTTTAACACCATCATTTTTGACAAATTTTATTGTATTTCGAATAAAATCTTTCTACTTAAATTTTTTTTTCTCAGGCTTTTTCCCCAGTGAATCCAACACGGTGCGCCTAATATTTTCCCTTCTTCTTCGGAACTCTTTATTGCCGGTTTAAATGGCAGTTTTATTACATATTAAACTACAAAGTATCGTAAATTCTATGTTTACGACTCACACAGCTCTAGTTTCTTTTCTATTGCCCGGAGATAAGTTTCGTCTTTTCATCTCCAGATTTCATCTCGGTAAAGACCGTTTAGGCATAAACCGGATGGTAAAAATAACAGCTAATCGGAATAAAAATTGCACAACGTGGTATCCCCAGTAAAATTGTATTTTATGTGAGATTCTGGAGTATGGGAATTTTGTAGGCATTCTCATGTGTCACAGTAGCATTTCAGTTATTAAGATTGACATTAAGATTGCCTTATAAAGTGAAATATTATTAGGGTATTGTTGTCTTTCGTTGAGTTTTTCTGAATTTCTACCTTTTTGGCCTCATGTGTCATACTACTGAACTAGTATTTCATTTATCAAGACTATTATCCGAATAAATGAAATCCCAAAGGGGATATATTTCATATATATATATATATATATATATATATATATATATATATATATATATATATATATATATATATTCTATAATATTAAAAAACTAGTAACTTCTAAATTCAACACTCTTAACATTTAAAAACTATTAATTCCTCACTTTACTATTCAAAATTACATACCCCTTTTTAATCTTATTAAGTACTTAATTTTCTCTTGGGCATTCGTGTAAAATTCCATTGTTACAGTCTTTGGCAATATCATCAAAGATGGCTGACTTTTTAACGAAATTAGACGTGACGCGGCGTCCATAAAAATTCGATCAGATCAGAGCATCAACAAATAACTTTTATCCAATCAAAAAGTAAGTCACACCTCTGTGTCACGTGATGGAATGACTTTATAAAAGTATCTGATGTATAAATTTAGACGCACTCTGTAATATTTTCCATGTCATGAAATACCCGGTGGAGGGGCCGGTGAATTTAATAAATATCTAGTTTGAGAAATTTGTGGTAGGATTTGTGTGTCTGAGGGTTGAGATGAATTGCGGGAACTGTTTTAAAAAAGTTTGTGGTGCACTGCCGGGCGACATGTCATCTTTTTAACCTCAAGTAGATAAGGCGAGAACAGTCTTCCAAAGCTACCACTCAGCAATCATTCGTCGGCCCGCGCCCATGTTATTACATATATATATATATATATATATATATATATATATATATATGTATATATATATATATATATATATATATATATATATATATATATATATATATATATATATATATATATATATATATATATATATATATATATATATATATATATATATATATATATATATATATATTATTTATGTCGTGATTTGGACGAATGACAGAAAACAACAAGTTTAATTTAAGTTGTTGATTAATTCCAATAATTGCAACATAACCATGCTGTTTCAGAGACCGCACGTATCACCAACACACATAAAGTTTTTCCTCGTTCTACGCACACACCAAAATCACTCATCTCCCTCCTAGCCGTTGCCAACTCAGAACAGGAAACAATACCAGTCGGTCGTTCGGCGAGAAACAGGTTCCCCTACCAACTCCTGACTCTAATTCGTCGTGTTCGTATTCAAAGTGAGGGACGAGTCATTAAAAATAATAATTACTGGATCTAATTCTTACTTATATATATATATATATATATATATATATGTATATATATATATATATATATATATATATATATATATATATATAGATATATATATATATATAATATATATAAATATACACTGAAGTGCCACTGAATTAGGGATACTTACCTAGTAACGAGTTGGGCCTCCTCTGGCCTTGATAACGGCTACCACACGACGAGGCATAGATTCAACAAGTTTCTGGAAACGTTCCACGGGAATGGCTTGCCAAATATTGGCTAAAGCTGTCTATAATTCAGATTATATAATTATTGGTCTATAATTATTGGTGCTGTGTGATGGCCTTTCATGCCTTGTTCCAAAACATCCCAAAGATGCTCAATAGGATTTAAGTCTGGGCTTCTAGGTGGCCAATTCATGACAGAGAAGTCAGAGAAATGCTCATCCAACCAGCCAGTAGCCAACCGGGACTTGTGAGAGGTACAGTTGTCTTACTGGAAAACTCCATTACCGTGCGGATAACAGAACAGCATAAACGGATGGAGGTGATCACCCAGCAACTCTACGTACCGAATTACATCGAGGGAGGTTGGTACACGCACGAAAGATCCCAAACTGTGCCACGAAAAAACACCCCAGACCATGACTGAGCCACCATGCCCTTGTACAGTTCCAGCCAGGCATGCAGGATCCATGGCTTCATGAGCCTGACGCCGTATTCTCAGCCTCCCGTCGGCGTTAAGTAGTCGGAATCGAGACTCATCACTCCATGCTACCCGTTTCCAGTCCTCTACACTCCAGTGTCTGTGCTCTCTTGCCCAGTCAAGACGTGCAGCCCGATGGCGAGTATAGAGCAATGGTACTCTCGTAGGTCGACGGCTCCCGACACCCATACGATGAAGCGAGCGTTCAACAGTCCGTTTACTGACTGTACGACTGACACCGTCATTCAAATGGGTGGTAATTTGAGCTAATGTTTGGCTTCGCTGGCTACGTGCAATACGCCTGAGCCGTCTCTCACCACGCACTGTCAAGGCTAATTGTCCTTTGCAGTTTCCCGATCGCTAGTTTTTTTTCCACCATTCATGTATTCTTGGTATACTCTTGACACTGTCGACCTTGAAAATCTTAGCTATCTGACGATTTCGGAAATTGAATGGCCCATGCGTCGCGCACCTACAATTTGTCCGCAATCGAGGGAGTCTAAATCAGGCAGTTTACTCATACTGGCAATTCCAACAACTAATTCAGAACAACCACAGTACGCGCTATATATGCAGTTACCACACCGCCCTCACTTGCGCATACATGATGCGCAGCGCTACACAATTTGCATAGGCTTTGCTATCCCTAATTCAGTGGCACTTCAGTGTATATATATATATATATATATATATATATATATATTATTTATTTATATATATATATATTACATATATATATTTTATATATACAGAGGCTGTTCACACATTTTTTAGACAATGTAAATTGTATTCACAAAACTAAATTCATAAAATTCTTGTGTTTTAAATGTTCTATTTGACATTCCTTATTCTGAACTATCTTTCGACACCGCAATTTCCAGGATAATAATGCCTTTTGAAATGTCAGAAGAGGTATTCTATCCCATTCCTCCTGAACAGCTTTCCAGAGTCCTGTAAGGGTTTTGGGACGACGTTTGGATCATACAGATTTTAAAAGTCCGAAAGCACAAAAATCCATAGGTGATACATCGGGAGATTTAGTAGGAATATCAGTGAAGGGTATGGCCTTGATACCAGTTTTTTGTTCCATTTCTTTAAGGAAATTTACAGTGGATTTTGATGTGTGACTGCTAGCTTTGTCCTGATGGAGTCTCACAGATTGATGGCACTGTGGGTAAAGCGATGGTATTTCATTCAGAAAAATTGGCGATAAAATATGTTCCTGATAGTATTTGGAGTTAATCTTGACATTTTTTCCACTCTCTTTATTTTTAACTTGCCATTATAAGAAAAACCAGCAACAATCATGAATTCCTTAGAAAAACCTTTTTTCGATTCTTTGAACCATGTACTTAAATTTTTTTTCTCCCCTTTTATGATAATAAATGGCTCTTTTTTTGTTGCTATCATTTAAATACACCCATGATTCATCTATTGTGACAATTGTTTTCCATTTTTCTTTGGATAAGTGTTTCTCATATAGAATTCTGCAGCGTGTCCTGCGTTCAGCGATATGATTTGGAAGAAGACGATGCACATTGCGTTTTTTCGCTTTCTTAAGATTTAAATCAACGTTTTTCATTTTGTTTACAGTAGACACCGAGCATTTTAATGATTTTGCAACTGTCCTTTGACTAGGGGGATTTTCTTTTAACATTAAACAACGTACCTTTTGCAATAGTCGAATATGTCCGTTTTTTCCTTGGATACTTGTTTGGAATTTTTGTCCCACTTGAGGCTCCAATTTGACGTTTTTTTCCTTTCTTGTTGACGATATTACCTATCGACGCTTTAGATATAACAAAGCCATGACTCTCACATCGTTTTTGGATAACAGAGTATGCATATTTCTCTTCGGAAAGAGCATAAATGTAGTCTTCGAACCACTGCTTTGTTAAAAACGCCATTTTGAATAAAAACAAAACTTTCAAGCCGTAGACGATAATTTTGACTTTTAAAAACATAGTACAATTGCAATTATTTCTTTTGCAGCAAACGCTTTTTTATTACCGATTACCAAAATCGTCTAAAAAATGTGCGAACAGCCTCTGTATATATATGAGATGATAATAAACTTTAACTTATATAATGATGAGAAACCATGTAAAGTAAGCTGAGCGAGGCGATGAACACTGTTTCAGGCTGTGTGAAGTAAACATACAGGAGACATAGAAGAGAATCGCACCGAATAGCTGGAGTACTTTATTCCGGATAACGAATATATTCAGCAGAACACACACAGAAGATTTAACCCTTAGCTTACGGGGCCCATTTTTCCGATTCCCAATTTAGAACTGGAAATTTCATACTCTTTTGTAAGAACGGCGATTAATAGGGTTATATATATATATATATATATATATATATATATATATGAGATGTCCGGAATGGACATCTCTTGAAAATACTGCAATCGAGGCCGTAACAAAAAGATTCCAATTCATAACGAATAACTGAAGTTTATTTGACGTAATGTTTAACACATATTTAAATGTTCGGAGACAGCTCGCGTCTCTTCGTAAAAGCACGAAAATAGAATTAACTCAGAGAGGTTGCCAGAATTGGCGGAGGAAGTTAGTGTGTGGAAAGGCGAGGTGTTTTCGCCAAGGAGTCGAAAAAGGGGTTACCAGAACAGAGAGAAAGTTTAGAATGAGCGATTATAGGTTGTTAATAATATTATCATATATATATTATATATATATATATATATATATATATATATATATATATATATATAATGTATAGATGTATATGTATATATATTCATTCTTGGGTTACATGCTGTCCCACCCCGTAAGGAAAAGGTTAAGACATCGATGCAACATGGGAACACATAGTTGAATGAAGTGGCCTAGGCTGACGAATGGTGTTCACAATAACGGTGCCGGACAGCAACGGAAGAAGGACGACCCCGAGACAAGCGCAAAACAGAGGGGACGCGGACAGCAGAGTAGGACAGGATACATGCAATACAAGTGGCCTCCGGAATTCGCCGGGGATAGTCAGAAGGCGTTTACATCATAGTATCGGACAACAACGGAGCAGCGCGAAGACAGGACAAAACAATAAGAAGCGAGGAAGCAGAGAAGCAGCTTTCAGAAAAACCTGTGTCCGACAACAGCTTAACAAACGACCGAAGCTTAACAAAGCTTCATGAGGTCCTGTCACATGACCCGTGCAAATTGCATTTATTGTCGGACCCAGTTATCTGGGTATAAAAATCCCATGATTTGCTATGCCTCATTATAGATACCCATGCGACAGGGAGATAAGGGGTGGTATATTAATTGTCAATTCTTGTTTTTAAGTTACTCACAATAAAGCGAAAAACATAAACGAACTTAGTTTGCTTACGCCCAAGTAATTTTAAAGGAAATTGGAAAGAGATTGGAAATTAGAAAAGGTTTTTGGTTTTGTATGTTATAGAATATCCCCCCCCCTCCGCCTGAGAAGAGGCTGACCACCAATGCTTGCATTAGAGGGCGGACTCACCCAGCAGGGTGAGGAAAAGGGCGTAGACAGAAATTTTGAAAAAGCCCTAAAAAAAAAATATTGAAAAAACATTTAAGTTTCAAGAGGTTATGTGGCAAGACATAATAAACTTGAATTAAAAATCGCAATCTAAATTTAAACTGGAATAACTATTGCAAACATACAAAAATTAAGGAATTTAACAACAATATAATAATATAAGCATTTGTAACATTCCTTCTAATATTTCACTATTAAAGTTAATGGAATGAGTCCTGTTTCTTCCATTCTAAATCAGTAATTAGTCTGTCTTTTTACAGTCCTAGACAGACTGCAGTAAAAATAAAAATGAAGGAAAAAACAAAAATGTCACAGTCCTACACTGTACTCAAGAAAATATCCCAAACGCAAAAAAAAATCCTATTTCTCTAGAACAACAGCAAAATAATACAATTGCATTTACGATAAACTACTTAACTAATAAATCTATACTTACCTTTATCATATATATATAAATAAATAAATAAATATATATATATATATATATATATATATATATATATATATATATATATATATACCCAACAAACACAGAGGCATCGGGCCGGGGCCGGATGATTCCGGCCAGCCGATTTCTCCATTGCCGGGCCGGCGCATTAGGTCAGTATCGGATCCGTCACGGGCTTGTCCTCTCGCCCGCGACTTCCCCGTCGAGTACTGGGCCGCTTCCGGTAACAATGAAGCTATCGTGCATCCGACTGCGTACCTTGATTGAACCGCAAACTTCCCGTCGATGTGGACATACAGCCGCACCATTGCCGGAGGCTGACGGGCCGGTTACGGGAGCAATAATTCGTGTCGACAGGCCGTCAAATACCCATCTCGAAACCATCAAAGCGCCGTCGATCAGGGTTACTTTCCAGTGCTGGGCCATAATTGGAATTCCAACAGATTTTCTAAGTTTTTCTTAGACCCCTTCCTTTCACATGCTTTTTATTTTTATTAATGAGATTGTTTATGATAACAGTACTTAACAGTGTTTATGATAACATTTGATATACATCAGATGATGTATATCTGATATATATCTGTAGATATCAGATGTTATATATATAATACTTGATATATATAACATCTGATATCTACCCTTACACTTTATTTCTATTTTTTTCTGGCTCTCCATGTATAACTAGTATTAATATTTTTAACTTTTCTCTTTTTCTCGTGTATTTTCAGGAAATAGAAAATATTAATCTCTGCTAAAACCTAAAATTTTTGTTCAGAATAATCCCTTAAAATTATATTTTGTACATGTTATTTTAAGTAACGTTCGTAAATGTTTTCGAGATAAGAAAATTATAATATTTTCCATAGAGGAAATTTATTTCATTCTTCTCAAAGTTAAAAGTGAGGTGTATTATATATTTGAAAACCAGGAATTACCTGATTATATAACTTTAATTGTTATAATTTATTTGAAAATGATTTAAAATTAAAATTGAATGTAGTTCAATGTTTTATAAATTTTGTTCAGTACTATTTTAGTAGTTGACAAGTGAAAACATTTCATAGTTTTGCATATCAAACAATGGTTCATTGTTAAAGCTTAGCTGTTCAAGAAATATTTTGTTTTGAGACATCTTCAAATACGTCTTGATAAGTTTATTCTTTGGTGATAAAAATAATAATATTCTGTCATCCTACAGTCTTATATTGCTGAATACGATAAGACTGAAAAAAGGACAGAACAAAATTTATAAAACATTGAACTACATTCAATTTTAATTTTAAATCATTTTCAAATAAATTATATAAATTAAGATTATATAATCGGGTAATTCGTGATTTTCAAATATATATTACACCTCACTTTTAACTTTGAGAAGAATGAAATAAATTTCCTCTATGGAAAATATTATAATTTTCTTATCTTGAGAAAATTTACGAAGTTTACTTAAAATAACAAGTACAAAATATAAACATACCTTTCGGTCATTGTCCAATGACGGTATATTAAAAAAATGTTGGAAATAAAAAAAATCCCACATCCCACACAGTCGAGCATCGGAGTTGTAACAAATCTTGAACCATGTACAGAACTGCAGACATTAACTGTGTAGGAAGATAATTGGCACAAATAGCGTGCGCCAAATGTTTCGCCAAAACAAAATCGCCAATTTTTATACGTCCTGTATAAAAGATTGGCGACTGCCCAAAGAGCATTCCCGTCTATTTTTAGAAGTACCACCACTCATTCTCAGAAAACGGTCCTTGCACGTGCAAGGAGTGTCCACGGAGGGACGACACAAAGGAATCTTACGACCCCAAGCGAGGCGCAGCACACAGCTGGCCGAGAGGGGGGGGCGGATGCGCGGTTAAAAAAAATTAAAACTAATTTATTAGTAAAATAATGAATATAAAAATATTATCATTATGCCATATAACTACTTAGAGATAAAAATGAATTTTACAAGTATAACTGGAAATAAACATAACCACATTGGTTTTAAAAATGCTACTCCATGTATCAACCAGTTGGGAAATACATTTTTCGTTTTTGTTTTAACACGTTTTAACCCATCAAATAGCGTCGGTGCGGGCGGTTTTTGTCAGGTTGCAGAAAAATACTATTTTATGCCCTGAGACTATAAACCACGGCCCGGGATAATTTCACTATATTAATTTTGAACGTGTCCACCTCAACAACTGAAAAACAAAGCTTTTTGTCTCTAATTTTTGTGCTGGATTTTGTGATTGCTGACCAATAAAAATATTTCACAGATAAGGAAACTTGATGATATTTTTTCATTAACATATCAGAGCACCTCACTAGAATCCGCAGAAATCCATTAAATATGCCTCATTATTTACAGTGGCTCCCAAAAGTGTTCGTACACTTACGATTTTCTAGGAAATAGGGTCTATCCATTAATTAAAATGAATATTTCAGAATGCGTATTTAACAATAAGATCTATAATCTATTCTTAACAAAACTACATGAAATATTTTAAAAACATAGTAAAACTTTATTTTTAAGAAACCAGTAATCAAAAAGTAACAAAAATTTTATCCCACAACAGTCAACGAACACTTGTAAAAAAATCTCTACTTATAAGTAAATATTCTAATTTTTCGTTAAATTAATATTTAGTAGGATATTCTTTAGCATCAACAACAGCTTTTAAACGTCTGGGAATAGATTGCACTAGTTCTTTTGTAATTTCTGCATCAATGTTCATCCATTCTTCCATCATAATTGTTTTTAGTTCGCTTTTTCTTTTAAAAATGTCGTGTTTTCGTACTCGAACCTCCAGTTCTCTCCAAAAATGTTCTATTGAGTTTAAATCTGGCGATTGAGGTGGTGTTTTCAAAACTTGTGGACAATTATAGAGACACCAGAGGCGAACGTTGAGAGCCGTGGGTTTAGGATCGTTATCTTGATTAAAAAAAATTAAAAATTTCAAATACCCAAATTTTAGGCTGATAATTTTAAATTGTCTCTTAAAATATTTATATAAACAGAACGATTCATTATGCCATCAATAAATACCAAATTACTTAGTCCTGATGTTGACATGCACTCCCACACAAGGACACCTCCACCGCAATGCTTAACTGTTTCTACTAAGTTCTTAGGATTAAGTTCCTCATTTTTTCTTCTCCATACAATTATACGCCCATCGGAACCAAAAATGATAAACTTGCTTTCATCGGCAAATAAGACATTATTCCAATAGGTTTGGGGCTTATTAATCATTGATAGTGCGAAGGAAAGCCCGAGCTTTCTGTTTTTCTCACTCACAAAAATTTCTACGGGCAGAACGCCCATATAATCCAGCAGCTCTGAGAACTCGTCGAACAGTTTCAGGTGAAATTGAAGTAGAAAATGTTTCATTAAATTCTGCAGAAAGTTTTACAGCACTCAAACGTAGATTTTTCACAAATTTTCTAATTAAAGATCTCTGATCACGTTTTGTTAACTTTGCCGGACGACCTTTTCTTATCTTGATTTTGATCCGATTTTCTTCTTTAAAGCGTTTTATCACATACTGCACAGTATAATGGGATAAATTAAGTAATTTAGCAACATTCCGAACTGATTTACCACAACTATGATGAAAAATAATCAATTTTCGATCAATGCTGTTTGTTGTTTCTTTGCAAGCCATTTTTAAATAATAAATAGAATATTACGGAATAGGCAAGCAAAAATTAAAGCCAAATGATATTTTAAATGCCACCACAATTCAAAAATAAAAATAAAGCGCCAGGCGATAATTTTAGTTATGAATTTATCCGAAAATATTTCAGTGTACGATGACTTTTGTGAGATAGTTTTTGTTACTTTTTGATTATTGGTGTTTTAAAAATAAAGTTTTACTATGTTTTCAAAATATTTCATATAGTTTTGTTAAGAATAGATTATAAATCTTATTATTAAATGCCCATTCTGTAATATTCATTTTAATTAATGGATAGATCCTTATTTCATTGAAAATCGTAAGTGTACGAACACATTTTGGAGCCACTGTAGGTGTTCATATTCAAAATGAACTATTTCCCTTTTGGAACAAAAAATAAGACATGAAATAATATCACTCTTAAAATTTTGTAAATATTATTCTACTATTTTAGATTCCACCCCTGATCTAAGCAACCAAGACCGACTTACTGTTGTAGTAAGATTTGTTCTATTAAGTAATAAATCAAAGCAAATGGAAATTAGGGAGCATTTTTTGGGGATTTATTTCAATATCAGATTTCCTTGAAACAGATAAATCAAATAGGTCTACAAAATGTAAATATGTGGAAAGTATGTTACATGATCCATTTAAAAATGAAAATATATTATAGCTGAAGATTTATGCGATGAAACTGAAAACATTGCCCTCTATATTTCCCTTGAAATGAACGCGTTAAATGTGATTCAATACCTATTTACAAACAACCTCATCTATCTGTGTCCAAATTTAGTGATTACCATACGAATTTTATTAACATTGCCTGTGACTGTGGCTAGCGGGGAAAGAAGCTTTTCAAAACTTAAAATAATAAAAAATTATTTGAGGTCTACAATGGGACAAGAAAGGCTTTCAGACTTATCTATTATTAGCATCGAAAAGGACATTTCGGAAGATATAGATGATCAGATATTATAACAGAATTTGCATTAAAAAAAGCAAGGAAAGCAAAGATTATCTTTTTGACTGACTTATTAAGTATATGTATTAATAGATATGTGTTGTATGTATTTAATATAACGTATTCATTTAGTTGTTATATGAATACATTAATAATTATTATGTTAGGTTATAAAATTAAAAATTAAACTGAATTTATAATATTTTCTGTAATTCGTTGTTTCATTTAAGGTAAAAATATTTCAGAGAAATTTCAATTAATCCATACGGTATGAGGGGGGGGGAATTATTCTCGCACACGTATAGCAGCTACCCTAGAAACTGCCCTGTATTTACTAGCACATTAAAAGCTACTAAATTACTGTCAACATTTACATACATACAAACACACACTTTCTAATTTTATCTCTGATGAGATGGAGTTTGTTTTTATGAAGCATATTCGAAAAATATGAATACAGTTCATATCAATGGGTGTTAAAACTTATAAAGTATTTTTACCTACATTTACATATACGTTGGTCTGCTATATGAAATTTATTTTCAGTCATCAATTATTTTTATTTAATTTCCTAGATTCATTCTTTATTGTTCTATACATCACTAGCTATAAAGTATGCGAATAAATACTGTAAAAATGACGAATAAAATTCAATGTACCTCAATATTTTAATAACAATATTATGACTGTATAGAGGTTTAAAAATGTATGATATGTTTTTAGTGTTTAATCTGTTAAACATTTATTGAAATGCATTCGGACGCAATTTCATTTAAAAGAGAACTGTCACTCGAAGTATTTTACTTTATGCTATGAATATATCTTATCTTCTGATAAATAAAAACGGTCATGTTATTCATTACAAAATCAATATACTTACCCCCCCCCCCCCCGCGAAAAAAAAGTGCCGAAAATAAGCTAAAATGATCATGTTTCTATAAAAAAAATGGCTCCAATTCCTGCGTCACGAAATATTTAAATTATGAAATAATTATCAACACCATCACCGAAAAATTTGAAGTCCAAATAAGTGTAACCCAGCGGTCTACCAAAAAACAAAATGTAGCGCCTAACGAAATTGATATTGGCCCAATGCAACTGGTGGTAGGGTTGCCAAGTAAATCGCAAAGAACCTGAGTATGAAATGAAGCGCCAGATAGATACCCGCTTTGGCATCCAAGAGAGTCTGCCGAAAAGTCCGTCTTAATCAAAATGAAAAACAAATTTAGGCAGGTACTACACTTTACTCTCTTGTGCATAAACTCTTGATCGAAAAAATTATCCATTTGTAAGTGGATGTTTATTTCATTTCTATATAAAAGCCAAAAATAAATTAATATAATCTAACAATAGTTGATGTCTGTCAAAACATGACGGCTAGATAGTAAATGAATGTACTGATACACAAATTATATTCAACACATCATTGTCAAATGTTGAAAATCATAATAATGCGCAGAAACAAATTGTGATTAAGCGGCTTCGCGCTTAGTGAGTATCTAAAGACAGATTTAAAAATGTCACTGAGCATGTGCAGAAAGCAATTTTTTAAAATTGTAAATTATCGCTAATTAAACAGCATGAAATAAACAATTTCCATGAGGTTTACTGTTGTATTTCACAAATATAATTATCATAAAAATAAATAAGGCAGAGATAGATCTAGAGAGACTTCTCGGAATAAACGTGTTTACCATTAAAACATGTCACTGAGCGTGCGCGGAAACAGTGAGTTTCTAAAGACAGATTTAAACATGCCACTGAGCATGCGTAAAAATCAATTGTAAATTATAAGTTATCGCTAATTAATGGAAATTGCTGTCACAAAAACCAAATTTAATAAATCTACAGATTACAATCTTTCGTTTAAGACCAAAATGAAGTAAATTGATGCAGTAGTTTTCTCTCACGGACTGCCCAAAATGTCGGCTTAGCAAATTAAATATATAGATGATATATATTATGCATATATCACATAGTATAACCGAAAGATTATATTATGTCAGCCGTATACTTCTGATATAATACAATCTTTTCATACAAGGAAAATTATGTGAATTTTTCGTGCAAAAGAAGTTTCACAAAAGTGAAATAAATATTTATGAAAAGTCTGTTTAATCTAATCTTCGCCTTCCCTTTCAAATCCATAATTCTGATGCAGATTTCTGTTACTGGTGGTTACGAATCGGACTATCGATTCCGGGACGTTACAGGGAGAGCGGTTTCGGGTCGATTCCTATCCAACCATCACCGGCCCTCAAACGGGTACACACTACGGGATTCCGCGTCGGAGATTCGTAAATCACCCGGCAACGGTACGGATCATTTTCCCCGAGCCTATCGTTCTACCGGCGCCTCCAGAACCGGCCCGTCAAGTTGCCGTCAGTCTTGTGTTTGTTGGGTATATATATGACAGGTATGTGGTTTGCCTGTTCTAACATCTTTAATGCAGTCATCATCCTTTAGAACTGGTGGCGAGTGGTAGAAATAGAATAACATCAGTCCATAATTTGAATCAATTCACTTTATTTCCTTTTCACATTAACCACTGCTCCAATTCAGCTGTCGCCATTTTGAACTGAGAGACGTGACGAGCACACGTCCGTCGGCATTGAATTTTATCCCGCGCTTTCCCTATTTCGAGGTCAAAACCGCGCGTCCCCTCTCCTGGCACATGCGGAGAGCCCAATTTAGAATTTTCTAGAAGTTTCTTCCCGCCAAACTTGTACAGTATCTAAAAATAATCTCTCTGCATGGAGCTTCATCCCATCGCGAATCGAAGGTCAATTATTGAAAACGGGTATTCCCCTGATTTCACCCGTAGCGCGTCTTGAAATATGAAAACTAGTGGCTTTTCGCTCCACAAATATGATTAATCCCTAAGCCCCCTCTAAATTTAACTTAATTATTATTTTCCCAATTAATTTCTGACATACACACACACACACACACACACATATATATATATATATATATATATATATCGTCAACGCTAGGTTCCATCAAAAGCCCGTCCGAATATCTGTAACTAATCTTAACTTTAAAAATATTTTAAAAGGTACCTAATGCTTATTTCAAGTCTAATTTATCTCTATACACAAAAAATCTGATTCTTTATTAGTGATTAAAAATAGCAAATTAAGTACAAAATAGCGAAGTTTTTGTCAGAATACAAGCATCTTATTCAGTGAAAACACAGAACTAATGACGTTAAGTTCGATTCGGGATAAGATTTCCCGAATCATAGGTATTTTAAAGTCTGTAGATTCTATCAGTTAGAAGAATTTTTACATTTGCATCAATTTTTGCCTTGTAAAAGGAATGGAATCTATATATCATCGTAAACACAAAAATGGAATTCGAAGGTTGCCTGTTTGGCGCTTATGGAAATTTCCATCTTTTTTAGTCATATTTATCCTTTCTAACCATATTTCCATGAAAATCCATCATTATGTTTAGGGGAAATATCGTAATTCAAAATTGCAATGTATCCATAACGTAGTGGTAAATGTTATTGTAATTGAAGTTGAAATTGAATTTGCCTCAAAATGTAAAATTGTTAGTGTATAATGTAAATTGAAATTGTAAATCGTAATATAGTATTAATGCAATGGTAAATGAATAGTAAGAGTAAGAGTATTTGAAATTGCACCTTAAAAGTAAAATTGTAAGTATATAATGTTAGCTGCAATTGTAATTTGTAATATGTTCGCAAGCGTAACTGTAATTGAAACTGCAGTTTGAATGTAGAATGGCAACTTTATAATGTAAATTGTAACTATAAAGCGCAATTAGTTTGCAGGGTATGGATAAGAAATATATGTATAAATAAGTAAAGGGAAAAAACAAAGAAAGCAACAAGGAACTGGTGTGTAACTTAAGCGGGTTGTCATTATAAATTGGTTAAATTGATAGTTTAGGATTGCGAATTGTAAGGGAAAAAATCGGCTTGGTGGTGTCCGAGTAAGTCGTGCACCCCCGAGCCAATGGGTCCCTGTTGAGCGGATTGCTGGGGTGACGACTTGTGTAGAAAATTGTATCGAGAGGGCGCTGCGACGCCCGTAGAGAGGGAGAAGTTTTTCGCTTCTCAGTTCGTCCCTCGCTCTCGTAAAACAGGGTCATGTAACCCCCCGTTGGAATCCCTATCTGGGGAAACATTTTTCTATTTATGTTTACAATTGTTTAATGTTACAATAAAACCAAAAGACAAAGCTTCGTAGTCGTCAATTTGTAGTAGTTCGTCATAAATTCGAGAGTGGTGTGTCGGCCGGAAAATTTCGTCTACCCAATAGTCGCCTTCTACTACTAAATAGTGTCAAGAAAATTTGTTGTAGTTCCACGTTAAAAATTCGCTAAGTGGACATTGTGCCTTTGTGTAGAATCGGGATTATCGTAATCGGATTTTTTTGTGCTCATCGGTTCGTTGTCGAAGTGTGTTCAAGTCGCCGTTTTGGGTGAGAAATTTTTGTTGAAATTTTTGTTGAAAGTTTTGTTGAATTGGTTTATTGTGACATTTGTTTTGACTGTCGTTAGTTATTTTGTTGACTTTGCCATTCTGTTTTCGTTAGTTTGGTTTCGTTTAATTGTTGTAGTAATTGTGTTAGAAATTGTTGTAGTTGAGGTTTTGATTTTGTAATATTTATTGCTTTGTGTTAGCGATTGTCAAAATGTCGAAACTGATAAAGCTCAAAACCAAACGGGATGTTCATAGAGAACAATTAACAAAGATAATTGACAAAATTGATAATTATCTGTTAGAACCGGATCTGAATCCTGATGTCTGTGAGTCTTTGTTTGAACAGTTAATTAGTAAAAGTGAAATTTTGAGTATGTTAAATGATGACATAGATAAACTAATTAATGATGAGGATGAAATAAGGGCTGAAGTTTTAACTGTAGATGAATATTGTGAAAAGGTAATTTCTGCAAATATTAAATTGCAAAATAAAATTAAATCGGTAAACTTAAATTCTACCACTGAACATAGAACCACCGAAAATTCGTTACCATCGAAAACTCGTGTAGAAGTTACTGCTAAACTTCCCAAATTGTCTATTGCAAAATTCTATGGAGAGTCGTCCGAATTTCTTGAATTCTGGAATCAATTTGAAAATTCAATCCACAATAACCCAAATTTAAATGAAGTTGATAAATTTTGCTATTTAAAGTCCATGTTAGGCGGGAAGGCTCTCTGCAGCATAAAGGGGTTTTCAATTAATAAAGAAAATTTCGCGCAAGCAATCAAGTTGATTTCTGAAACTTTTGAACAAAGGGATATTTTAATAAACTCGCACATCTCAAATTTGCTTAATATTAAACCAGCCAAAAATTCTTCTAACGTTCAGGCTTTGCGTAACTTGTATTTCGATTGTCAAACACAGATTCGGTGTTTGCAAAGTCTGGGAATAGATTCCGAAACATACACTACTCTTTTGACAAACATAATCTTGAAAAATCTCCCACATGATATAACGTTAGAATTTGCTAAAGTCAGTGATAAATGTCATGATCTCCAATAGTTAATGAGCTTCTTGTACAAAGCGGTGAGTGCGAGGGAGAAAGCTCAGCGAATCCAAGGTCACTCCACCCCTGAATTCTCCCCATTGCTACTCAGAGGGGGGTCCAACTCTTAGCCGAATCGCACAAATAAGTCAGCTTTGGAACTTCACTCCGATGTTTCGAAGAGCGCGAGTTCTAGCAGGTGTCTTTTTTGCAATGACTCACAGCATGGGAACTCAGAGTGTGATATTTTGACTCTCCAGGAGAGGAGAGATCAGCTAGTCCGTGAAAAACGTTGTCTGATGTGTTGTAAGATTAACTGTTTCGTAAAAAGATGCAAGGGGCCAACATGTAGCTTTTGTAAGGGTCGCCACGCCAAAGCCATTTGCTTTAAACTCGAGAATGACGAGAAGCCGAGAGTGGAGGTTGAGAATGACGTGTCATTAAACCATGTGGTAAATGATTTGAGTGAGGTTTTGTTCCAGTGCGTTAAAGAAGAAATAGTGGGTCGGAAAAAATCGGGATTAGCCTTAGTTTTGTTTGATAATGGTGCACAACGTAGCTTTATCCGAAAAAGTGTGTCGGAGAGACTAGGTTTACGGGTTTTGGGTTCCGAAAATTTGAAAATTTATTCCTTTGGTGCTAAGGCTCCTAGTACCGAAATTTGTCGAAGAGTATAGATAGTTTTAAAAAATGTGTTGAACGGAGAGGAGTTTATCGTTGAAGCGCTAGAGGTCGAGGAAATATCAAACGCTGTTGTGAAACTTCCTAGTAAAGAGGTGTCGAAAAAAATGAAGTCTAAGGGATTTGTGTTGACATGTTCAGATGAGTCATCAGACAAGTCTATTTCGCTATTGATAGGATCGGACTACTACTGGAATTTAACTAGAGGTGTCGAAAGGTTGAATTCTTCGTTAGTGGCAGTTGAAACTTGTTTAGGATGGTCGCTTCATGGAAGATGTGGTAAGGCTGACGAACTTACATCTGTCAATCTGGTCCTCAATCAAGAAGAGTCAATTTCGGCAGAATTGAGAAGGTTTTGGGAGTTGGAGAGTTTAGGTGTACAAGATTGTGACTCAGGTGTTGATATTAGGGATCAGGAGATGATTAGAGAGTTCAATGAGTCGATTCGTTTTGTTGATGGGCGCTATCGTGTAAAATTGCCGTGGAGGTCGGGTGTGAAGGAGGATGGTTTAGAGGATAATATAGGAGTTGCTCGTAAACGGTTTGAAGGATTGACTCGCAAGTTTAAGATGGATAGCAGGTTTTTCGATGAGTACAAAGGTGTTGTTGATGAATATTTGAGAGAAGGTATCGTTGAAAAAACTTCTCTTAAAAATCCGGAAGAAAGATCATTTTACTTTCCCCATCACGCTGTCATACGGAAAGACAAAACAACTAGTCGAGTACGCATAGTATTCGATGGATCTGCACATGACAAAGAGAAAATATCTCTCAATGACTGTTTGCACGCAGGTCGGAACTTGCATCCCAACATATTCCAATTGCTTTTGAAATTTCGCCAGAATGCTGTTGCGTTCACAGCTGATGTAAAGTCGGCTTTTCTGCAAATAGAATTGAATGAATCAGATCGCCAATTCACTCGTTTCTTCTGGGTTGATGACCCTAATGAACAACCATTTGTGCTCAACTTCACGCGGGTTCTCTTTGGGCTAACATCGAGTCCATACCTTCTTGCAGCCACTCTGAAGTACCATTTTCAGAAATACCAAGAACAACTGCCAGCTACATCGAATCTACTTTCGAATTGTGTCTACGTTGACGATCTAATAGGAGGAAGAGAAGAGGTTTCAGATGCTCTGAAAACCTCATTAGAAAGTATAAAAATATTTATGGTACTCAGAAAGTGGACAACTAATTCATCCGAACTTCGTGAATTGTGGAGAGCCAACAACATTCAAATCGAACAGCCGGACACTCTTGTTCGTTCTGGCTTATCGTCGAAGGTCTTAGGTTTGGCATGGGATCCAGATAGTGATACGATATACTTTTCCACCACATAACTTATGAAATTCGTATCTCGCAGAATAGACACCAAACGTTTTATTCTACAAATTGTCGGTAGACTCTTCGACCCGATTGGTTTCCTCGGACCGTTCATTGTAAGGGTGAAGTGTCTACTTCAAGAACTGTGGACATTGGGTTTGGACTGGGACCAAGAATTGCCAGACAAACTGACTCATAAGTGGCACTTGTGGTGCAAGGATGTAGAACAATTGACCAATGTCAAGATTCCAAGATATTACCTTTTCGAGCTTAATTGTGAATTTGTATCATTTGAACTTCATTGTTTTTCAGATGCATCTTTAGCAGCTTATGGAACTGTGCTGTACTTGAGAAGTGTTTCTGCTGACGGTAAAGTAATCACAAGTTTCATATGCTCAAAGAGCAGGGTAGCCCCATTGAAAACTATAACCTTGCCGAGACTGGAATTAATGGGAGCATTGTTATCTGCTAGGTTAGTTAAAGAAGTGAAAGAATGCTTGAAATTTGATGCTAAATGTTTTTATTGGAGTGATTCTCAGATAACACTTTTTTGGATTAAGGGTAAATCTAGCAAATACAAACCCTTTGTAAAAAATAGGGTTGAAGAAATCCAATCTTTAACTGAACCTGGCAGATGGCATTTTTGCCCTGGTAAACAGAACCCAGCTGATGTGCTATCTAGGGGTATGTCCGCCACAGACTTGGCTGAAAGTTCATTGTGGTGGTATGGACCGCCGTGGTTGAGACAACCACCGGAATTTCGGCCCCCTTGTGAAAAATTTGATTCTGAATATTTTGAACCTAATTGTGATCTTGAATTGAGAAAAAACTGTGAAGAAATTGTGCAAAATAATTGTATTTCAGAGAACGAAAGGTTTATTTTGAATTTGAACAATTTTTCTAATTTAATGAAAGTTTTAAGAATTACTGCATTGGTTAATCGTTTAATCGCGAAATTGAAGCATTTAGAATATGAAAATGGTCCACTTACTGCAACTGAATTAGAAATTGCAGAAAATACTTGGATAAAGTTCGAACAGTCTCTAGCCTATCCTTCGGAATTGCATTGTTTGAAAACTGGCAAGCCAGTTCCCACCGAATCGAAAATCTTTAGCTTAGCCCCATTCTTAGACAATAACGGAATACTTCGTTTAAAGGGGAGGATTGAGCAGGGTGAATTATCTGAGAATGAAATTCATCCTATTATTTTGCCTAAATCAAAATTTGTAGAATTATTGATAATTAGAGAACATAGCAAAATTTTACACGGTGGGGTGTCAGCTACTTTGGCAAAAATTCGCACAAAATTTTGGATTGTGAAGGGTAGGCAAGAGGTAAAGAAAATTTTGAATAAATGTTTGATTTGTCGGAAGTATACTTTGAAACCTGCGAGACAGGTAACTGCTTAGCTGCCAAAGGACAGGATTTTGGAAAGGCCGCCATTTTCAGTTACAGGGGTAGATTTCACAGGACCTGTTTATTTGAAATCAGATAAGGACATTCGTAAGTCCTACATTGGTTTGATTACCTGTGGAGTGACACGAGCAGTTCATATTGAACTCATTTCCGACATGTCAACTAGAAGTTTTATTTTGTCTTTAAGGCGATTTCTGGCTCGAAGGGGAAATTGTGAAGTCATCATTTCGGATAATGCTAAAACATTCAAAAACACAAATGACATTTTAGGACAATTTTCAAAAATCATTCTAGACAAAAATTTGAAGGATTTTGTTGCTATTAACGGCATAACATGGAAATTTATTGTGCCTAGTGCCCCATGGTGGGGTGGATTTTATGAGAGGCTCATGAAAAGTGTTAAGGATCCTTTGAAAAAGATCCTAGGCAAGGCTTTATTATCTTTTGAAGAAATGATGACTATCCTCACAGAAATCGAATGTGTTTTAAATAATCGGCCACTTACCTACGTAAGTAATGATTTAAATCAGCCACAGCCTCTTACTCCGGCTCAATTTTTGTTTTCTGGTCAAAATTATAGTTATCCTGTGCATTTTGCTGATCTTTTCAAGAATGAGTTATCGACAAAGGAAAATTTAAATCGCAGAAAATTGTACCAATCTAGACTTTTCAAGCAAATTTGGCGTAAGTGGAAGGAAAATTATCTGCTTCAATTAAGAAATGCCCATAATTTTATAGTTCCTTCTCCTAAAGATAATTTAAAAGAAGGTGATGTGGTCTTGTTGGAAGGGTCAGCGAAATCTAAATTACTTTGGCCTTTAGGCATCATCGATGAAGTATTCGTAGGTCGTGATGGACACGTAAGATCTTGTCTTGTTCGTACTTCAAGTGGCCAGTATAAACGTCCCATACAAGTTATATATCCTCTTGAATTAAATGATTAATGTTTTGTATATACTTTAATACCTTTTCTTAGATTATGAAAATTTTAAATTTGTTTTGAAGAACTGTGTACATAAATTTAGATCTCTTTTTGTCAGTAAGTTTAAAATAATATTTGTTCTTGTATTGATGTAAATTTGATTATTTGTATTGTATTTGGAGTGTTAGTGACATTTTATTAAGTAGTTTATATACCCTACATATTGTGTAATTAGAGGTGAACATTTTGTTCACGGTGGGGTGTGTAGAAAATTGTATCGAGATGGCGCTGCGACGCCCGTAGAGAGGGAGAAGTTTTTCGCTTCTCAGTTCGTCCCTCGCTCTCGTAAAACAGGGTCATGTAACCCCCCCGTTGGAATCCCTATCTGGGGAAACATTTTTCTATTTATGTTTACAATTGTTTAATGTTACAATAAAACCAAAACACAAAGCTTCGTAGTCGTCAATTTGTAGTAGTTCGTCATAAATTCGATAACTTGGCTCCAATATGCCGTATAAGCTTATCGCTGTGGTCGGCGGAACGTTTAGAATTAGGGGAAATATTAAGCTACAAGAAAAATCTTAAAAAAATTATTTTAAATTAAATATCTTTAGCTAGATAATGGGGCCTTAAAAAATAAAGCAAAGAAAATACTCCTGTAATTAAAAAAATGTCAGAAACGCTTGCTTTATCTCATAGCATTAAAAAAAAACCTATTCTACCATTTTCCGTATTCCGGTTAAATAATCACATCTGTGAACGGCCGAGTGATCTCTCTCTCTCCTTTTAGAAATAAATTAACTCTACGAATAGTATTAAATGGATGTAATCATCTGTGCAATGATGTGTTAATATTCTAACACTAAAATGCAGGTTTATGTCATTGTTCTTCCTTGTAGTAAATATATGCGAGATAAACTAACCATATTTTGGTGAAAGGGGAAAAAAATCCTACCATCTTCAACATTCCGGTCCAATAATCTGGTGTCTGACCTAAGTCCTTTTTTAATAGGAAAGGACAGTTTTGAAATAAATTAACCGTGTTAATAGAACCTGAGTCAATATCTCCTGACTCAATATTCTACCACTAAACTAGTTTCTTACCATAGTTCTCCCTAACGCTAAAAGATGCACTGTTTTGAAATAAATTAATTAAGGAATGAAAAAATGCAATATTTATCTGCATTCAGGGCCAATATTCTAAACTCCAAAAGACCATAGCTTAGTTTTTTCCAGAAAAAAAAAGAACGGACCCGAGATAGCCTAATGATAGCGCATTGCGCTTCGGATTGGAGGGGTGCTCAGTTCGAATCCCGAAGAATGCCATTCAATACCTTCGTATCTAGGCGGGATACGGGCACGTTGAATCTGTAGATTGAAAAGTCTTTGTACGAGGTCAGTGGGTAGGAGAAGGTACGAGCCCCTAAGATGTCGTGCACGATGGGTTGCTAGTTAAAAATTGTGGTGGAACGCGGCTAAATCAGACTCTGTCCCTTGTAGTGCCATTAAAAACTGGAGAGGAATCCGTCAGACCACATTCTATATGGACTTTGTATGGAATGCTCTTACTGAGTGACTTCAATAACACAACTTAGAATAAGGGCAGGTTCGCAATAAACTAACCGTATTAATAGAATAAACATGATTATACCTGATACGGAAATCTGAGTCTTAAATGTCGCATTAAAGGGACAAGATACTTTCAACTTCATTTTTATTACCATATTTTTATTAACTCGCTTTCTTGTTTGTTTGTTTGTGTGTGTGTGTGTGTGTTTGTCCGGTACAAATCTTGCAATCGATTTTTAACTAACTTCCAGACTAGCTAGACATTTGAAACTTTTAGAATAGCTCAGAACACGATGACCATGCATTATTTTAATACTTTTAGCCCTCTTTAAGAAGATTTGAATTATTTTTCAGTTAATTTTGCTTTGTAGACTGGTGCAGCCATCTATCGGCCGGGACGGAAACGAAAAGTTAAACGCAAGTTAACTTCCAATTAACTTCATTTTCTTTCAAGTTGATGGGATAATTCATCAAAAAAATTTAAACTATTTATTAATACACAGAATTGTCATGTTTATACGATTAAACAGAAAATTTAAAAACATTGTATTTAAAAAAGTTCTTTTTATCTTGTAATTATTAATAATTTTCAGTATTTTACTCTATATATAAAATGAGAATAATTAATGTTCTTTTTTTGCTTCATTGAAGAAACTTAGAAATCACAAACAAGCATTTTATGGAAGAATAAGACATTCTTATAAAAAATTCTTCAAAAATTCTAGAATTTTCCGAGATGTTCCTTGCGCATTCATTTTCTTCTTGATTTCTTCCAAATTTTCTGGGGATTGTTAACGGAAGTGTTTGCCACAATACTATGCGTCATTATTTGAAACCTCAAATAAGTTTCAAATTTATAAACCACGAAATAAAGTAAAAACATGCAAAAATATAAAAAAATAACAGGCTAATTGAAGAAAAAATTATTTTTGTCTTTAGATTCTTACTGAAAAAATTCAGTGTTCAATTATGTTTATATTTATATGGTAAACTAATATTAAAAAAGCATAGGTTTTAAACAATATGGAATGTGCAAGGAACATTTTGAAAAAATGCTAGCAGTTTTGAAAAAAAGTTTTGAAAAACAGATATTATTCTACGAAAAATGCCTTATTTTGAATTCCAAGGGTCTTCAATGTAGTAAAAAAGAATATTAATTTTTCTCATTCTGAATATAGAGTTAAAAATTGAAAAATTCGAGGTCGAAGGTCCGTTGCCCCCTTAAACAACAGTTTCCTGTCATTTTCCTACCTTTTAGTAGAATTAATGAATTTTCCAAGTAAACTAATCGGAGTTATAGAAATATCAATGTTTCAACTTACCCTTCTTAAAATGCTGAGGAAAAATCAACTTTGATAAGAACAAGAAAGGTTTGAAAAACTGAATTAAAGTTATAGTGTGATGGAGGGATGCAGAGATGAAACCAGAAATGGCACACACACACTTTAATTTAAAACAAAACATTGAATAAAACTATTTACAGAAGTTAAAGAATACATTTTTAAGGATTAAAATTTATAGCGCGAGGATGGCGCAAGTACGAGTAGTTCGTACTCTGTATCACTCCATCATTACTCTCTAACCCAGACGCCGAGTTCTGGCGGGGTTGTTGTCAGAAAAAAGTTGAGTTGAGGGTGTCCTGCTACAATAGAGAATAATACACTTCTAACCTGACTTTGGGTATGTATATCTTGAAGTGGCACTCTAAATAATTTCATTCAAACACAGTTCTTACATAACAACAATGTTTATGCAAATCTTTGCACATATAGGTTTTGCTTTTCAACATAAAGAAAGCGTACTACTAGTACGAGATATGTGATATTTATGCAAGGAAAATACAATTCAGTATATTTTCTGGTATAACTACTCATGCAATGAAAATACAACTTGAGATACTCGCAGATACTTTGAAAGTCAACGAGCAGTGGTGCCACATAAACTTTGGGTCTAACAAGAACTCGCGTAGATTTGAAGCAACCTAGCTATGCCTCCAGCGGCTGCTCGCAAAACTCAACTATTATTAAACCAGACTCTAAGCCTAGCTCCAGCTCGATACTTAATTTCGTCAGCTCTACTCCTCCTTTCACTTCCTCTCCCTCCGTCTCTTTAAACTAGCTGCTTGGTATTTATACCAACCGCGTATGCCGCAATTAGCATATCTTAAGCTGCTTCTTTAACTTTACTCACTTAAAAGTTCTATCATTAAGAATCGAATCTTATGTAAACCTTACAAAGTTGCTCTAGAAGTACGTGCATTTTGACATAATGTTGAAATTAGCTTCGATTCTTCATAACCTATGAATATTGAGTGACTCCATAGATTACATGAATTGTTTAATGCCTTCTATTTTGAGATTTTTCATAAAAATAATACTAAGTTGATGACGAGTCACATAGGTTATTTTAAACTAGTCCGAATTTCAATATCTCCTTTCATGATATTATCATGACCTTTCTAAGTTTTTAATAAGAAATTACATTTTTTTAATAGAAAAAGGGAAAACTATGAAAAATAGGAAAATCATAAGTTTTTCTGTGGTATATAAGTGCCTTACGTGAGGCTGATAAAAAAAAAGGTATAAAAAATGTTTGCCCTTTTCCTCTGCTTAGCTGTCACAAAAAAACCTGTAAACAACATTTTATTTGAGGAATGCGAAGAACAAAAAGCTTATTTTTTATGAGCTGTTATGAAAAGGTTTTTATGATGGCTGTTTAGCTTATGATGATGTAAACAATAATTTTTCTTATTCTTTTCATTTAGTCATAAATTAGGTAATTCAAGAAAAAAAGTAAATGACCCATTTTTTTTAATGCTTGAATCATACCGCTTGAAAAAGCTCCATGAAAAATAACACGTTGTTAAGAGCAAAAGAAGTTAAGAACCGAAACTTAGAAAAAAGATTGAGGACACAAAATATATATGGCTTCACAGGAAAATAAATTTAAGCTAATTTAGAACGGAATTGAATGCAAAAAGATAAACCTATGGAGATCAATCACTAGGACGCATGTTTATGAATACAGTCTTGAAGGTTTCAGAAAAGAAACTAACAATATTTATGTGATTTTCTGTAAAGATGCATCACTATTTTCAGAGTAACAATATCCATTAACAAGTTTTTAAATTAAAAAAACTATCAGAGAATAATATGCATATTATTTAGCTCAAAAATTAGCGATACTTATATATTTATGTTTTAAGAACGGATACCTCAATGAATTAAAAGCATTACTAATAATGATATATATATATATATATATATATATATATATATATATATATATATATATATATACACACACAGGGTGGTCATAAAAACTTTGGCAATATATAGACCTCTAGCGGCCGTTCCGTTCAACCTATCGAGATGAGATTTCAGATAAAGTTATTCAGAGGTATGAGCTTGGGATTATGAGAACGGCAACACAGTGACACTCACAGTTACGGTTATAGGTATAGAAACTCGAAATTTTCAAATAGCAAGGCCTACTTTTTCCCGGTCTCAAAATGCTCAGCGCATACGAAAACCCTTAAAAAGCGTTGGAACGGTACGTGTATCACAAAAAACGAACGCATTTTGCACGCACAAAAATAGCAGATCTACGAATGGCTAACAAAAACATGATCAGAGAGCTTTTTATCGGTTTTCTACGCTGAATATCTGGCGAACGTCGTTCTGTGATTGGTTTCTAGCCTCTGTTTCATGCAAAGTTCCCCCGTGCGCCCCGATCGTGTCGTTGTTGGCTGTTCGTAGAGCTGTGTTTTGTGCCTGCATAACGAGTCCGTTTTTTGTGATTCGCGTACTGTTCCAACGCTTTTTAGGGTTTTCGCATGGGCTGAGCATTTTGCGACGGGAAAAAGTGGGCGTTGCTATTTGAAAATTTCGAGTTTCTGTATTAATAACCGTAACCGAGAACGCAATGTTGTTGCCATTCACAGAATCCCGAGCTCATACCTCTGAATAATTATATCTGAAATTTCATCTCGATAGGTTGAACGGAACGGCCGCTAGAGGTCCATATATCGGCAAAGTTTTTTTATGACCACCCTGTATATATATATATATATATATATTATGAGAGATATAATATGTATATATATTATTTAGCTTAAAATTAGCTATAATTTTCCTTTATTTATTTTTTTAAGAATGGACATTTCAACGTATAAAACACGCAATGCATATTGCGCATATTTTATTTTATGGCTATTACATTCATTCATTTTAAAAAGTTTATTTCAGAAATGTTTTAAAACTAATATCATTAGGAAATTCTTTTTAAAACAACAAAGATTATTTCCTTATCGAAAAAACACCCTTTCTCTTAAAAAATGCATATCCCGTAAAAATAATTCTCTCTTTAATTTTAATTATTAACATGACAGTCCAAATAATATTTTATTTTGAATTTTATAAATTTTGTTAGGCATTAAAGAAAAAAAATCAAATTTTAACAGCTTAAGGTTGCAAAGATAACTTTCGTAAAAATTATGCTAGATAAAAAATTCACGAGATTAAAAGAAAAAAAAATCAACCTGATATATGCGTAAAATCACTGTGTTAGTTGAACGAAGTAAAATAATACAAGTGAGGTCTGTATAGTGCAATTTGTTTTATTTCCACGTCTTATTTTTGTTCATGTGTCTGGAAGAGCTCACTTATCAACAAAAAGGTGTTTCTTTTAAATAAATCATCTTTTTTAATACTCTAAACCTATATTTTTTTTGAAACAGAAATGTAATTGAATTCGCTATTTTATATATGAAAATAATGAGCAAAAATCTAAAATTTTGTGATCTATCATTAAATAAAAATTTACTAATGGATTTTTAAAACGAAGGACTTTTATTTTTTATTCATTTTTACTTCCTCTGAAAGAGATCTGCTTTTAAAAATCATGGGATTGAGCAAGAAATTAGCGATAGAAATATAAGTACATTTACATATACCCTTCAGGGCATTAATAAATGAAAATTTTATTTTCTATTGCTCTTTCGGGGATATTTCTTCATTATGGCTCAAGTTCTGAAAAGCAATGACCTTTGACTTTTTACTGATGTTTAAGCGAGAAGAAAATTAAAACTTTTATTTTCTATGTAATGAATAATTAAACATAAATTTCAAAGGTTTTTTCAAGGTCATGGATCCTATATCTCCGACTGAAAATGTGAAAAAATAATTATGAGGGGGTTTTGAATATCCTTCAGGAAATTTTAAAAGTGCCAGAAAATTAAAGCGTAGATTTTAACGATAAAATAAAAAAAGAGTTCAGAATTTCAGTCTACAGCATTTTTTTCGCAATTTCAGCCCTACATTTTTCCAACGATGCTGTTTTATTCCACAATGAATGTTTATCATTTGCTTCCAAATGGTTTTTTTATCATAATTTCCAATGTTTGTGTGCACTGTGACGCTAGTCTTCCAAACTGGGAATTTACTCCAAACTCCAGGCCTGTGTTCTTTCAAATGAACTATTCCGTTGATGTAAGTAGATCCCAGTTTTCGAATTGCGTCTTTCACAACCATTGCAATAACATTTGTGCTACACACAAGTCTCGCATACCTTCTTACCTTAAAAAATCTAAGCTCTTCCGATAATCGGACCCAATCATCGAACGTAAGACGTGTTTTCTATTACACCGTCGATACGTGTCAGGCGATCTCCAAGGTACCCGACGTTTTGATTTCAATAACTGAAACAGTTCTTTATTGAGTCATGCTTATTCATAGTTGAAAAACGTTGCGTCATTTTACTTCCTATCCATTAATAACACAAGTTGAATTCATTGATTTAAAGTGTGCTTTCAGTTTAATATCTATATTAATCTGATTACTCCAGGTTTTCATCTGATAAAGCCCTCTCAGGCAGCTGAACAGTAATACCGTTGAACCTAAATAGCAGGTGGCATTGAATGACGCTCTCTTTGAACAATTCTTAAGGCTTCCGTACAACTTTGAAATGGCATATTCGATTAAAAAAAATCGATTTTCCACTTATATAATAACATCAAAGCCTAATCATTTATTCTTCTAATTCTGTTTGAATTCTGTTTCTATCTTAAATAAGAGCCGAGAAACAGCAATTTTAACAAGTTAACAAGATGTGTCAAAGGATATTACTTGTATAACCGTAAGTAGCCTTTTTCTCAAAATGAATTTTTTCATCATTTCTCTTGATGCAAAACATTCTACAGTAAAACGTTATACATGAAATGCATTAAAATTTTGAACAATTCATCTTCAAATGTTTATAAAGGGAATAGAATACGATCATCTATCGTAGATTAATTAGTTTTCGGATTACATTGGTATGAATTGCAAATGCAAAGGATTTTAATCAATTTTTCTCTACATCAGTATTTAAACTGCAACAGCTTCTGAGATAAACAGAATATTATCTTGAGAATACACTGTTTCCTAGAAAAATTTATTATCTTCGTTTTCCAATTTATAAAATGATAATATATTTTCTTATTTTTGAGCAATCAAGTTTTGCAGAAATGAAGGGTCCAGGGGTAAAACCACTTTACAACCATTTTACGAAAATGAACAATGTCATCTTGTAGCTTTCAAGGAGTACGAAACGCCACGTGCATTCATATCTGTTGCAGAACCATGTTAAAACCGTAAAAAGTAGCTATAAAGTTTCCGTGTGCCGGGGGAAAAACCATTTTACTCCAACTTTCAAATTCGTTTTTTTCAAACAGCAATTTTTACGAAAATGAGTTAGCAGTGCCATCTTGTAGCTTTAAAGGAGTACTAACACCACGTGCATTCATACCTGAGTCAGAACTATTTAAAGCCCTTAAAAATAGAGATAAAGTTTCGTTCGAAAAGCCGTTAGTAGCGATAAAGTGTGCCGGGGGAAAAACCAGTTTACTCCAACTTTCAAATTTGTTTTACTCAAAACGAAGATTTTTGAGTAAAGTGGTTTTACACCTGGTCCCTTCAAATGTCAATTTTGCACCATTTCCATTTCCATTTTGCACCATTTCCATTTTTCCCCCTTGAAAAATTATTTTAATGCAGTAACTGATTTTTTATACAATTTTTCAAGTTTTAACTTACATCTCATAATAAAAAATACTAGATAAAAAGGCAAAATTAAAAAATTTTCGAAAAATTCCTTCCGGAAGTGTATGTATACCTTAACGCGTAATTTTAACCTTACTTGTTGCTTCTATAATCTTTGTGGCATAGCTCGTTTTGTAATAAAAATGTCCCGCATAAAGAATTTAAATAATAAACATAGAGGTAACGGTATAAAACTAGAGAATGAATAAAAATAACAAAAAGTGTGAAAGAAAGGAAAATAATCTTAAAAGCTTTCCGTATAATGCAAAAGAAACACGCAGTGTGAAATTGAAGATCATAGGAAACCTTTTCATAAGGATGCATTTAATGTTCAGCAAAACATATTCTACAACAGAAAAAAATGGAAAATGCGACAGTTGCCAAACATAGGAAGAAAAAAATGAAAAAGAAAAACATGGAATTAAAAAAATGGAAAACGGAAAGGTCAGGGAGAAGGATCCCATAAACTATACATTTTATCAAATCTTTAAATACTCGTAAAAATAAATACTTATAAAATATAAATACGTAATAGATTCCTAAGTAGAATGAATAAAGTATTAGAACTGCAAATTATATGTTATACATTCCCTACTCTTAGTTCAAATTTACGAGACGCAACCCTTGCAAATATTAAAAAAAAGGATTTTACGAATGCTTTTTCTTACGGTAAGTATGAGAAAATGTAATCTTAAAGTTTTTTGTTCTAATACATCGAAACAATCAAGCACCTGCTTTTGTTTTGCACTCTTTAATATATTTTGAAAATTAACACCTTATCATCTATTATCGATTATTTAAGTCTTAAAATTTGATAAACATTGTGCCATAGATCCCTTTCAGTGAATTTAAAAGTCCACCATATTTAACGTCGCTCCTCCACCTTTATTGAATCTGATTTTTCTTGCTTATAATTTCAATTTATCATTATATTACATATAATAATTTGATAAACAATATGCAATAGATCCCTTTCAGTGAATTTAAAAGTCTACCATATTTAACGTCGCTCCTCCACCTTTATTGAATCTGATTTTTCTTACTTATAATTTCAATTTATCATTATATTACATATAATAATTTGATAAACAATATGCAATAGATCCCTTTCAGTGAATTTAAAAGTCCACCATATTTAACGTCGCTCCTCCACCTTATTGAATCTGATTTTTCTTACTTATAATTTCAATTTATCATTATATTACATATAATAATTTGATAAACAATATGCAATAGATCCCTTTCAGTGAATTTAAAAGTCTACCATATTTAACGTCGCTCCTCCACCTTTATTGAATCTGATTTTTCTTACTTATAATTTCAATTTATCATTATATTACATATAATAATTTGATAAACAATATGCAATAGATCCCTTTCAGTGAATTTAAAAGTCCACCATATTTAACGTCGCTCCTCCACCTTTATTGAATCTGATTTTTCTTACTTATAATTTCAATTTATCATTATATTACATATAATAATTTGATAAACAATATGCAATAGATCCCTTTCAGTGAATTTAAAAGTCCACCATATTTAACGTCGCTCCTCCACCTTTATTGAATCTGATTTTTCTTACTTATAATTTCAATTTATCATTATATTACATATAATAATTTGATAAACAATATGCAATAGATCCCTTTCAGTGAATTTAAAAGTCCACCATATTTAACGTCGCTCCTCCACCTTTATTGAATCTGATTTTTCTTACTTATAATTTCAATTTATCATTATATTACATATAATAATTTGATAAACAATATGCAATAGATCCCTTTCAGTGAATTTAAAAGTCCACCATATTTAACGTCGCTCCTCCACCTTTATTGAATCTGATTTTTCTTACTTATAATTTCAATTTATCATTATATTACATATAATAATTTGATAAACAATATGCAATAGATCCCTTTCAGTGAATTTAAAAGTCCACCATATTTAACGTCGCTCCTCCACCTTTATTGAATCTGATTTTTCTTACTTATAATTTCAATTTATCATTATATTACATATAATAATTTGATAAACAATATGCAATAGATCCCTTTCAGTGAATTTAAAAGTCCACCATATTTAACGTCGCTCCTCCACCTTTATTGAATCTGATTTTTCTTACTTATAATTTCAATTTATCATTATATTACGTATAATGATAATTTCAAAAGGTAAGACGTAAAATTGACTTGTTTTTGTCTGCAGATTGTAAACAAAAGCGTAAATCCTCTTAAATTTTTTTGTAACATTAGCAAGAAATAAACAAATTCTCATATTTCTTCAAAACAAAATAACTATTTTTCAAAAGTAATACCTAAAATCCTTTTAAAGGCTAACTGGAGAATAAACAAATATTAAATCTTTTTCAATCTTCCTAAAAGTTTACTTTTTTTCGAATTTTCATCCTATTACAATCAATTGTTCTCTTTTCTTAACAAGCATAGAACAAAATGAACTAAAGCAGTGCTTTTAGAACTTTTTGCCTGGAATATATGTACTTAAATGAAAGCATAATTTCAAATTGTGTGACCTCAAAATGTTTGTTAGCTGCATAATAAACAGCAGGGAAATTCTCGTAAAATTATATTTTATATAAAATCTAATTTTCGATATTTAGAAAAATAAAGTAATTATTATAACCATAGGCGTAGTGTGTTCTAACTTTTTTTTTGGGGGGGGGGCATGAATTGAACTCAGTTAGGGCCCTCCTCAGCGTATTGACTGCCGGACGGTCCTTAAAATAGCAAATATTATGATATTGTTAAATTGAATAACAATAGAACTACGTTAAGGCTAAAGACATAATCGAAATCTTAAGTTTCACACTTTGAAAAAACGGTAAAAAAACCAACTTTCTTAAAAGTTTTCGAGAATTTTCCGATTTTAACTGAACTTCCATTAACGTTTTAATTTAATTCAAGTTCAGTTGGGGGGGGGCGTCCCGTCCCCCCCGACGCTACGCCTATGATTATAACCCAGAGCAATCCGTTGGGTAAACCACTTTTTATTAATTATGAACAATTTTGGCTGAGTTCTCTGTGGCACCGAAATAGAGGTTTATCTTTAGATAAAATTTAATTAAACAATTAACCATATTTTCCCCTATTCTTAATCGAGGAATCGAAATTATCAATCTTCATTACCTCGAAAAGTGACACTTCCGATCTTCAACATAGTTCTTGATGATAGCATTTTTTCGTCGATGCGCCATCGGTCAGAAATAATCGAACATACCTCGATTTTGGTTCATCTTAATTTTCTACTGACACATTCTCCCAACTAGCGTAATGAATACGAGTGAAACACTTCGAAAGATAGAGTGTCCATAAAATGCTTTTGCATTAAATATCCTGGAGCTGTATAGCCGGTTGATAAAGTGATATGGAAGGAACTGTAGAAGGATTATTAGAAATACTTTGGTGTTTTTTAAAAAAAAATTTAACTTACGTTCTTAAAAATGTCATATTGGTTTTTGTGTTTGACGGGTGATATGGGATGAATGATGATAGAGGAACTTTAAGAAATACATTGATGATTAAAAAAAAAACCGCTATTTAAAAAAAAACGTTGTATTGGTTGTGTGTAAAGTGATAGGGGATGAAGGATGGATGAAAAATGAGAGATGAATTATAATAAAACATTGATGCTTTCATAAAAATTATCTTACAGTTTTAAATAAACAACGTGTAGTTTGCATGTAAGGTTAAGGGGGAGGAATGATGGTTGAATGATGATAGATGAATTATAATAAATGTATTGATGCTTTCAAAAAAATCTTTACGGAATTTTTGCACGTTTAACTTTTGCAAAAATAATATTCAGCCTTAAAAAACACTGTATAGTTTTATGTGTGTAAGGTTATAGAGGAGGAATGATGGGTGAAGGATAGATGAATTACAAGCAATACATTGATGAGTTGAAAAAATCTTACTGTCGGAAAAAAAGTGTTGATTTTGTGTAAGGTGATAGGAGATGAATGTTGGTTGAATGACGATAGATGAATTAAAATAAATATATTGATGCTTTCAGAAAAAAATATCTTACAGTCTTAAAAAACATTGTATAGTTTGTTGAGTGGAAGTTTATAGAGGAGGAATGATGGTTAAATGATGATAGATGAATTACAAGCAATGCATTGATGAGTTAAAAAAATATCAGTCTAAATCAACGTGTTGCGCGTGTGTAACGTGATAGGAGATGAATGATATAAGAATGAGTATGAATGAATTGCAATAAATACATTGATGCTTTCAGATAAAAATATCTTACAGTCTTAAAAAGATATTGCATAGTTAATTGAGTGTAAGGATATAAGGGATGAATGAATGAATGAATGATAGATGCATTATTAGAAATATATTGATGTTTAGAAAATAAGTGTTACATTCTTTAAAACAAACTTTGAGTTGAAACAAATACGAAATTATTTGCTAAATTTTTAACTTTCCAAAATTTGCTTAATTTTTGACTTTGAAATTCGAAAAAAAAGCTTCTAGAATAAATTAACTTACAGTTTTTTAGAATTCCAGGAAACTTGCTTTGGTTGAATTTTACAGAAAATCTAATGGTAATTTTATAGGACAGGTTAAAGAAAGAAGGCTGTAACAAAAATATTAATTGTTCCTTGGATTAATTAAGCCACATTTTGTTTCAAGATTGGTTGAAATTAAAATAAAAAGGGGACTTGTTAAATTAGAACAGAATCGTGCGAGAAAACTTAGCCAAGGCAAACACGAAGGCATATTCTGTAATTGTTTGTATTTGGATGATAGTTTGTAACCCTTAAATAAATTACTTTAATTATAGCAGATGACTTTACGGACTACTGGGAATAATCATATACATCATAATTTCGAAGAAGAAAAAACTAGACAGTTAAGTATTTGGGCGGTTTCTAATGAATCGCTCTTTAAAACATTCTTTCTCAAAGTAACGAAAGAAAAGTTAAAACTATACTTTAACTAGTCCGCCTTCATGAATCATTAATAAAACCTGAGTTTGTATAAATAGGCCGTGACTACTGTAATGAATTTTGTCAAAAGTAGAAAGTTTTTACCGGTTAAACTTCCTGTTTCGAATACCAACTAGATAATTGAAAATTCAATCGAATTTTGAAGTAAAATCCTTTGCAGCTTATTTAGTTTATTTGAAAATCAAATATCGGATAGAAAAGCTAAAATGGGAAATAAAAGATTCCTCAAATTGTTATTGTTCATAAGAGTATAGTTATATAAAAATAACTAGCTGAAAACCCGCACTTCGCTACGGAGTACATTCAAATTAAATACAACGGTCAACGTATGCAATTTATGCCAAAAAATAAATATATATATTTATAATAAATGCGATGATCAATGTATACAATTGATGTAAAATATATATCTATCTATATATATATATATTTATAAAAAAAATCGTAAGGGATATGCATTTTTTTTTGGATAATATCCAATCGTCTGCTGCATTAGAAAGCGAAAAAAAATATTTTTTTGTCTATTTAGTTGTTACGCACGTGACGATAAATTTATTGAAAGTACCAGAAAAAGAAATCACGTGATCGGCATTTAATAAATTAAATTCTAAAAATGAATCTTTAAAAATTCACCAAAAATCAGGAAATGGAGGTAAAAATTCGAAAAAAATTTCATTTTGAAGGAAATTTTATGATCTTTCTCGTGATATAAATTTTATAACCCTCAATGTATTATTTTAAATGCAAACGTAAAAAAGTTCAAAAAACAGCTTAAAAATTTAATTTAAAAAAATCTAAGAAGAGTTTTTGAAAAATCTTAGTGCACCCCTACACTATTAGAAGAATCGCCATGCAAAATTTCAGCCCTTTAGGTCCAGCGGTTTGGTCTGTGCGTTGTATGTCAGTCAGTGAATGAATGAGTCAGTTACGGAACTGTTTTATATATATAGATTAATACATTATACCTAAAAAATTATTAATAGTACAATAATGTTGTCTAAATGTCTTATACGTTTAATGAAAAAGTGCATTCAATATTTTATCATAAAATACTTAACTTGCTTATTAAGTACAGTTAATTATTAGATTTCAGAAAGATGTATGTTTCATCTGAAGTCTATTATATGTTTAAAAGATAAAATTCATTCCTCCAATATTTTATGTGAAACACCTATCAGATTGATATCATGTTTAAGTACCTTTAAGTGTGCTGCGTACTAGGACAATTCCCGTTGAACTTAGGAGGTTTCAAAGTGAGGAGTGGAATGGTCAGTGTCACGTACTTCTATGAGAGATCTCTAGTATGAGGGGCTACCCAGGACCCTCAATTAATATATTTCATGAAAATGCATCCCCTACCCCCCCGTAGACTATGATGGGATGATCCGAAGTCTAAGACGTTCTTAAAATATAAGGGATGTTTTTTAATTACTTTATCTTATAGCTTCAAAGAGATACATTATTAAGCAATGATTATTATTAAATTTTTGGAAATTTTGTATTTTTTATACGAAGTCTATGATACATTTTAAACAAAAAGTACGTCTTTCAATATTTTTGCCTTTACACATTTTTAGAACTTACTTACCAAAGTGAAATACATTATATTAAAATTAACTAATTGTTTCATCAAGACAATTCGCTAGTCACTTCACTGCTATATCAATAGTCTAAACAAAAATGTAATGTAACAAATTAAGAGAGAGGAAAAGCCTTTATTATGCAGGGCATAAATTTCGGGCAAAATGAGTTCCTTTTCTGGAAAGTTGTTATTCACTTACCTTGCCCTTCAAAAGTTATTGGAAAACGATGTTTAGGATAAAACGCTCTCGCTTGAATACTTATGCATGTAAAAAACACGCAGTGGTTGACGGATTACCACGTATGTGTAGAAAACAGAAGGTTCCAAGCTAGATATTCCGACTAACTAGATGTGATTATAACCAGGTGGGATGATTACGATTCTGTTACCTTATTCAATAGATCCAGATCGGTTGAGGGCATTAACATGTACTCTGAAAGGAGTATATTACGCATTTCCTGAATGTAACATAATGAAGAAAGGATTAATGCATTGACTTAAACAAATTACAAGCTTGTTCATTTCCTCATGCATCAGAATGGTACAGAATTCGCACTTAACGTTTCCAACTAGACTTAGTTTATGTTCACTTAAATGCAAAAGACCATGACTGTTATGATCAGAGCTGCTAAGCGCAATACTAAGAGATTCTTCTTAAACCAATAAAGTGTTATGCAATACATATACTACTAAAATTAATAGAATGTTATACACTAAAACAAAAGAAGTTTTCCCTTCTAAATTTGATCAATGACATCAGTTATAAAATGGTTAGGATATCAGATTACGAGATTGGCAGCCTCGTAGATTGGTCGAAATGATGAGCTCTATATATGCGATAGCCACAGTTTCTTTTGAATAGAGAGAGAAAACATATAAGACCAACGTATTGAAAGTATGGTCGTTACCTTGACTCCGATAAAAAAGCAATTTAGACAGAAAACCCATCTCTCTTTTGGCGAGGAGAATGTAAGGAAAATCAGCAACATGGTACTGTAGTTCCATGGTTAAAATATACAATATTTGGTTCTTGAAATACCAGCGTATCAGAAAGTCCTCAAACTTGGCAAATGGTCATTTCATTATCCCCTTATCGGTGACGAAAAAAGATTATGGATAGTTTGTCATATGTATGATAAAAATTCGCCCGAGAAATAAATAGTAGTGTCGTCAAAAATAAGTAAATAAATAAGCATAAAAAATATCTAAGCTTACATACAATGCCATCAGACTAAAACAAAAGAAAGGAGAAAATATGTGAGAAGAAGTTATTGAAAGTAACTTGGGTACTCTTGTTAATACAATATTTGCATTGAGATTTTGAGATGGAAATTCAGCCATTGCCCTTGGCAGATAGTTAACGCACATATTTAAGGAATTATAAATATTTATGAATTGAGAGGAAAACCAGTGCGACAGTTGCCGATGTTTAAACTTTTATTGAACGAAAAACAGAAATACTATGACCTTTCTTTTTTTTCTTATCAAAAAGGGTCTATGAGAAACCATCATATTCTTAGAGAATATAAATGGATTTTATGCCCTAATATTTACAGTTTATCACATTGCCTCCCACATCGTATTTTGGTTAGCATCGTGTGCTTTTACACTGGGGACTCTGGTTTGAATCCTGGGCTAACCTTCAACCTTCCTATACGGTAGATATCCATTCTGTAATGAAGAACGATATCTTATCTGTAAGGGAGAGTTCAGACGGAATAGTATATTGTAATGTAAAAGTTCAGGAGGTGTAGGAATCGCACGTGAAGACAGTCTGCATATTCTATGACGCAGAATGGCACTATATATTCAAAATCGATGTCTCAGTAGTACCACGAAAATGAACGTCTGTCAACGCTGGAAAGCTGCACCAAAAGTTTCTATCAAGTGCAGTTGGTATGAAGAAGTATCATGCCACGCGGGAGACAGCGATCAGGAAACAACACCAATGGCCGGATTTTAGATGAAGTATATACCGATGAATAAATAACTAATAAATTGAGCACAGCAATAACTGGTTACTACGTTTCTAACATTGAACGGGATGAAATAAAATTACAGCTATTATAAAATCCAGTCTACCACTTTTCAAATAAAAAAATGCTTTTATTTTTAAATTCCTATCTTCGAAGAACTTCTGGTTTCACAAATTATAACATCATACATAATGAGGATCTTCATAAAAAAACTGCATACAGTAAGGACCTTGCCGGTCTAACAAAAAGTAGGAGACCCGAGTATGAGCGACCGAACAGGTACGCTACCAATGCACTTATGACAAATATTGCAGCAAAAGAAAATGGTTTCTCCCACAGGGTCGAGCCGAAGCTCATACCCGGGGGAAGCTACAAATTTCACACACACACAGTCAGTGAAAACTCAAGTCTGTAGTCATATCAACTTTTTCAAGTCTGGACAGAGCGGGGAAGGAAGTTAGGTTGCCATGCACGGAAAACCTCCAAGCGCGGAAGAGAGCCGCCAAAATAATGTGCCAACAACCTTGCGAGCGCAATAGAAAACGGCGAAGAACGCACCAAGCTATGTACTTAAGTTTCGCCAAGAACTCGTATTGGTCTCGGCATACAGTGACGTCAACAGACCGCATTTTTCGAAGAAAAACGACAACCTAGACCCCTATGCAAGGCTAGTACGACCCAAGCCTAGACCCCAAAGCGAGGCTAAGAAATGAAAACAAACCAGCTCACCGTACAGATGTTAAGAATAATATGACAAGTCCGAGCTATCCTATTGAACATGGTAACACTGGACACAAATGCGATTGACATGTAAACGCTCTACTTTCAAGCCTACACCGGCTGACGGGTAAATCTTAAAGGATATCTTAAACGCTATCTTAAACGATATCTTGAACAGCTAGGAATTCCAAGAAATATAAATATCTTTAAGAAAACCGTTCCTGGGCCAGAACACACACGAAGGGTGGGAATCCAGGAACGACCAAGAGGAATGGTCAAAATAGGGGCCATATATTAATTGAAAGAAAGTAAACTAAATTATAAAATTTGGTCTAGGATTATTAAAAGTTAATAAAAAGAGGTAAGATTTAATTAATAAAAACTGGAACGGAAAATCGTCGTTACACTTTCTGTGTTGTCTCTTCATAGGGAGCTGTGAGAGTTTAAAGACACGGTGCTCACATAATATAAAAGTCAACCTAATAATGGTGTAGACAAGTGCTTCCTCACTAGAAAAAAAAAGTTTATCATATTTATTTATTTTGTATTTATTTAAGTTAATTTTAAAAAAATTATACGAAATTGCTTTTTAGTGAACATTACCTTAAAATCAGATTTTTTTCAATAATATTTCTCCAAACAAAATTCATTTGCGTTTATTCTTTTTATTAGCTTAGAGCATGAAAAATATAAAAAAAATCTAATATACATTTTATACTCATCTATAAAACACATAGGACTATTTAAAAGATAAAACCAAGCCAATAAAAAGATGGATGACTATTTCAAAGGCAAAAACCTTTGTTTTTGCCTTTTTTCGCTCCAATAAAAGAATATCGACATTGAGGTTCAGACACATGAGTTCCATTTTTGCCCCTAGCAGGCAGTCGGTACAAACTTTTAAAGTGTCGCAAAAATTTACCAACTGGGAGAAAAAAACAATGCAAACAGTTGTCTAGATTTAAACCTTTACTACACGGAAAACGGAAATATTAGAATACTCATTCTTTTTTTTTTTTGTGAGAGAAACTCTTAAACTGTCAGTTTTTATGAATGGATTCTATGCCCTTAGACTGTCAGCATATCACTTTATTTTCTTTTGTATTTATAATAGTTAAAACTTTTATTTATACGGAATTCTTCTGAAATGAATTTCATTTCGCTTTAATCGCTTTCTTTGAAATTGTATTTCTTAAAACAAAATTCATTTGCATTTCTTTTTATTATTAGCTGAGAGCATTAAAAATATAAAAATCTATCATGTATTCTATGCCATATATCTAAATTTAGAGTTATGGATGAATTTTTAATAGATAAAACAGTTTTTAACCCTCTTTAAAATAAATGAAACGGCTTCGCTTTCAAAAATCACGTACTCGTGAGAATTACTTTAGAAATACAAGCACTTGCATGAAGAGATTTAATGAATGAAAATTTTCATCGGGTTATATACGCTTTCAATGATTTTTAGTCTTTTTTTTTTGAAGTTTCTGACAGGAAATGGCTTCCGATAAACTTTTTATTGGAGAAAAACTAGAGAAATAGAGGAATAATTAAATAGCCCTTTTTTTTGCTGTCGCATCATGAATCATTTTCTGAATGTGACCGTTTAAAACACTCGCGGTGAAAGTTTTGATGAATTGTTTCAGACACGCCATTGAAAACTACACGTTTTTATCAGTTGAGCCTCATTTTAAAATGTTGGGAGAATATTAACGAGGGCATTAGGGAGCAAAGTGTTTTAAGATTGGTGATAGTAAGTATTTGGGTTCTTAAAAAATAAAAAAGAAAAAATAATGTTTTTGGTTATCTGAAATTTCTTGTTAATTCATAAAAAAGATATACTTACGTATTTTCCTCAAGTGCATCGAGTGTCCAAAGCAGTATGACTCCCGGACTATTTTATACAGATAAGAAAGTCTCTTTTTACCATGTTTTTATTAACTTGCTTTCTTGTTTGTTTGTGTGTGTGTTTGTCCCCTACAAATCTTGCAATCGATTTTTTACTAACTTCCCGACTAGCTAGACATTTGAAACTTTTAGAATAGCTCAGAACACGATGACAATGCATTTTTTAAATACTTTTAGCCATCTTTAAGCAGAATTAAATTAATTTTCAGTTATTTTCAGTTAATTTTGTTTTGTAGACTGCTGCAGCCATCTATCGGCCTTGACGGGAACGAAAAGTTAAACTCTAGTTAACTTCCAATTAACTTAATTTTCTTTCAAGTTGATGGGATAATTCATCAAAAGTTTTTTTAAAAAGTATTTATTAATACATAGAATTGTCAAGTTTATATGATTCAACAGAAAATTTAAAAACATGGTATATCAAAAGTTCTCTTTATCTTGTAATTATTTTAATTAAAAGAAAACTGATGAAATTGTCAGAATATAATACGAAGTTTTAAAAGTTATAAAGCGAAGTTTTTGAAGTTATAAAATGAAATTTTTGAAGTTCTGTTGTTTCTTACGAAATCAACTCGAAGAAATAGATTGTATTAGCCGAAATGGCAAGTGTAAGGAACATTGTTTTCTATTTCCGCTCGCAAACCTATCTTCTACAATCTTTAGCTGTGACATCCTTTGTGTCAATGGAAGAATGGCCAATTAGAATTCAGGACAAAATAAACATGAATATTAATATATGGAAAGAAGAAGCATCTAAACTTCGCATAGACACATTAGATATTTCCGGAATGTTTTTAAGTTAGGCTCAGCACATCAATAAAAATTTCCATCTCAAATTTAATCTTCTAATCTCACGTTTTAACCCTTTTTTACTGCAGGATGTACTAGCTCAACTATGACCTATTGGATAACATATTGTTTATAGGCAAGAAAAAAAATTACAACTAATATTGCCATTGCACCAAAATAATGTCTTAATTTGAGATATCTTAACTAAAAATTTCTATCCGTTTATATACTACCGTAAGATGGGTTACTTAGTGACTGCATGGGTAACTTTGTTACACATAGTAATTTTTCGTATTTCGGATCTTGCGTCGCGCCCGTGGTACCGGGAAGGCAAAGAACAGCTCCAACAGCTTGTCCGACATACAGAGACACCTAGTGGCCAGTGTCCGAAGCTTTTGAGCTCCATTTGTCTTCGCTGGCCAGTGCATTGTTCTAACCTGTTATCAAGCTATTGACTCAAATTTCGGAAACTTGTGGGCTGAAGGCTAACACCTTATACAAACAACAACCACAGGTAATTATTTTTTATTGTCAATATGTTGGTTAGATTGTGGAGCAATATAACTTTTTTGCAGTGATATTTCCGAGAGATATGAGAACATAACCTAAATATCGAAAGGTGACGGAGTTACTCTGTGACACATTGACACTGCCACAAAATAACCCACAAAGTCGACCCACATCCTCTATCCGCTCGATGTTGCATTTTCCAATTCCTCTAAAATACCACCAAAGAGAAAGAAGCATTGACTATCTGGAAAAAAAAATACCCGAAGGAGCAAAATGTGCCTAAAGACGAATTTCCTCATCTTCTCAAAGAACTGATGGCTGCCCTGGGCACCCGGGGTCTCTTTGATGTCAAAGATATAGATAAAGCTGTCCGATCTTTTTAATAGGCACTTATAATTGTGTACCAATCTTTTGATAAGCTGTTTACTGTCTAACTTTGACATCAAGGAATTTTTCCTCTTGGATTTCAAGGCGAAAACACAGAAACACATTTTAACTTTAGTTTTTCAATGGTGATTAAAGATACGGGTTAGCGCAATAGATTACTACGTAAGGAAAGGCTGTACCAATGTTTTGCAATTGTTCGTTTTGTGCTGCTTTTAAAACTGATCGACTGGCACAGGAAAAACTTAAAATCTGTCACAAAGTAACGGATTACATAACATCTTACGGTAATTCATAACTCTTTATTAGTTTTCTAGCGCAGTTATTAAAAGTAACGTTTAGGTCCAAAAATGAGCTTCCAAAGATAGTTTGGGTTGATTTATGATCTTTCAAGCATGCTCCCCTCTTTTTCATCGGCCTAGAGCCTTATCATCATTTTTCTCAATATAAAATAGTTTTGTCTTGAATTAGAGGTATTTTAATCCATCCGATGTGAGATAGAAATCGAAATTTGCAATGAACGTACTTTTTGTCTACAATTAACGAATAAATCCAAGATGAAAGATAAGAACAAGTACTATTAAAAATAAATATAGTCTCAATTTGCATTTTTATAGTACATTATCATTTTAATATTTTAAATTACTTTGAGTCCCGGATAATAACGAAATTACCTTGTATATTTTAACCTTCCCTTTGAATTCATTTATCAGCACTGTGCTGCTATTGTTTTCATTTTAGCTCATTTGAATTTCTGGTTTTTATAAGTTCGCCAAAATGTCTGTTAAAACAAGCAATGCCTTGGCGAATAAAGGAAGGAAAAAAATACAATGAATCAATAATACCTTGGTGCGTACTTAAAATTTCGAGCGGAGTTTTTTATTTATAGTTCTGCACTTATTATTTATTTACGCAGTCTTGAAACCGTTAAATATTAAGAAATGAATAGTTTCAAATAAAGTGTTCACTTCCGACACCTGACATTTTATTCGCTAATAATTATGATGCATTAAACTTTGTCGGACATATTCTTAATTGCTCGAACAAGAAACACTTTCGTTTAGATTAGAGTACAGTGAAATTGATATAAATTATGAATTAAGAAGACGCATTTAAAATAGATAGGCGTTATTAATTTCAATTTCTTTTAAACGGGATGCCATGGCCGTCTTTGCAGCTCATGTAAGTAATTAACCGTTTTGGGTAAAATTACTTGATTCTGTAATATAAAGTAGTGCTCTAATGTAAAATGATTTTACCCGTAATTGTCTTGTTTTACCTTACTATTGATAGTTTACGAAGAATTCAAGTTCACTTCGACTGTGTCAAAATGAAGATTATTTTTAGATAATTCAGTCAAGCATTTCCCACCATTCCTGCAATTATTGACTCAAAAATTGGAATTAATTATTATAATTAACAACTAAATTTGAAATTAATCACTAAAGCGAGTTGTTTGAGGTCGACAAAAATGGTTTTTTTATTGACATTTGATTAATGTGTCACTGTCAAAAAATTCGAGGCTTTTTGTTTCCGGGGCTTTGAGAAACATTCCTGGGTGAAAATTATTGCTCTATAAGCCAAGAAATGGCTGATATGGAAATTGAATGAACCCATCTGTTGGCTAAAGTTATTTGGGAATAAAATCTTTTTAATACGATTAAAAATAGTCTAAAACTCTGTCTCATATTTTCTGTCGCATTCTTTTTTTACCGTTAGACTACAATTTTCTATACGCTGCCTAATGGTATTACAAATGTTGTTACTTTTGAAATATTTTGAACGTTTATGTATTAGTTGACCACACCTGATCCTTTGTATGTATCCAATGCATAAAATTTATGATGAATTTGAGCTTATTTAAATACTGCCGCAATTGATGGTTTATTTGAGGATAATATAACTGAATATATCAGTTGGTTAGTTGGTTACTGTAGTCCATTGGAGAGGTCAAATAAAACTATGAGTTGTCAGCTCAGACATATGAATTTGAAGACACATGCCCGTGTACAGTTTCTCCTCAGGGTAGTTAGCAATACTATACAGAATTACCACCATTGCTGGACAGGCAGAAACATGAATTGGAGCGAGTTCAGCTTCAGGATAGTATCCTCATTTTGTGTTGTCTTGTGGCCTCCGGTGGAATTTTCATTCTTCTGTACTGTTGTGCTCTGAGTCTTCGAATAGTTACGTATCTGATTGTTCACACTTTTGATACATCTTTTAACACTTTTCACACTTTTGATATATCTTTTAAACTCTTTTTTTTCTCAGTCTAAACTTGGCCGTAGAATTCGCAATTTAACAGAAAAACAGAAATTGACATTTCATTATTGAGTTCCCTGGTTTCCTTGACCATGGCATCAGCAAGTTCATTTCCTTTGATGCCAACATGTGCTGGAATCCTCTGCGTGGTTCAGCTTTTCTTTAGTTGGTTAATCTTATCGAGCAGGTGGGGAACATTGTGTGCCCGTCTGGAACTTCTTTACTGTATTGCCAAAAGGATCGATTTACAGTCAGCCTCTGAATCTTAATATATCTTCTCGTCGGACCACGTCCCTTAATGCGAAATATATATATAGGACTCTTGGATTTTAAAAAAAATAGACAGTAAAACAAAAATATATTAGTGCATTCGTGTTATTGCAAATGAAGGAATGGAATAAATTATTCTTTGTTATTTTGAGAAGTAAATCTCATGCATTCACATAAAAAGGCGGGTTTAATCTTCGTGTTGTATAAATGCATAGACCTTTGATCTTGGTCTTTGCAATGCATGCATACACCAATAAACCTAAATGGCTGTTGATGGCATTATTAGTTGGGTTGTGATTTTTCAAAAACGCGTTTTCCCTTTTTTATTCTTGGTTTACAACGTATAAAGTTAACGAACTCAAAATAGGATACTTTTTTTTTATTAATTCCTGAAAATAAGAAATTTTTCTTTCCACATATCGCTTGTATGTATCAGGGTGTAAATGATTTTAATCAAATTATTAAAATCAGTGATTAAAATCATGATTTAAATCGAATGATTTTAATAAAAAAATTATTTCATGCATTACTCTGAACATTTTTTATATTTTTTACTAAGGGTATAAATTTAAATATAAACAGGAAAGAAAGGAGACCTTGATGTATATCTTTCATCTCATAGATATAGTTCAACATTTCCTCTCCCTGTATAACTTATTTGTTTCTTGGAAAATTTTCCAATGTGTGTATTGGTCTACTTTACTTATCAATCTTCTCACTGTGATAGTACACTTACTTTATCTTGATTGGCCTGATTTGTTTCTGGGAATATGTCAGTAGTCATATATGTAGAATATGTAGGTTTCTACTTTTGGACTCTTACAGAGCAAATTACAAAGCCTATTAGGTGTTGATTAGGCAGCTAAATCAGTGTTTATATTTAAATCCTTATATAAAACTAATTTTAAAATATCTTGATAATGGTAGATAACGAAATAAAACGAATTATTTTCTTCTTTGATTTTTAGTTTCAAATCATTTTGTTATTGTTTATGACCACCCTGTAGTAGTATAGTCTATACGTAATTTAAAATCTATGGTATATATAACAGTTTATATCACATAAACTTGAAATTTAAAAAAAATTGTGATTAAAATAAAAAGTCTGATTTACTAAATAAAAAAAATATGATTTTTATACACTCTGGTATGAATGAAACTGGATATAAAACCCTCTTCCATGTTAACTTGTATTATTTACTTACTTACACACACACACACATATATATATATATATATATATATATAAATAAAGGTTGTCCATAATTAAAGTCCCACTTTCAAAAGGCTGCAAAAAAAGAACCACTGGTCAGAATGACTTCAAATTTGAACTGAATATTCTGGAAGAACGAAGAAACGATTTGGCGTAATAAAAAAAAAAGACTTCCAAGCGCTTACAGCGACATCTATTGATACATTTTTGAACTTTTTTCTATTACGCCAAATCGTTTTCCCCTTCTTCCAGTATATTCAGTTCAAATTTGAAGTCATTCTGACCAGTGGTTCTTTTTTTGCAGCCTTTTGAAAGTGGGACTTTAATTATGGACACCCTGTATAATGTTAAGACTTAAATTTATGACCGATTATAGGTCTGTGTTATTTAACCATGGCAATCTTTTATATGAAATAAAACAGTTATAGCACATAAAAAATGTAATATTTCCTAAGTTTTGTTTTTATGTCCTTCATTTAGTTTTCTAATACACGACACAAAAGGAAAACTATCTTTTCCCAAACTTCCCTTATAAAAGATTTTTTCATTTAGAGGTTTTAAGATTTAAGACGGTATATTTATAACAGATACAAAATTAAAACTACCGACAGTACTGTATCGAAGGAAAAATTTACATTAAGAAAATTTTATATTTTTCAATTTATTTGTGTTATTTAGATTTGGAAAATTGGAATTAAATTTTTTCTAATTATATGAGAAACCTCTTTTTTTATCTACAAAGAATGCTTTTGGTGACAACAGTTTTGATGTATATAATTTGTAAGTATGATATAATATTCGTAAGTATATAATATAAATATATAATTTATCTTCTTTAAAAATGCTCAAATCTAGAGTATATTATAATTAATGCAGAGCATTTGAAATTAAAATTATTTTTAGTAGACGAAATCTTTCACTTTAAGATTTTATTCTGGGTGGCTTTGCTTGGAGAAAATACCACAATAACTATAATTGTTTATTCTTGCTCATTAAATGGTTATCAAGGTAGTTAATTTTGGGTGTATTGCCAATATATAAATTATTTAACATACTACCTGATTCCTTGACCAATTTGTCTCATATTCTTGAATTGCGTTGTGTGTTTAAAATAATCTAATCATCTGATTGAAATTGTAATGGATAGATTTATTAAACAAACAAAACATATATAAATACATTACAATACATATCATATCTATTACCTTAGCTACCTTATTTAATTCTTATATTTTTAAATATCTATACGTGGACTTCATTTTACTCAATTACATATAATTAACTTATTCATTAATGAGGTATTATTTAATTCATTATGGATGAGCGGTAGATAGCCAAACACAGAATTATGGGATCAATAATTGACTGCCACACGTACCTTCACTGACGTTTCATTTGTAGATATCAGCACGCGTCTGGAATCACGGTGTACCTCACACGACTATAGATCAGGAGGGGGGTCTAGGAGGTTGCTGATGTCGGACCGGCCTTCATTATGTTCCCTGGGAGCTGGTAGTCTTTCTTTCGTCGAGCGGTAAACTCTCAGGAATTACCTCTTTCCACTGTCAATCTGTCATCCGTCGGGTCAGGACGCTCGTCACGTCTCAGGATTCCCAGTTCTGGTATACATTCACTGTCGAGCGGTAAAACTGCCGGTTATCGTCTCTTTCCACGATCACTCTGTCATCCGTATGGGGAGGGCTTTCGTCACGTCTCAGGACTCTCGGTCATCCTTTTTAGCCAAAATAAAATCTCTGTGTCTAATCCTTATCCCGCTTCTTTTTTATATCATTTTCTTCCGCCGCTAACTCCTCCTATATTCTCTTGATTGGGCCATTATTTTTTCTGGGGGTTTCCATCCAGCCCTGCTGAAGGCGTTTTTATCATCTCATTATCAGCACCTTTCTCGGGACCACCTTTGATCTATCCCGCTGTCATCTTGCTTCCTACCTCTTATTATTTCGGCTAAGTTATATATATTCTCCCGTCTTTCATGCCCCTCTATTCACCTTCCTCTTTCTTAAAGACTTATTTTTCTTTTTAAACGTTTTCCCACCTGTAATCTCTTTTCCGTGCCATAATTGCTCCGTTCAAACTGGACCATCTGGACGTCACCTTGCGGCATTTCTTTTCATACCATAATTGCCTTTTTTACTTCTTCAGGATCTAGCTAAATCCACCGCCTATTCATCCCTGTATTCATCAATATTCTATTTTAACCTCTTCTATGGTCTATTATTTCTCCCCTGTTCGTTTTATCTTCCGACACTTTCAAAGGTTTATTCAATATCCTTTTACTCTATATAATGTCACTCTTTAACCGTGACAGATTTGATAACGATAATAAAATTTTAAATGAACCACCATCATTTGCCTAAATCAAACGAAAAATAACTTACAGAATAAGATTTTAACTGCGCATAATTTAGTGAACAGTAAATCAGATTTTAAGAAAACTTGATTTATTCTGCTTCTGTTCATGTCATGGTTTTGATTATTCTCATATATGGCGATATTATTCTCAGTTTCTCTTTGCTTAGTTTCAATACACGGATTACAATTATTTTACGACTCTCCCCCCATCTTAATTACATGAAATGGGTCTATATGTCGTAGGCTAATTAACAAATCCGGCCTATTGCAAAGAACACCGTCATTTTGCAATGCGCCCGGCTGATTGGATAATTATTGACAACTTTCTAATTAGCATGATATTTTTAAGTCTTATTGTACTGAGCTCTATTTTAATGGTTATTTGTAATGTTATATACAGGGTGATTCAAAACTCTATGTACAAACTTTTAGGGGAGGTGGAAAACTAAAAAAAAAACAGAATCACATAGGAATGCATGACCGGAAATGCAAACCTGACATTGGACGCCGTTGTTTACTTAATCGGACCATACCTCTTACCAACCCCACTGGATGGCCGGAAATATCGCATTTATCTGGAGGAGGTAGAAAACTTAAAAACAAAACAGAATCACATAGGAATGTATCACCGGGAAAGCCAACCTGCTAAGCTAGAGGATAAACAAATATTCAGAAATGTTGCCTTTTCATTTCTGTATCTTTGTTTATTCTCGTAGTAATGTTGTAGTAAAGGTTTATTGAAAACGACAGATAAAAAGATTGTTACTTACGTACATCCTGTAGTGAACATATGAATTAGTTAAGAGTCGCTTAGGTTAAAATGAGGTAATTTAAAAACTGCACAGCAATCACCATTGTTAGAAAAAAATTTAATTATTAAACAGTTGTATTATTATTAATGATAAATAATTGCTATAAAAAATTATTAAAATGTTAAAGTTTTAGACTTTGAATCGTACTTTCTACCACATAATACATTTTGAATTTATTTATTTCCACATGCAACGAATATTCCGCCCAGAATATTAGAAAATATTGACAGTGAAGAAGCTTTGGAACGATTTAACGGGGGTTACGAGGAAAGAGAAATGGCAAAAGAAGGAGGATAAAATCAAGTCGCTAACTTGAAACAAAATATGTGTTCTATTTGTTCACGCAATTTGAATGAAACATCTTTTGTATATCACTCTTCATGTTCTATGAAGTTTCACATAAAATTTTGTCAAAGCATTGCCTCAACCTCTGAGGAGACTAATCTGGTTTATCACTGTGACATTTGCAATAGAAAAGAAAATATTGCCAATAGTTACAAGATAAAAAGAACTTTTTACACTCATGGACAAAAAAATTAGCGCACCAAGAAAGAGTCGTCAAAATGAAACGAAATTTTGCATACGTAATGACTACTTTGATATAAGTAAATGATAAGAAAATTAAAGAAAAAGGATAATTTATTTCAGAGAAAAAGGCAAAAGAACGGAGGAGTTAATACTCCGTTGGACCCCCTCTAGCGCGAATGCACGATGCGATACGATCGGGCATTGAGTCATACAAGTTCTGTATGATGTCTTGAGACATTTCGTTCCATATTTGCTGTAACCTTGCCTCTAGTTCGTACAAACTCGTGGGATGCCCAACTCGTCGTCCCAAATGATCCCAGATATGCTCGATTGGAGACAAATCTGGGGATCGGGCAGGCGAAGGAAGGGTAGTAACAGTGCGGAGACAGTCTTGTGGCACCCTTGCCGTATGAGACCGAGCATTGTCCTGTCGAAAAATGGCTCCTGGGAGCCGTTGCATGAGTGGCAACACATGTGGTTGCAGGATTTCATGAACATACCGCTGGGCTGTCATGGTGCCACGGAATAATACTAGGGGTGACCGTGTATTGTAGGCAATGGCACCCCATACCATCACACCAGCTGTGGGAGCGATGTGTCGCTGTACAGCAAAGGCAGGATTGAAGCGTTCACCACGGGCTCTCCACACACGAACACGATTGTCATCACTGCCGAGATTGAATCTGGATTCGTCGCTAAAGACGACCTGGTTCCATTCCGCTGCAGTCCAGTTTCCCCGTGGGCGGCAAAACTCCAAACGGAGGCGTCGATGGGTGGAAGTCAAGGGCAGCACAATTAATGGTCGCCGCGATACCAACTGTCATTCAGCCAGGAGCCTTCCTATGGTTCGAGAAAACATAGAGGCCCCTAGTGAAGGTGCTACCTGTGCCTGGATGGCGGCCGATGAAGCAGTTGGCTGTACGCGTGCATTTCTTAAGATGTGGCGGTCTTCTCGACGACTGGTCTGTCGAGGGCGTCCTGAGCCTGGTCTTCGTGTACATGACATCTCTCGGGTCCACTGGTCCCAACACCTCCTCACAACACAATCAGAGCAGCCTAATTGACGAGCTACTCGCCTAGCTGACCACCCAGCTTCCATCATCCCGACGATTCTCCCCCTCTCAAACTGCGACAACTGCTTAAATTGTCTTCGAACATGGCGTAATGGCATGTCTATCTCAGCTCTTCCTTTGTAAATGATTCAGCACACTCAAACAAGCTTTGGTTACCTGTTTTATACTCCACAGAGTACGATGTTCAGCGCCCTCTACCGGCTATACGTAATGCGCAATCACACTGGATTTCTAATCATTTGAATATCTCCCCGACATGTACCTTCATTGCAAGTTTCGTTACGATCCCGCAATTATTTCTTTGTGCGCTAATTTTTTGTCCATGAGTGTATATACCATGTTTTTAAATTTTCTGTTGAATCATATAAATTTGACAATTCTATGTATTAATAAATACTTAAAATTTTTTTTTGATGAATCATCCCATCAACTTGAAAGAAAATGAAGTTAATTGGAAGTTAACTTGCGTTTAACTTTTCCTTCACGTCCGGCCGATAGATGGCTGCACCAGTCTACGAAACAAAATTAACTGAAAATGTATTCAAATCTGCTTAAAAATGGCTAAAAGTATTAAAAAAATGTATTGTCATCGTGTTCTGAGCTATTCTAAAAGTTTCAAATGTTTAGCTAGTCGGGAAGTTAGTAAAAAATCGATTTCAAGATTTGTAAGGGACAAACACACACAAAAACAAACAAGAAAGCAAGTTAATAAATACATGGTAAAAAATTAGTAATGGGGCGACAAAATGCCCACGAAGGCCAGAAGAGAGCAGCTGAAAAAATGATTGAAACTAGTAGAAAGAAACTGAAATCGGTTGTATTTGTAGACTTTATTCCATTAAATGTCCCGAAAGTAGACCGTAGACTTTCAGACTGTCAATATTTAATTGGGAAAATTCTTAAGGTGGAAAATAATGTTTACCACACTGGAGCAAAAAGTGACATTAAAACTTGGTTCGCTAGATGTGACTTCCAGATTTCTGGCACACAAATACTTGAAGACGTCCCAGAAAAATATGTATCTGTTCGTGAAGCTGTAGCGAATGTATCGAAATTCGTAGGTCAGGGGTATAACAGCTGCAAATACACAGTGTCAAAAATTCAGTGCCAAACAAATAGGCTCATGTGTAAGAAGGCAAATCAATTGTGTTTATCGAAGTGTCATAAAAGTTCACCAGGTGGAAAGAAATAAATTTAAAGTGTATGATGTGGGAGAAAGTCCCATTTAAAGTCTAAAAGTTTGCCATTTTAATAATTTCTTTATTACAATTATTTAATAATCATAATAATAATACGATTGTTTATAATAATAATACAATTATTTAATTGTAATAATAAAATTATTTAATTATAATAATACAATTATTTAATAATAATAATTAAAACATTTCAAACGAGGATTAAAGTGCAGTTTTTAAGTTGCCACTTTTTTACCTATGCAACTCTTAACTAATTCATATATTCAATAAAGGAAGTATTTAAATAACAATCTCTTTATTTGTCACTACTTCTTTATCCCGTTTAGGTCTAATGCAGAGGCACTTGTCGTTAGACGTTCACCTATTTGTTATTCACCGCATTTTACTGGATACTTTATTATGGTAGCACTATATAGGTGAACCCGCATTGCTCCCTAATAAAACGACCCAGACCACAGCTCACAACGCTAACCACTACACCATGTAGGCGGTATTTGTCACTTTTTAAGAAGCCATTTTTATTTTGGGCTTATTGCAATAAGCCTGGATGAATCCAGAATGTTTGAGCAAACTATTGCGAATTTTCTAACGAGCTTAAAGTTGTATGGGATCATTTTCCAAATAGCCGAGAGCATTTCAGAATGGCTGCGCTCTTTGCAATAAGCCGAATTTGTCAATTCACCTACGACATAAACACCATGACGGGTCATCACACCTTAAAAGTGATCGAACACGAGATGAAATATTTTGTATATATTAATGCTGCGAATCGGCAAACTTATCTCAAAATTCTCAAGTTTTTTTAGCTATATAGCTAAAAGCACAAATTTGAAACAGAAAGCCCTGAAGTAATTTAAAAGCATTTAGCGAACAGAAAATGAAATTAGAATGTTAAAATCTAGCACAAAGTGTAAAAAAAAAAAAAAATAAACACTTAAAAAATTATAAAATCTCCTAATAGAATCTCAAATTTCATTTCGAAATCTTTTTAAAAAAACGGTTGAAACATATTAAAAACACTTTACTAAAAACCTAATAAAACCTTGAAATGAGTGAAAATTTTAAAAAAGTACATTATAAAATAATGGAAACATTTTTTACCTGAATAAAAAATAACAAAAAAAATCAATTTAAAGATTTTATAAAAAACTTGGAACACAAAAAGGTATTAAAAGTTTAAAACACTTAAAAAAACATTTAAGAACCAAGAAAAAGGAGAATTAAAATGACTACTGAATATAAACAATCCCTTTTGGTGACTACACTACTTACATGGCGAATTCCCCAAAACTTGCCAAAACCCGGCAATCCGCCACCTGGTATAGAGGCTTTACTTTTGCAAAATTGTAGACAATAACGAAGAGCTGAAAGAAATCAGGTAACTTTTCAAAATCTATCTATTATTTGTCTCTCGTTTATGCATCGAAATTTTATGGTCCCAGCAAAACCTATTGGAATAAGGCATTATATAACGCTCGTTCCTATGTGTTAGTTTGAAAGACACCTCTTACTCGCATATGTACCCAAAATTTCCCATACGATCTTATTCCGATATTTTTCTCTTCAATAAACTGTATCCGAAAGAAATATCTATTCCGGTCATGTACTTTTATACACTACTTTCGTGACCGTGGGGGAATTCCAGTTCTCGAATAAATCCCAGTTCATTTTAATTATAAGCGTTATCATCTACTACTCTATATCTCTCCAAGTATGTTGTCATTAGTCAATTCTACCCCAAGGGGATTATATTTACTGTGGATAATTGCTTAGTTAGGGCGTATCTGACGAAACTTAACGGGCTGAGTAGCATAGACGGTAATTTTTACTTCACTCATCGGTTCTTTTGAGAGAGGATTTGAATTTTAGTACATGAGTAAACGTAGAAAACTTACCAATTTTTTTTAAATAGAAACCTTAAACAACTAAATTTTTCAAAAAAATCTTTAATTACGAATTTCCAAATACAGTAGATTCCAGATAACCTGAACTTCGGTAATCTGAAAGTCCGCTTAATCCGAAACCAAAAGTCAAAAAGAACTAAGGTTACAATAAAACCACAATGATACTTAGTAATATAAAGTATATTTCTGAAAATTACAAGAAAATTCTAAGTTAGGCAATGTACTGAACTAATTATTACTGAACTACATTTGCTTGAAAAAAATCTGTTAAATTTTTTTGTCAAAGAGAAGAATACCCCTCCCTTGAAACCAAATTACGTAGCGCTACATCAAATGCAGCCGCGGCGTCTGAGTGAGATACCCTCTTCTCGCTGTCACCGTCTGCTTCACCTTCACTCTCGTCTGAGAAGTTGACAGGTTCTTTCAAATCCATTTCAACAATCATCTACTGATCGTCAAAAATCTTAGACTGTACTGTACGAACAACTTACACTCTACTGTACTGTACTGGGCAGCGTTCCGCTCTCTTATCACCCATTGCGTCCAGAGATTAGGTAATGTTTAGACAGACCTTATAATATAAACTGAGTAATCACACGAAATATGTAATATTTATGTAATCACATGTTATTATGTAATTTAAGTATCTTTTAAGAAGGATTTCGCTTAATCCGAAAAATTCGTTAATCCGAAAAGGCTCTGGTCCCAATTATTTCGGATTATCGGGAATCTACTGTACCGCCAACAACTATAAAAATAACATTTAGTATACGAGTTTATCGGTCAGTTCATTCCAGATTACAAAGGTATAAAATTTGGCCATCTATAGAATTCTGTGGCTTAATTGTTTAAGACAGTTCGTCCCTATAATCTAGCAGCTGCTAAACGAGAAAAATATCATTCGTCAACGACGCTAGAAAAACAGATTAGTCTATTATTGCAAATGCGGGAACTGTGCATATCATGAACCACGCTCTTCTTTAAAGAAAGGCATTATATTTTAAAATTTAATAAATTTGGTGGGGAACGATTTGAGCGAAAAACTGCAATTTACATTTAGATATATTTAATATTTAATATTCACTCAATGTACTCTTCATAATTATATTAGATATTTAATATTTATTCTGTGCAACATTATATAGAATATAAAGAAAATATAATGATGTCTCATTCGTTAAAATTTATGGATGTTTCATTTAGTAAAATTATTTGTAGCTAGTATTATGAATGCAAACAAGGTTCGTTGAAAAGATATTTTATTTTATGTTTTCCGGGAAATACTTTTATTTGATAAGAACGTGACTAAAGGAAAGACCAACCTAATAACGATACAGAATCGCTAAAACAATAAATATCGATGAAGTCTGAATAATTTGATGAAATACAAAATAAAATATTTTTTCTCCTCACATTTCTCATTTGGGTAAATATCATTATAAAGAAATAAGAAGGGAAAACGAATTTTTCTTCCATTTGTATTCGTAAATGTGATAAATAAGCACTCAATTAATTAAATATGAGAAAATTGACTTTCATTTATTCCTCATATATAAAAAAATTATATGTGAAGTAATGGCGGGAATAAAACAATACCTACAAATGAGACACAACCTGTCTTGTAACTGTTTTTTTTATACTCATAATTCATTGCAGACATCATAATTTAGAAAACGTGTTAAGAGACTTTCAATTAACTTTCTGCATGAATATGGATTTATACAAAATCCCTGGAGAATGATGGAAAAAATTCAGGCTCACAGAAAATGAATTTCGAGCATTAATTACCCGTCTAATTCCGAGTCGTAAAGATGTCACGAAAAAATTCGAATTAATTTCCTATATTATGAACAGGTCAACAAAAAGGGAAGTTGTTTCTAATTGGTATAGACAGGCCATTTTTATGTAACGACGGTAGCGTTTTGATAAAAGTTTTCAGTGAAGTCGGCTACAAAATACTTGAATATCACAATGGGGAATAACTCATGGTAGTTAAATAACTGGCAGAAAAGATTAAAAATTGCTAATAATTGCAACAGTTGAAAATTAATTAGATGCACTGCTGGCCATTAAAATTGCAACACCATGAAGGAAAGCAAATAACAAAACGTTGTATGTATACAGCATAGTAGGAAGAAAAAAAGATTAAATTTGTAGGCAATCTGGGGGGGGGGTATACAGGGTCCGAAATTAGTACACACAGCTGCCGCCTCTGGCAGATAAAACGGCTCTAACCCGGTTAGGCATCGAGTCGAACTGTGCTTGGATGAGAGATACGGGCAAGTCATTCCATACTGTTTTAAGTCTATACTACACTTCATCAAACGTAGTGGCAGGAGAGCGGTGACTGCCCAATCTCTTAGAAAACCATGACCAGATGTTTTAATTGCGTGAGAGAACTGGAGAAAGTGTTCGTCAGGGCAACAGTCGAAGACCCTTTGTGTCGAGATAGGTCAGGACACGAAGGGCAACACGCAGTCTTGCGTTACCTTGTTGGAAGATGATGCCACCGAGGCCTCGAAGATAGGACACAGCCACCGGCCTTAAGATCTGAGGAATGCAAAGCTGGCTCTTCAGATTACCGACGACGCCAACAAGAGGTGTTCGTGTCGTGTATCCATTGGCTTTTTCATACCATCACACCAGGTGCAGGGTCCGTATGACGATGTCGAATGCAAGGGAGCCACATGCGTTCTCCTTGGTGGCTCCAGAGAAGGATACGTCCATCATGATACTGCACGCAGAACCGGGACTTGTCTGAAAAGACGACGTGGCACCACTCCTGTAGCCAGTTTTGTCGTTGGGCGCACCACTGCCGCTGCGCGTCTCTATGTTGCAGTGTCAAGGGAAGCCGCAATAATGGTCACCGTGCAGACAGTCCGTGCTTGCTGCTCCAGACATCCTCGCCCTGTATGCGGATACATTTCGTGCTACAAACAAGCCCATTTCCTGAGTCAAGATCCATGATGTGGCTGTACGATCCTGCAAGGCAGACCTGTCCTCTCGCACTTCAGTGGCTTGAGGCCGTTGAGATCGTGCATGGCGTTCAGTATGACCCTTCTAAACCCTTCGATTCTATTTTCGCATGTCAGTCATTAGATTCCGACCAATGCGAGTAGGAATATCGCGGAAAGATAAACCGCAATCTCGATAGGTCAGGATCCTTCCGGTATTGAATTCCGACACGTGCTGGTAGCTGTTTCTGCTTATTATGTTTTCCTTCCTGGTTTTGCAATTTTAATGGCCAGCAGTGTGAAACGAATAAAGATCTACTTTTCTACAAAGTTGTACTGTTTCAGACTTTCACCTCTTAAACTATGTTTTAGGCGTCAATGTTTTGCTTAGGTAGTATGAGTAATTGAGGATACGATTTGCACACAGTGTTTTGAAGAATTCAGCCATTTTTTCTCTTTTAAATACAACTGGCCGTCTCGTTAATTATATTTACCCTCCTGCTTACTAAAGCTATTTTAACTTACTCAAGTTTCTGTTTAGTATTTTGAATTACACTTTGAATCTGTTATAAATATAACTTCATACTATTTTGCAAATTTCAAAGCCTCCTTAGTCTATGTATACATTTTCACAGTATACGAATACTTGGCGCAATATATATATATTGCCTTTTTTGCTTCAAAGTATTTGAATCAGCCAACCAACATGCTCTCTATTCACTTTCGCTGATCCACTGCATCTGTGAATCATGTTGTTATTTACATTAATGAAGTTTACAGCTTTTACCTTAGGCGAATGTGGGATTCTGCACATTGTCTTAAAACGTGAGATAATAAGCTATTTCTTCAATGAAACGTAAAAAAATATTCAGTAGATATAACAAAAAACAGGCATTCGGAAGTAAAGAAAAAATAAGTTTAAATTTACCGATTTCGTGGTTAATAATTTCTACACGATATACAATAAGAATCCGATGTTAAATATTGCTAGACTAATAGAAATTAAAATCTGTTTGCATAAAAAAATATGCATTTTGATACTTGAGTATTTTCTCTCACCGCTGCCAAAATTTAACTGAATTAGAAATGCCTCTTGCTTACTAATGTTTTCAAATCATTGCGAGCCCAAAAGCCGGCATGGTATTCAATAAGGTTACCGAATTTATTCATTATCTAATTCGATATCAAAGGGTCTCTCGAGAAATTAAGCTCGTTTTCTTACTAGTGTGACGGCAGACCTGCTGAAATTAAATTTCGGGGACATTTAAACAAACAAAATTGGATTTAATTAAAGTCATTTCGATGTTCGTGTGCTTTTAAGTTTCCCTGAGCGTGGGCCATTTTTGTAATTAGATCATCGGAGTAACACGTACCAGGAATGGATGTTAAAAGAGCATATGTGATGAGTTTATGCATGAGTGCGGGGATTATCCCTGGCGAAATTTGTCGCTAGGTCCATCTAAAAGCTTGGTCGTTAAACAGTAAAAGCGTCTTTGATTTCGTTACTAACTTTATCTTCTTATATTGTTAACCAGATAATAATTATTTTTAAAACTTTTTTTCGACGTGAAGGGTTGGTTAAAGTAGTAACTCCTAAGGGTTTATTAGAAACTGCCTGACATCCAGTGGAAAAGTGGCTATGGCATTAGCATACCACACCGATGGCACGGGTTCAAACCCCGCATCAACCATGGATAAAATATTATTGTAAAAGCCAGTACACCAGCAACAGAGGAGCGAAAGAGATGCTGATATATAAAGTCCATCGTCGGTTTGCAACGTTTGTGAATAAACTAAATTCTTTTGTTTGTGCAAGTCTAATTCACGTGTCACTAATTCTCCACATCAATGCTGGAGTGAGGACTCGTTGTGAGCTCCAGGGGTCTAAGAAACTACAACAACAGAAACTTCCTTCTGAATCAATAAAACAACGGAACTTTAAATGAGACATACAAAATGGGATAAGTGTATTTAGTTATGCATTCATTTTATTTTGAAAGTTAAATTCACCGAATCCTGGTTAATAGGGGAGACAAGGCATGTTGGCCATAGGGGCACGTTGGTCCATCTACGATATTTTTCAAACTATCTGGTACATTGTGTTACTACCTAAGCGACGTGTCTTAGCACGTTTTCTTTCACCCATAACAGCGTCAGCAGCAAAGGAGCAATCAAGCGAAAGCCACTTCACATTTTCACTGAAGTGAGTTTTTTTTTGCCCTCATAAATAGTCGTTTCTGATTTGTTTCTAAATTAAAGTTTCACTTAGGTGAATAGCAATCTGAAAGATCGTTGTTCAGAGCTAATTTTCTACCTACTTATTTGAAAAAATATTAACAGAATATTTGATACAACGATCAAAAGCCAAAATGGCGATATGGGGCAAGTTGGCCCAAGATGCCCCGTAGTCCAAGAGTTTGTTTTCTACATTTATAAGCCTATGAAAAGTCTATAAAATTGTCAATAAATCAGGTAAAGACTGGATTCAATGTACCAGGTGCAATCGTTGGGCACATGAATCGTGTCACTGGGTATACGATATTTTATGTTTGCATTCATTGTGATGATGAGAAAAATCGATGAAGGTAGTAGTTAAGTTGGACAAAATATCTTTTCTTACCTTTTGTGTCTTTTATATACCATATTAAAAGTATATTTGATATTTTATGTGTTTTTTCATTTCCGTTAGTAATCCGAAAAGCAAATCAACTTAGAGGGAAAACCTGCCCCGTTCGATGGGCAGGTTGGCCCAGTGACTTGATGTCCTGCTGAGCTTCATATAAAAACTATTAATGAATATTTTTTTAAATCTTCTCATACGTGGTTAGGCTTTAAGATGTGCTGATTGTACAAATTAAAAAAATTAAAATTTTAATAATTTTTTTAAACATTGAAGAAAAAATTGCCAACAACACACTACGTATTTCGGGAGACTTAAAATTTCACAGCAGATAAACACAACTTGCAGTTAACTTATAAGAAATCATGTACGATACACCATAAATCATATAACTTCTAACCTATTTTAACTGTAACTCCAGTAAAAGATTATCTTTATGGAGATAATTAATGTAGAATAATTTTAAACACCCACAAAGTAACAAATAACAATATCGTAAAACCTATTTTAAGCTACAAATATATTCTTCTCAGAATACATGCATAATCCTTTTTCTTGCGTCATTAACTTTGATTACACGGCAATATAACTCCAAATTAAACCAGTCCTCTCCGAGAATTGTCTGTTTCCCCTAAAGTATTCGGTATCACCTTAGGGTTACCCGGACAATTAATGTCCCTGTTATTGCAAGTAAACACAGTACCACTTTCAATTGCAATGTTTTGGGAGAAGTGACACAAACCCCTTAGTAATAAACAAAGTAATTTGCAAAAGAATTTCTTCGGAGAGCAGTATTAAAGGAAAGCATTTGATGTGTTATCTAGACATTTACGTTATCGAATGGCTAATGCAGCTGTAAAGAAATCGAAATGGCGTACCAGAAATACAGTACACTCAATGCATATAATAAACTTCGAATTTATGATCCATTACGAGTCCTGTTTAAAAAAAATTCTGCAGAATCTTGACGTCGAATTCACAGGAAAATTGTTGCTCTTTATACGAATAAAAAAAATCCTTACACGAGGTGGATAGTCTCTTGATAGATAATTTATTTATAAAAATATAAATAAAGAAAAATAGATAAATAATAAAAAATAAAAATAATAATAATAATAAATAATAATAATAATAAATAATAATAAATAATAATAATAATAAATAATAATAATAATAAATAATAATAAATAATAATAATAATAAATAATAATAAATAATAATAATAAAAAATAAATAAATAATAATAATAAAAAATAAATAAATAATTTATTAGTCAATAAATTATTTTTGTTTTATTTTTTCAGAAAAATTAAAAATTTTTCGTAACTAATTTTACGTTTCGAAAGTTTTATTTTGTTGATTTTAAGCTAACAGATGCGTTCTAAAAGTGTTATTGAAGGAAAGAGGTAGCAGCTGAGAGATCAAAGGATTTTTGAAAAAGTAAGAAATTTATCAGATTTTGCCAACTTTGATATGTAAACTGATTTCTGAAATTCGAATTAGTAGTGTAAGAGTTTGATGTTGTGCCTTCAGAGGGTGTTCAATAATCTTTATACTAGATAGGATTATTGTGTGGGAAGGTCATATTATGTCTTCAGAAACCAGATCGCTAAATATGAGCTTCAAAGATTAGCAGTTGCAGGCAGCTCATAAAAGGAGTTTCGCGAGGATATGAAAAGAGGTAGTGATTTTGAAATTGAGGATCGATAACGAGACAAAAGTAGATCTGTAGAGAAATTTAAGATGACCCCGTCTCAGCCTAACAAAAGTAATCCACGGGCAGATCACCAATATACCAACATCAAATACCAGAAAAAAAGCCCGAAAAAGCAAAGATAAATTCCGCACGGCCACCACACTGCTATACAAACAAATCACTAAAGGGTGGGTGTAATACCCCCAAAGCAACTAAACATTAATTTAATGCTCTAAACAGAAGTTTATACTGATAAGAAGTTTCAGTAACAAAATTAGAACGGGTGACATTCAGATCGGCTCAGTAAACGAAAGGGTACTGGTGAAAGAGTAAACGTTTACACCAAATTTTGGCGTGAAAACATAACCGGTTAAACAGTTTAAGGGGTCACAGAGGTCTTAAAGCTTCAAAAAATCGAAAAAAATTTATTACGAATTATTTTTCTGTAATTAATTCTGAGGGTCTCAGGGGTCTTAAAGCTTCAAAGAATCGGAAAAAATATTACGAATTATTTTTCTTTAATTAATTCTGAGCATATTAAAAAAAACCTCATTAAAAAATTCTTAATAGAACGCGAGTTACAGACTAAACAATCAACCGATACATGACATATCCGGTGTTTGTTTACGTTTTGGTACGCCAGCTGACCCAGCAAATCGGAGCAGCTGATCAAGAAACGCCTACTTGCGTTGGAAATGAAGTACTTTAATAAAGCAACAAAGTTCTACCAATCTAACCCCATATGGTTTATCATTTTACCCATGGTTTATCATTTTACACTTTCTGCTGAAGAACCGTGATAACTACTGTAACTTTCGCTCTGTTTTTGTTCAAAAACGAAGTTCAAAACAACGTGTTGTTAGTGTCAATCTTGTAAGGGATTCACCGATATTTTGTGCTTATTTAAATATATATGTTGTTTATTTAGTATTAAATCTTCGTAATTTAAGATTAAAAAGAGAACTTATTAGTGTTTTGCAATGGGGAAAGCGTAAAACAGATCTGTGGGTTATAGAAGCAGAAAGCGTATAACCGATCTGTCGGTTATAGAAGCAGAAAGCGTACCTTCCATGGAAAGAAAAGTGATTCTGTTTATACAGATAAATCAGCGTCTGCTAAGAAGCTGAAAATTGATAATACATCCTTTTCGAGCATCAAAGATGACTCAAATTCCAATATTTTACAAGGATATCGTTTCATCGATATAAATATATTATTTAATGAGCTGAGTAAATTTATTTGTTGCAATTATATCTTTCAAAAGTCAACTTTTACGAAGGGTCAGTTCGTGGCTGCTCTTCAGTTTTTACTGTAAAATGTGAACACTGCAATGATACCAATACAATTAACAGCTGTCAAATGCTTGGTTCAAGAAAAAATATCCCAGAAATTAATCAACGTGTCATTTATAGCATGCGGTGTATTGGTCAAGCGTTCTCTAGCCTTCAAACTTTTTGTGCTGTGATGAACATGCCACCACCAGTTACACAAAAATGTTATGACAATATCGTGTAAAAATTGTTTGTGCCACTAAAACTGTTTCTGAAGAATCCACGAAGGCAGCAGCAGTGGAAGAACAAAAAATAACTGGATGTTCTGATCTCTGTGTTAGTGGAGATGGCTCATGGAAAACCCGTGGCCATACTTCAAAAATAGGAGTGTGTAGAGTTACTGGGACAGAAAGTGGGAAAGTTATTGATGTCGAAGTACTGTCTTCTTTCTGCAAAGCCTGTGAGATTTCTGCATCTAATTTGGACCACAACTGTAAAAAAATCATTCGGGAAGTGCAGGAATTATGGAAGTCATTGGAATGGCAAGAATATTTCAACGTTCTGAATTTTGCAGAAAAGTTTGGTACACCAAGTATCTTGGTGATGGTGATACCAAAACTTTTAATGAACTTTTGAAAGCTAAGACCTATGATTGTGAAATTGAAAAACTTGAGTGCATAGGGCACGTACAAAAAAGAATGGGGAATCGCCTACGAAAACTGAAACAACAGATGCGGGGTGAGAAATTGTGTGATGGGAAACCACTGAGTGGAAAGGGGCGGCTAAAGGACAAACTAATAGATAAATTAACGGTATATCATGGGAATGCAATTAGATAAAATAGTCATTCTCTTCGAAGCATGATAGAAGCTATATGGGCAACATATTGTCATATGAGCTCTACAGATGATGAACTAATGCACATGTTCTGCCCAAAAGGTGCGACTTCCTGGTGCAAGTTTCAAAAGCATGCTGCATGTGTTGATGGTAAAAAGGGAATTTATAATCATACCCCATCTGTACCCTTGGAAGTAATGAAGTGTATAAAAAATATATACAGATTTATCAGCTTCAGATTTTTTAAGACGATGTCTAAGTGGGAAGACACAGAATTCATTCAAATGAATAATTCTGTGATTTGGAAATTTTGCCCGAAGACCTCTGGTTGTGGTAAAACTGTTGCTGAAGCTGCTGTCTATGAAGCCGTGATTGCTTTTAATGAAGGTAGGGAGGGTCGCTTGAATTCTCTTAAAGAAATGGGTATGATTCCTGGGGTGTATGCAACAACAGCAGCTTTGAAATCTGATGTAAAGTGAGTGAAAACCGCAGAAAAACGAGCTGATCTTCAAACATTACAGGCTAGACGGGCTAAACGAAGGCTTATTCTTGCTAAAAATGAAAAGCTTGAGCTAGCTGAAGGGTGTTCTTACACACCTTCTGCCAGCTTACTGGGGGATTTTAAATTAGGTGAGTGTATTTTATGTCTAACTTCATCAAAATTTTAACTTTAAACGCTGTTTACTCAGAACTATGATTTTCACCACTATCCGTAAAATTAAAAAAATGTACTGAATATATCTGTTTTAAAATTTTGCATGCTTGTATACATGATTATGTTCTATAGAATGAATCAATATAATGAGGGAATTTTGTTATTTTCAATATTTTTTTAAATTAAAGAGAAATAAAAAAAATTATTTTTTATTTTTTCAGTTTGTATGAATTTTTATAAATGTTGCTGATATAATATTTTTACATAGATGATTCATTCTATAGAGAAAGCATTTCTGATTATTTTACATAGAATTAAAGTTTATATGTTAATTCTAACTTGAGTTACTTTACGGATAGTAACTGACCATTTAAAAAAATCTGAAAATATCGTTGTAATAAATGTATCATATTAAAAAAATAATATCAAAAGTGTTTATTTTATGAAAATATTAATTTTGAATTAGTTCTGAAGAGTATCAACAAATTTTGTCTATTTGTAATAAGAATATAATTGGTTATTGGACGTCGAAACCGGAACACATTTATGCTTTAACATAACAATTTAAGACCCCTTAGGCCTTAGACCCCTAACTAACTGGAGTGGCTGGCCTAAATGAAAGTTAAGCAGAAAAGCAATAATTTACTATAAAGTAGGGGCTTCGCCCCTAGGCTCGCTACGATCGCTCCTCTGTTAAGGCTAATAGCGAGATACATAGGGGTGATACATAGGGGTGACAATGTAACAGCTTCCATCCATTTACTGTTGTCACTCTTATGCGAAGGGCTTTTCATCACTGTTGAATTATCAGCTTTAAAATTCAATTAAAAATCGAAATTTCAAGATAGAGGCTTGAAATGAGGTTTTTATGAATAAGAAAGCTTTCAGCTTCCAGATGATGTAAATATTTTCTTTGTAAGATAAAAACTCGAGGAGCATCAATATTGCATCCACATATGGGACGATATTTCTTGAAAAACTGTGTTTCATTTTTTGATGAAAATTTTAGTCTGTTTTAAAATATTTTTAAACAAATGAGGTATAGTTTGAAAGAGAAATGTCTGTAGTCTTAGATTGTAAAAAGATCAAAATTCTACGATTATTTTTTGGCGAGTTATCGTAATCTGAGGATGAAAAAGTCAATATTTTCCCACAAAACATAAAAAAAACCTTGAAATCCGACGAAGATGAGACATGTCTTACTTTGGTTCCCCCATTTTTTTGCATCCATTGGTATCGCTCTCGACCACATACCCGCAGCGGTTTCGGAGGAGATAACGCGACAAGCTTTTGACAGCGGCAGCGGGAGTTATTTTTTTTAGAATAGAGAGATAGACCATAAATCAGTATAATTCTCAACAATCAAGATTCAGCGAATTCACTGAGAGAGAAAGGTACAGCATATCCAAAGTTCTGTGCATGATGGGATTAATAACATACAACATTACACTGCAATATGGTATATAATCCTGAAAACTGAGGTAGAGGTAAAGAAGAGGTTCTTTGTAATTTTGCTGCTATAAAATTCTAAAGATGTTTGTATAGAGAGGCTAGTAAGAAAAATTTTGACAACAGAAATTAGTCAGCACGTAACTGAACTATGCAGACACAGAATGCTCATACATGATAGGTGAAATGGGTGTCAGGGGGCATCGCCGCGATGTGCTATTGCCTTAGTGGGCCTTAGTGTCAGTTTTGACGTAGTATGTAGGCACTCTCTCACCTCTTCCGAGGTTGAAAGCTGAATTTACTTTAAAAATTCGAGAAAACAGTTTAATTTTCAGTTTTACGTCAGTGGCTTGTTTCACTAGTTTTGGGGCTACATTTACTTCTATCAGTTATGCCAGTTTTAAAGTTTAAGTGTTTAGTTTATGGTTCTTTTATTCCTTGTATCGTAAAGGAGTGAGGACTAAAATTAGAATTTAAAAAGTTAATTCAAACTATATATATCATATGTAAGTATATTTTTAAGTAAGAAAAAATTAAAGGGAAATTAAAATAGAGAACAAAGAGGGTTTTATTTCGATTCATTAAAATTGAGCTACGGATCGGGATTTTCTAAATAGCTAATTTGCATCATATAAAGACTTTTAATTTGAGAGACCGACGAAACATGCGTATTCTGATCTTCCGTGAAAGGAAGTTCATTTCAATCTTTCATGTATAGAAAATTACAGCTTGTGATCAGGCCTGCCTTCAAAATGTCTTAGTTTCATTTCCTATTCATTTCAATTTTTGATGAATAAGTTTGTGTGTATTTGATACCCTTAATACAGTTAGAAAAAGTTTTGATTAATGTTACCTAGCTGAAGCAGAGACGACCCAATAGTAATATTAATCCCACATGACTCATGTTTACATATTTCATTATCTATTAACCCAATGCGTTTCTTTAATGAAGCTCTTTTCTGTGCTTTATGTGCATGCATTGAATTTTAAATGAAACCCATTTGCTTAGTTTTCGCAAAAGGAAATTAAATGAACTATTCATCTTGAAGTCAAACAAGAACATTTCTACCAAGTATATAATACGTATAAAATATTAATGATTCGATTCATAATAACAGTGCTGCAAGTAAATAAATTTCTCATATTAATAAAATAGAAGAATTTAACTTATTACTGCCACATTTATTTTAAGTTCCGCATCAGCGTCTTGGAAAAAAAAACAGAACCCTTTTACTCAAGAATTAAAGTTTATAGTCATAATACCACCAGATGATTTATTCATACTTTTGTCATAAAAAATATTCTCCCACTTTTCTGGTGCTGCTAGACCCGCAATAAAAATTCTTCATTATAAAAAGTCTTCCGGAGAAGCCCTTTTATGCCGAAAAATGCTTAGTTTTGCATAAAGTGATACGAAAATAAAAAGTTTCGGCTGAGGCAAAGAGTTTACTCCTATTTTGTTTATTAAATAGTCAATAAATTAGATTAGATTAGATAAGGAATGTTGTTTATGTTTTGAGAGGAGGATTTAGTTGATAACATAACATTTTTTAAAAAGCGAAAGTGATTTCATCCATTCTGTATTCAATATGTTTTCCCCCAAACCTTAATATATTGCTTAGCTCAAGACATAATTTTTGAAAGATTACTAATTTAAAATCCCTATTTATATAGCAGGGTGTACTTTCTAGTACTTATATTACTTTTCATCTGATTACGACAGCAAAACTTATACTTTAACGATCCGGTTTTGCATAGTACGTGTTGTAAATGTAAATATAGTTCCTGCATCCTTGAAACACCATTTTTGATTTGGTTTGGTTTTGCACTGCGGTCAACTTTTGCTACACGAGGCCTAACTAGACAGGGACCTACAGTTTGAAGCCGATTCCGAACGGCTACAAACATCCATGCCAACAGTGAGCCTCAAACCTACAAGATCTGAATCAAATGCCAGCGCCCTAGCCATTCGGCCATCACCTGGCTGTATGCCATTTTTTGTTAAACCGTGATAGTTTCGCACTTGAAATAGCATTCAGGTCCAGCCTTTTACTTTGTAGTGACCCCGAATTAAAGGTTTCAAACACTCATATTTTTTATTATTTAAAAGAAACTATCACACATCATGAAGTAGTATTAAAGGTAATGGAAATGCGAAAATTTCATAAACATTTTACAGAGAATAAGCAACTTTGAGGGTGCCAGTATAGAGTTTTCTAGCTTGAATTATAGTGGCCCTCATATATATATATATATATATATTATATATATATAGTTGAATACTCTAATGAATTATAAACAACACAGAATTCTATAGTAAATAACACTGTTTATTCAGACATTTGCACATATAACTTTCTTTTTCAACCTAAATGATGCGTACAACTAGTATGAGATATATAACATTCATGCAAGGGAAATACAATTCAATATATATTCTGGTATAACTACTCATGCAATGAAAATGCAACTTGAGATACTCACAAATACTTTTAAAGTCGACCAGTAATGCTGCTACTTAAACTTTGGGCTTAACAAGAACTCGCGTAGGTTTGAAGCAACCTAGCTATGCCTCCAGCGGCTGCTCGCAAAACTCAACTATTATTAAACCGGACTCTAAGCCTAGCTCCAGCTCGATTCTTCGTTTCGTCAGCTCTACTCCTCTTTTCACTTCCTCTCATCCCCTTTCTTTAATCTAGCTGCTTGCTATTTATACCAACCGCGTATGCCGCAATTAGCATATCTTAAGCGGCTTCTTTTACTTTATTCACTCAAAAGTTCGATTATTGTGAATCGTATCTTGTGAATCGTAAACCTTACAATTTGTCGCAGGGAAAAATAAAAGTGATCATATCAGGCAGAAAAGATAATTTGGGTTACACAAATGTATTCATGATTTATTCGAATTCGGCATTGTCTGCATCAGAAAAATACCGGAGTGCCTACTTGTTAATGGCTGTAATCGATTTTCAAGCTCTCACAAACTTCTGCAATAAATTTTCTGATTTCTCCGATAAAATTAGTGTACGATGTCATTTATAATTGTTTCGAATGATTTAACTGTGGAGGGCGCTTATGTATGCAAACTGATTTACGAATTTTGAATACTGACAGCCTCGTTTTGCCTGTAAAACTATTAATTTTCCTTTCAAAGTATTTTTCTGGATAGCACACGTTATATCCTCCAGTACCAGCAAAGGTTTAAATCGCCATTTGAAAAAAAAATTACGTTTATCCCTCAAACTTCGAAATCTAAAAAAATGCACATAAAATATCAATTCACAGTAGAACATTTCAACCTATGTTCTCAAGATATTTATTAGTTAATACTGATAAATTTCTATTTTCTTAATATATTTCATGAAAACCTCATTAATTTTTTGCTGTAATTTAAGTTTCCAAAAGCACGTTTCCAGAACTTGGGACTGTCTAAATTCGATTAGATAGAAATTATTCCAAAGATTCAATAATTTCATCAGCTAGTTTTTGCTTCCGTAGTTCCGTACTATAAAAGCAGTTAATTCAAGAAAAAAAAATAATCAAGATTCTTACTTTAGAATATGAGTAGATGTTAAATAAAATACATGAAATATTAGTGAGGATGCCGTTTTGGTTTGCTTTACAAGTTTTTTTCTTACAAGATATTAAGAAATAAAGATATTTAAAATTATATTTTAAAAAAGAAAACCTCAAATGGCTATTTTAAAATTATTTTTTATTTAAAAATGACAATTCCTTCCAGATATGCTTTTAGAAAGATCTTATACAGTAGTTCAAAAAATTTATTAGTATATTATTTAAGGTAAAAATATAAGAATTTAAAGTTATAAGGAATTATTTCACAAAATATATTTTTGCGTATTTGTTTCTCAATAATGAGCATTAAAAAATTATCATATTTGTATGACACTTTGTCCTAACATTATCTTCAGAAAAGTATTAATAGCACATCGTTTCACGAATACTCGTAATTCCTAAATTTACATTTAATATTGTTCCTAAATTAGGTTATTTGATAAGAAATTTGTTAAACTGCCGAAAATCTTATATTCCTTCTTAGATTAACCATAAACTTTTTTTTATCAAAAGTTCAATCTACTTCTTGTGCCTTAACTAGCTAAAAATTTATAGATTATTTAAAGGGTAACTTTTCTTTAGTAAGTTTAACTATGTATCGTAGATAGTTTTTGAAATCTTTAAAACATTCTGAAAAACTTCAAAAGGAATATGTTTCAAATACAGAGGCTGTTCGCACATTTTTTAGACGATTTTGGTAAGCGGTAATAAAAATTCGTTTGCGGCAAAAGAAATAATTGCAATTGCACTATGTTTTTAAAAGTCAAAATTATCGTCTGCGGCTTGAAAGTTTGTTTTTATTCAAAATGGCGTTTTTAACAAAGCAGTGCTTCGAAGGCTACATTTATGCTCTTTCCGAAGAGAAATATGCATACTCCGTTATCCAAAAGAGATGTGAGACTCATGGTTTTGTGATATCTAAAGCGTCGATAGGTAATATCGTCAACAAGAAAGGAAAAAAACGTCCAATTGGAGCCTCAAGTGGGACAAAAATTCCAAACAAGTATCCAAGGAAAAAATGGACATCTTCGACTATTGCAAAGGTACGTTGTTTAATGTTAAAAGAAAATCCCCCTAGTCAAAGGACAGTTGCAAAATCATTAAAATGCTCGGTGTCCACTGTAAACAAAATGATAAACGTTGATTTAAATCTTAAGAAAGCGAAAAAACGCAATGTGCATCGTCTTCTTCCAAATCATATCGCTGAACGCAGGGCACGCTACAGAATTCTATATGAGAAACACTTATCCAAGGAAAAATGAAAAGCAATTGTCACAGTAGATGAATCATGGGTGTATTTGAATGATTGCAACAAAAAAAGAGCCATTTATTATCATAAAAGGGGAGAAAAAAATTTCAGTACATGGTTCAAAGAATCGAAAGAAAGTTTTTCTAAGGGATTCATTATTGTTGATGGTTTTTCTTATAATGGCAAGTTAAAAATAAAGAGAGTGGAAAAAAAGTCAAGATTAACTCCAAATACTATCAGGAAATATTTTATCACAAACTTTTCTGAATGAAATACCATCGCTTTACCCACAGTGCCATCAATCTGTGAGAATCCATCAGGACAAAGCTAGCAGTCACACATCAAAATCCACTGTAAATTTCCTAAAAGAAATGGAACAAAAAACTGGTATCAAGGCCATATCCTTCACTGATATCCCTACTAAATCTCCCGATGTATCACCTATGGATTTTTGTGCTTTAGGATTTTTAAAATCTGCATTATCCAAACGTCGTCCCAAAACCCTTACAGGACTCTGGAAAGCTGTTCAGGAGGAATGGGATAGAATACCTCTTCTGATACTTCAAAAGGCATTATTATCCTGGAAATTGCGGTGTCGAAAGATAGTTCAGAACAAGAGATGTCAAATAGAACATTTAAAACACAAGAATTTTATGTAATTTAGTTTTGTGAATACAATATACATCGTCTAAAAAATGTGTGAACAGCCTCTGTATTAAAAGTACCTAATGGATTTTTATTAAAAGTCAGTCCACAAACAGGACGAAATAGCTTCTATAATTCTCCATTAAAAAATGCGTGCTTTTAATTCCCTGGAGTTCGAATGCTGGATAGCAAACGTTATGTCCCGCAGAACTTGTACAGATTTTCCCCACTACCCGGATGTAAAGTCTCTGTGTAAAAACCTTTCTTGCGCCAAAATAGCCAAATGAAACGAGGGTGTTATCAGAAATTTAAATATGACAGTTTTCTGAGCCGTTTCTCAACAAACAAACAAAAAAAGCAATTGGAGGTAATGTTTACATATCTCGCGCACGTTTCACCCATAGACTTCACATAGAAACTCTACCACTCCACCAAGCACGAATCGTTACCTCAGTCTCCCCTTTCTCTTCGACTGGGACATCTACACGGCAAGACCTTTTATTTTGATACCCCGTCTGTATTTTTATGTTCAGCTGTTTTCTCAACATAGGTCTATAAGTAAAAAAACATATAGAAATAATATGTAGATAATACATAAACCCTTGAATATCACACTATTGTAATAAAGGCAGGAATAATCAGGATTCAAAATTCAACCGAGACAAAAAATACCTTACAGAAAAATCGTTTGGGTTCAACCCTTCGGCCTACACTTACCGGGTTGTGTACATAATATGATATATATATATATATATATTTTGTACACACACACAAACACACAGATATATATATATATATATATATATATATATATATATATATATATATATATATATATATATATATATATATATATATATATATATATACTGCTGGCTCCCCAAATTGCAACACCAAGAAAGACAAGAGATGTCACAACAAAATTTATTTTGTAGATAACATGTTGACCAAGTATCAAATGATTAAATTTATAGACTTCTGTGAAGTGTGGTTCCTGCCAAAATCAGTAGCCAGAGTAGCCGCCATTGTTGGAGATCACCGCTGCCACACGCCTCGGCATTGATTCAAGGAGACTTTGGATGAGTTCTTGGGGTACAGCAGACCAAGCAGCTTCCACACGTTGCCGAAGTTGATTTGCTGTGGCAGCTGGGGATGGAATCTGGGTCAATCGTAGACCAACCATGGACCACATGTTTTCTATTGGCGAAAGATCCGGAGAGCGAGGCGGCCAGGGAAGCAATTCAATCTGGCGATAGACGAAGAACCGTTGGACAACGCGTGCCACGTGTTGTCGCGCATTATCCTGTTGAAATATGGCTGTGCGCAAGCCCTGAAGGTATGGAAGGACAACTGGCTTCAACACCTCGGAGATGTAGCGCTGGCTGTTTAAAGTACCGGCAATGCGTACTAGAGGTGTGCGAGAGTGATATCCAATACCGCCCCATACCATCATACCCGGTGCAGGACCAGTGTGGCGGTGCATAACGCAGCTGTTGAGCATCCTCTATTCACGGTGTCTCCAGACTCGAATGCAACCATCGTGGTGTTACAGACAGAAGCGTGACTCGTCAGTAAAGACAATTTCATTCCATTCTGCCGTCCACATCCTTCTGTCATCGCACCATTGGCAGCGGAGACGTCTGTGGTTCTGCGTCAAGGGTAGACAAAGCAACGGACGTCTTGCGGACAGACGACTCTGCTGTAAACGGCGTCGAATGGTACGCGCAGACACTGGATGATGCGTTACAGACTGCATGTACTGTGCTATGGTTCGTGATGTGACTGAGCGATCCGTCACTGCCATGTGCACAATTTGCCTGTCATCACGTGAAGTGGTGCGCTGAGGTGGATGCGATCGAACACGCCGGTCCGTCGTACCCTCCTGCATCCAACGATCACATATCCGCATTACAGTTGTTTGGTTTCGTCCAACACGACTACCGATTTCCCTGAAAGATAATCCACAATCTCGGTTGGCCGCTATCCATCCTCTGTAGAACTCGGATACTTGATCAAAAGATGATCGCTGTTTTCGACGAGGCATAATTGGTCGTTTTTTTGAAAAAAGCACAAGAAAAACACAATTGCCGAACTTGAAATCGTCGAAATCTCCAAGCCTTAAATAGCGCTTTGAAGTGGCGCCACAGGCGCGCGTGATGTGCGTCTGCGCTGAAATTCTAATCATTTGCATATCTCACCTCCGCTAATGCATGTTGTAAATTTCATGTTATTTGCATGTTTCCTTCAGGGTGTTGCATTTACAGTGGCCAGCAGTGTTTATATATATTGTCGTAACGCTTTTACAATACTTCCATAAAATCTATTATTTTCACTTTTATACAAACGCCATAACAGGATGTTCCCCCTTGCACGGGTTCGTGATCTAAATTTAGATACGTTCCCCTGACTGTCTGCGAAAGATTCACGGAAAAGTCAATTTTTGTCCCTGCATTACACCCAATGCTCTCCGATACGAATTCCAGAAACGGGTTGCAGATGAGACATTTCCTGCGCTGTTCCAGTTTGCACAATTTTCGCCTTCTCCCCACGACACACAAAAAGTCACAACCTTTGTTATATTGGCGGAACTAATTGGCGAGAGCCAGGTCGCCAATGTCCAGATGTTTCGCTCATCAACATCACGTGACCAAGTCACGACAGGAGAGGGAATTTTGATTACGAACACAGAGCCACACACCACCAGCATGTTCGGACGCAACTTTCATCATGGAGAAAGGACGAGTTTGCCGAAGCTCAACCCTAGTTACCCGGGCCTACTTGCCGAGACATCGACTCCTGAATCCACATAGACGCCTTCATGATTTTTGTTATGGACTTAAGCCACCTTCTTTTTCTACAATAACATCAGTAAAAAAAAACCTGACGTTCATCAACCAACTTTGACTCGTTACTGTCACCCTTTTTCCATTAATCTTTCAGATAATCCAAGAATCGACATATTTGATTAAATCTTCCTCCACCATTTTATTGCTTGACATAATCTGCTTCCACATTCCACCCCCGCCACACGCACACACACACACACACATATATATATATATATATATATATATATATATATATGACTAATTAGTGAAATGAATCCCAATACTTTTAACGTATCATTTTTTTGAAGCATAGTCAAAATAGTACCTTGAAAGCATTTTTAACCATTTTATAAATTAATCACAATGCTTTGGGGGCTCATTGATCTTACGTGTGGAGGAAAATAATTTGAACTATTTAGGCCAAGTTAGCATACAAAAGGTATCGGTATAAAAAAGTTGCTATATTTTGTCAATGTTATCTGATTTTATAGTTCTTATAGAAAACCAGATCTCAAGGTTTTAAGTTCTCGGTGTTCAGGATTTTGATCTGGATGTGTATCGTTTAACAAGAAGTATCTTCAGAATGAAATGAAGTGTGTTCAAGGGTACATAAGCCATGTGTGGATCTTTGTCATAAGTTTTTATTTTATCTGGAGCGTATTTCTTTTGCACGCCCAGAAATTTCCAAAAAAATTATTTGTAAAATGTTCTTCATTACTCGTGGCGTTGAAAATTTAAGTAATCCGGTCTCTCATGTTATTGCTGTTTGGAAAGCTTCTGTGTGCTAACTTTGTATCCTCCAGTATATTTTTCTCTAGAATTCTTTGGTATCTTCTATTTTCCTGTGTTTTCTTTGTTTCGAGGTGTTTAATCTTTTCTACGTCTCGTGTGGGCAATTCCACTCTTCAATGTTTCGCAGCTGTGGCGTCATTTGACAGCCTTTTGTAAAATGTTCTTCATTACTCGTGGCGTTGAAAATTTAAGTAATCCGGTCTCTCATGTTATTGCTGCTTGGAAAGCTTCTGTGTGCTAACTTTGTATCCTCCTGTATATTTTTCTCTAGTATTCTTTGGTATCTTCTATTTTCCTGTGTTTTCTTTGTTTCGAGGTGTTTAATCTTTTCTACTTCTCGTGTGGGCAATTCCACTCTTCAATGTGTCGCAGCTGTGGCGTCATTTGACAGCCTTGGCTAACCGCGGAAGTGTTATGTTGCTCTTTTCCTGATGGTGAAAGCAGTAGCGTTTTATAACATTTTTATACCACTGTTCTTAATCACCGTTGTAACTGACTACTTTTATACAAATAACACTAGTCAACAGCCATTTCGTATTTGATTTGTAATAAAAAATTTTTATACGGATTTCTGCATGTAGAATCCGAATTTGCAATCAGAAATTTTCTTCTATCACGTGAGGGTTTTACAAAATTTTAGAATGTAATTTTTACATACATGGTAAAATACACGGAGAAATGTAAATTATAATTTACATTTTGCGGTTAAATAATGGTTAAATGAATGACTATGCATGTTAAAACATTTATTTGGATGCATTATGCTGTAAAAGTAACCATCAAAACATTCACCAGAGGGTGAAAAGTTGCGAAATTTTCCCCGCCACCACCGTCCACCAAGTTGCGAAACCTAGCCTGAAATCAGTGCTTTTGCATAATGGCAACAAACTACCATCAGTACTTTTGGCTCATGGAGTGACCGTGAAGGAAATTTACGAAAATATGGCTCTGCTGCTGGCAGCAGTCAAATATAAAGATCATGGGTGGCAGATTTGCTGCGATTTAATAGTGGCAGTGTTGTTAGGTTTATAGAGTGGGTTTTCAAAATTCTGCTGTTTCTTGGGCTTACGGAACAGCCAAGATGCAAACAATGCTTACCATTGCAATTAGTAAGCATTGTTTGGCAAAATTGGTAAGCTAAACAATGCTTACCAATTTTGTATTGGTAAAACATTGTTTGGCTTTACCAATACATAGCCAAACAATGGTCTACGAGGGAATCATATGTTCCTGAAGAGAAAAATGGCAAAAATACACCACTGGTTGAGCCGAGTAAAATCATTTTGCCTCCACTTCATATAAAGTTGAGATTGGTAAAAAACTTTGTCAAAGCTCTTGATAAAAATGGCCGCGGCTTTATGTATTTGCAGGAATTGTTTCCCAAACTGAGGGAAGTAAAGGTGAAGGAGGGTACATTTTTTGGGCCACAAATCAGAAAATTGTTGAAAGACCCAACATTCGATGCTAAGCTCACGAATCTGGAGTTAGGTGGTGGAACGTTTTTCAGAGCCATTGTTCACGGTTTTATGGGTAACAACAAAAAAAACGATGGATATACTTTTATAGTGGCTGGTCTACTGGAAAACTACAAAAATATGGGTTGTAAAATGTCACTAAAAATTCCTTTTTTGCACTTCCACGTAGACTTTTTTCCAGAAAACTTGGATGTCGTGAGACATGAACACGGTGAACGTTTTCTCCAAGACATCCTTACTATGGAACATCGTTATCAAGGGTGCTGGGACCTTGCAATGATGGGCGAGTACTGTTGGTCTGTCTTTAGGAAGAATCATCAGACATCTTACAAAATTAAAGCATTATCATCAAGAAAGACATCATCCTATTTTGTAAAAATAACATTGTTAATATTAACATTATGGGTTATTGTGCAACAGTTTCGTACTCGTATTAGTTATAGGTTTTTTTTGATAAGTAATGAGAAAATATTCTTACTGATAAATATTATTTTTTGTTTATATTTCAAACGGTCAATTTTTGTCAAATATGTCACTGTTGACTTTACGTAACTGCTGTGTATCTAATAAATGTGACGTGATAGAGATGAAATGATTATTCCACCGAATTCAGCACCCAGAAATTAGTTAAATTCACTAATTTACAAGCCAGATACAGAAAAAAAGTAAAATTTGTAGAGTAGTGTAATTATTTTTCTGTTATCTTGCGTTTGGTAGAGCTTGTCATTTCTGAACCTTAGGCGAGAAAAATTAAATCAACAAACCAATGATAGTAAATTTTGCTTTCAAAATTCGAGTTTATATCCTTTTGGCTGTCATTTTCAGTAGTAATATTTTAAGGTTTCGATTTCCGGATTATCTTCACCAGTCATGGTGCTCATTCTTCTATAGATAAGATTATTTGATGATGAAATACATCGTCAATATGTAAGAGTTCACCTTGCGCTCTTTTGTGTATTTGATTCTATCAGTTTTGCTACTAATCTTTTTTTTTATTGCCTACAAAGAGCTTCGTTTATCTAAACTTGTAGACAATGTACATTTTTACGAGAAAAAATACATTTCTTTACTAATTGAACAAATTACGACTGTAGAAAGAATATTTCGGGAAAAAAAAGTTGAAAAAACATGTTAATACTTCATACTTTGAGAATATTAGTATACAATGTAATGATACTCTTGTGTTATTAGACAACAAGAGGAGTTCTCGAAAAAATGGAAAAAAAGAGCCCGCAGACTTAAAAACACTTAATACTTTAAGCACCCATAAATTAGCAAACTGCTCTTATAAAACAAGAACAATGCCAAAAAAATTAAATTTCTTTTCCGCAGACCCACTAAGAACAGGAAGCTTATTTCTTCCCAAATGGCTAGAAAAAAAAACAACCTTTCTCTTTTCTGCGGCCGCGTCCTGAAGTGTAGGCAAATTGCGTTAGGAAAAAACTGTTAACACACCTGCTGTTTCTCTGTTTATGAAAATAATATGATAAACTTCAATATTATGTTAGTCTGTTGGAAACGCGGGTTCGGGGAAATCAGGCAAATTTAAACTTTTACATATCGATCATAGTATGAACAGAAATTAATACATTGTACAGATATTTTCAAAGACACGTGACATTCCTACGCTTAATTATGATTAGCTACTCAAGTTGCTCCAGCGGGGCTTTGGTTTCGAATACCTACCAAAAGATATATCTGTACTGTCCGTTCATAAGGAGTAACGTCGGTCCTCTATGATAAGTGAAGTGGCACTTAACCTTCAGGAGATTCAGTCTTATCCCTCGGGATTCTGAACCGTCGACTGCAGCCCTGCCGCTTGCTAGCTCATGCTAACCACCGGGAACCAATTCTCAGTTTTTATTTTTAAAGTAGGATTACGTTCCTCCATAACGGTCCTTCGGAAAAAAAAATTTCAGACGCTAAAACCATCCGTCCATCCGTCCTCGCTAGTTATAATTTTGGCAGCGAGTCAAACCCAGTCTATCGCTTGGACAAGTTAAACAGAAATTTCCAAAATACGTCTTAATTTTGACATACATATATGTATGTATACATACATACGTACATATATATAGATACATATATACATACAACGAGGTAAGCAACGATAAGTAATCCTACGTTAAGAACCCGCGGTAGTTTCGTTAGAAGAGACTACCTGAAATTTATTTTGTTTGTTCCATTTATTAGTATGATTCTAACCCCTCCTCTCCATTTTCTTCAAGTTTTTCTAAAAATGTATCCCCAAGAAAGGCAGTTGAGGTTCTTTTTGAGCGCTCCATTTCACGGAGATTCCGTGGGCTACGCTTCGTGATACTAATCTATTTGAGTCCCAGGACACGGGCCTAAGAATGCGACTGTTCTTCCTCAAAATTGACCAGACACCTGTTTAGACTTTGGTTGGTTCCTAGATAGTCGTTACAATGTTGGTTACCCCTTGAGTGTTCCCCTAATGAGATAACCATCAAAACTCGCAGTGTATATGGGAGAATTTCCTCACGATATGTGCCCGCGGCATTGGAAGGGGAAAAACACTCGTTTGCTGGGGATTTCGTCTTTAAATCTTTGATTTTGCCAACCCTGGGAGTGATTCTGTGAGTTCAAAGCCCGTACGATGCGAGTATGCAGAGACTTTGCAGTATCGGAAAGGCACAACGAAAGTTTAACCTTTTCCTTACGGGGCGGGATAGCATGTATCCCAAGAATATTGGCCCAAGAATGAATATATATATATATATATATATATATATATATATATATATATATATATACTAATAAAAGGAAGTGTTTGTGTGTTTGTGTGCTGCTTCCAGACGTGTCTATGAAACTTACAATTATGAATTTTGGCATACGGGTAGTGAAGAATCTGAACATGTGTAACTCGAAGCCCGAATTTTAAATATTATTACCGTTAATTTTTAATTAATAATAAACCAACAATTTTTGAAGGGTGAATCCAGAAATGGAAGAGACTCCCTTTCAAATACGGCCATATTTGAAAAAATGTCGAAATCGATGTGTTTTTTTTTTATGAAAGTACATAAATGTTACATATTTGCAAAGAGCTTTAGAAACTGATAATTTTTTCTGTGTACACTTAATCTGTTACTTCAATAGTTTTAGAGTTATTTGGATTCTAATCTTGAGATCATCTGATGTAAACAAAACGTGATTCTTTCACAGCGTGATTATGCAATTACACCGAAAGAAACATCTCTATTATAAAAAAAATATATTTTATTAAAATCTTATTACTTCTCTTAATAATATTAAGATGGTTTAAAAACATTATACACACTTCAAATTAATTGATTCAATTTTTTTATGCAATATTTGATTCTATTTGCGCTAAGGTCCTCTAAATGGCACCACGAGACTGATACAGTATGCGCTGTATCGGTTTTTGCGCTATTTATTGTTGCACCACAAAATTTAAATACCTTTATTCGTTGTTTTTTAGTGTTTCCATTCTCTGACAATGATTACTGAAGGGAGCGGGTCCCTAAACCGACCGGCTAGACAGGCGAAGCCCGGCTAGTATATATATATATATATATATATATATATATATATATATATATATGTATATACAGTGATACCTCGACTTACGAGTATAATTCGTTCCATGACTTAGCTCGTAACTCGAAATACTCGTATCTCGAATCAATTTTCCCCATTGAAATGAATGGAAATGCCATTAATTCGTTCCGGGCTCCCCCAAAACACCGCAATATTTCTGTTACATGTTTTTAAATAAGAAAAACGTGCTTATAAACGACAAACATTGTAAAAAAATGCAATACAATAGAATGTACTGCAATAAATTTGTTTTATCAAGTGTAATGTACAACATTTACCTTGGAGATCAGACTTGAAGATGCTGATGGAAGAGGAGGAGAAAGGTTGAACTGAGAAATTAAATCTTATTCGTTGATTTTTGATCTTTTTGCCCCGCTTTCCTGACTTTCGCTTTTATTACCAGCTACTCTCTTAAAGTGAACGAGTGAGACACGGAAGTTGTCCGATTGTTGCATCTTTCACTGTGGCTGTAATGTCCAGATTCTCCTTTCTGAGAATCCGAAGAACGTTTTCTCAGAATCCAATCTCTCGGTTTAAGACTGGATAGTAGTCTCAGAATAATATTATACAATTGTATAATAATTGTACATAAAGGTTGTAAATATTATATGCTTCTTGTGTTCTCATTTGATGAGCACGTAACATGGCATTCGCTGTTCAAACTAGCGGTGGGATATCTGAAACTTGCTCTTAACCGAATTTTAGCTCGTAACTCGAAGCAAAAAATCTACCGAGAGACTGCTCGTATCTCGAAAAACTCGAAGTCGAGACACTCGTAAGTCGAGGTACCACTGTATATATATATATATATATATATATATATATATATATATATATATATATATATATATATATATATATATATATATATATAATGGCAGTTCTTACAAAGGGGGTATGAAATTTCCCGTTTTAAAGAGAGAATCGGAAAAATGGGCCCCATAAGTTAAAGGTTATAATGTGGAGATAGTCACAACGGAATGTCAAGCTGAGTATCTGAAGATGAAAAATTGAATGGAACACATACTTACCTCAATAACCCATATCTTGAGGATGTAATGCAAGCATTTTTAATATCTTCTACTACTCTAAATTTATATGCAGGTGCATGCGTAAGATTGCCTTTGTTATACAAGGGTTATATGGTCGTGAAGTGATTTTCAAAAGTAGTACGCATCTAGTAAAACGTTAGATTTCTTAATTTACTCAAAAACAAATATAGAATGAAAATAGGAAAAACTTTGATAGGAAAATTATAAATGCAACAAATACACACATACAAACGTGTACAAACATATAGAAATTAGGATTGTGTACGCATATTGTCAGTTATTTTCATATATTATGAAATTTAACCACTAAGGAACGAAATTAGTTTTTAAAACACTTGCTTCCTTTACACCGATTTGTTTGAAGGGAATAGCGAAATTAATTGCATTTTAAGAACTTTTTTCCTGCAGCAAATTTTTTAGAATTCTGAACGTCGGCTAAGAAGAGAAATGCCAGTGGAAAACACCAAAATGAATCGTATTAGTTTAATTTGCATGTACAATAAATAATTGCTGCGAGTATATAGCACCTAGAAAAACAAAAAAAACCCGCCTATTTGTTATTTATTACAATGTGTAACAGTATTTATATAGATTCAGTGTTCTAAAAATTTTTTTGATAAAAAAACTATTTCAATACCAATAATGTAAGGAACTACGATTCTAAAAAATATCTTTCATTAAAAAAAAAGTTGGGAAAGATTTTAATTAATACTTCAAACTTTGGTGGTATAAATATACCACGTAATAATATTTTTTTATGTCAACGCATAAGAGTAGATATAAAAAAAAAACAGGAAATATAAGCGCAGGCAGACCTGGAAACACAAAAGAATTTAAGCGCCCATAAATTAGCAAACTTCTCTTATAGCTCAAGATTTCTTAAAAAAAGATAAATTTCTTTTTCGCCCTAAATTAATATTAGCCTTCGAAAACAGGATTAAAATAAGTGTAATCCTATCCTCATAATTACAGATTTTGCGAGAGAGTGCCAAAGTCTTCAATCTACTTAATTATTCATGGATACTTATTAAAAATATTTCTATTCGGGGAAGAATATGAGTGGGGATACTTTTTTTCGTTTCTTTACATCCCATAAAGATTTTAATAATTCTATAGCACTTTAATGTTAAATTTGCAGCTGAAATATGATTTCTCACCAACACCTGATATATATATACACTAGCTGAGTGACAACCCGATGTGTTGCATTTTGTATTTAAAATGAAATGGTTTTATTTCTTAAAGATTTGAAAACTGTTTAATCACTTTTAAAAATGCATTAGAATTTTTTAAAAACAAAATAATGATTTAAAATTCTCTTTTTCAAGTTTTGGTTTTTGGCTTTTGAAATAATTCTTTCAAATTTCCGTTTTCAAATTTTGCTTTTTAAACGAAGAAAGAAGTTCATTCAATAGGGCAGTGTCTCGCAGCATGTCACATCTCAACTCTTGCAGATTTTACTTCTTGTTTGGCGAGGAGAGGCAAAACATTGCATAATTTAACATGGCGTTCAATGAACATTCTTATAGCTTGTTGAATAAAATGCTCTCAGATTACGCAAAGTCTTTAGATACGGTATCTAAACAAAGGTATATCACTAAATTAAACATTCAGGTACAGCCCGAAAAGGTTTATTCAGTATGTGACCCGTATTTATTGACAGAGGAAGACTGGAGTTACGATACAAGACGCTGGCCTGAAGTAACTTATCCTGATATCTATACATATCTCCACATAATAATAATAATTCTCAATGAAAAAATTATTATATTCTCTTAAACCTTGCGAAATATTAAAAAAAGTGTTAAAAAACCTGTTACATACAACTAATATGAGGAATTTTATAAATAAACTTAAATTATTTAACTCAAAATGAAGGTATCGTCCAAAAACACATGCAAACGCATAAGAACGGCATCTGTTTTCTGCCACCCGATAATCACGTGATCAATAGTAGACGAAAACTGACGTATCCAGTGACGTTGCGACGTTTCGCCTTATTAGAAAAAATTTCTAAATCTGTTAACTTCTCCTTTCCTGAAACTAAAATTATTTCTGGTGCTTTAAAATTATTTCTGGATTTCAATTATTAAATGACTCGTTATCCAGTATTACTTTTTCATTTTGGCAACATGGCCGAATATAAATAGAAAATCTCATGGGCGAAAAAGTGCTTAAAAAATAGAAAGACAGTTCTCAGGAGTTGAAAATTGGTGGTGGAAGAATCCTCATCAGTTGCTCATTAATTGGAAACAAATTTCACGAACTTGCTGGAATTATTAGTGAGTAAAATAATAAGTCGAAAAATTATGAACTCCCCATTCAGTTACATTAAGATACTATGGCGATCAGTGAGGGAAATTTCAAAAAAGAGTTTTCTAAGTACGCTTTTTCAGAATGATAACATTTATTTTATTAATTGTATTTGGTATATTTTGGAAGCTGAACATCTAGCAAATGCCGATAAATCGTAAAATTAACATTAATAGGTGCAGAAAACTGAAATATTTGTCCATCAAAATTGTCGATTTCGGGAAATTCGGAAAACTGCTTTGGGGAAAAAGCTTCGTTTGAAATGAAAAACATTTTTAACTTTATAAAAATGAGTATATCCTTAAAGATGAAGAGTTGTAAAACACATGGGAATAAAAAATTTGTCGATTGGTGGGCGAAAAAGTTTAATTTTGCATGCTTGAAATAGTGGAAATTTGCGAAACGGAAAGGAGCTGGCCCACCCGGAATGTCATCTGTTTCTGCTGTCCGCTTCTTTTGAGTTCGGCCGTTTTAATTTTATAATTTAAAAAGTTTAAAGTTTTGAAAAATGAGGATGTCACCAGTGAACGCGTCTCGTCCGTCCGCGTCCATCGGTACGAGTCGCGATATCTTGCTATGCTCGGTTCGCGAGATTAGCCTGTCCCCGTGTCTGGTGACTGACAAACTAATATTTGTTTACCTTCAGCTGTTATTATATAGTATATATATATATATATATATATATATATATATTAATTATAATATTGATAGATGGTGAGTCAAAAGTATAGAAATATGATGTACCCGTAAAAAAAGTAAATAAAAAAACATCGACACATAGTTTTCCTTTATGACTTTTCAGAAAGCAAAGCTGAATCTGAAATGTTTCGGATACGAATGTGACAACGTCAACTCGATTCACAAATAAAATACAGAAATATAAATACGTTGAATAAAAATTTAACTTGCGTTTATATATTTGAGCCACTTTTCATATTAACGCTCAAAATTCTATCAGGCATACTCTGTACCAAATTCAGAGATCTGTAACTGACTGACCCCCGCGCCCTCCCCCCCCCCATAACGGGAAGGTGGAAGATCACGCTTGAATCCTGTCAGTAGCAGTTCGAACCATCCGGGCCATTCAGGTGTAACCTCCTCTCATTGGTGGAAATGACGGTAATCAAATCCTTCAGCTATCTCATGTGACATCTACCCCAATTGCAATCAAACCCATTAATGCTGCTGTTTGAGCACGGGGAGAATTATTCCGAAGGCCAGTGTTAACCGTTTTCTCTAATTCATTGATGGACAGCATCTTTCAAAAGACACAACCTACAACTCTTTGGAAAACTTGCGGTGAAAATTTTGGGACAACACGAGGCGAAGAATGGAGTGATCGTCTCTTTTCGCTGTTTTCTTAAAAATCTTATGGTGCATCCACACATATGCAGACCGCAAACGCAGTAAGCACCCCCGACTCCTCTTGACACATTTTGGGGTCGATTAGTCACGCTCCTTCCCCTAAGCGATGTGTGAATGAACATTTCTTTAGCTATATGTGGGGGTCTAAATAGAGGAATGTCTTCCAGACATTCCTCTATTTAGACCCCCTTCCAAAGTCCCTCTTGTCTCTTTGATGAACTGTGAAAAAACCGCTCTGACGAGGAATTGCTGCAGAACGCTCTGCCACATAAATAACTGTTTTCCCCGCATAATTCTGTGAATTCTGAATATGTGTGGACGCCTTATTATATATAAGTGCCATTGTTGTGGTTTTCTTGTTTAGGAATAGTGCTAAAGAAAGAAGTCTTGAATAGAACCAAAAGCCTGGATAACAGCAGCTGCCAAATCAGGTGCCCGTGGGCTGTAGATGATTTCTTGTGGCGACAAAACAAGTTTGAAAAGGGCAGCCACAATGGCTGGACAGTCAAAGATTTGTTCTGGAGAAAGCTGGGTCTCTGGTCAATTTCTTTATTTGATAAAGGATATTGAGCCGTAAGAGTGGATTTTCAAACCCTTGAAGTGATTAGTTCTTAGTATAGCTATTTATTGAAGAAGCAATTGTTCTGGAACAGTTAATGTCCAAAATTAGTGAATGAAATGTTTTGGATATGAAGTAAATTTCCCAAGACTTTTAAAAAAGATTGTTGAAGGCCAGCTTGTGTTATTGTAAGCATGGATACAGAGAGTCAAAACTAGAAACTGAAAGAAGAAAGTTTTAAAAAGATTAATAAAATAAAATTTAATGATAACATCTCTTTATTCACTGGGCCGACTTTAGAACTAAACGAATTATAATGAAAATTTCGGCGATTCAGAAAAATATATATTATCATGAAACTTAATTTAGGAAGTTTTATTAATAACTGGATTTTACAAACTGTTTTCAGGATCTTTTGGTTTGAACTGAAATTTCTCAAAATATTTTTCCCAATAAAAGAAACAAAAAACAAACAAACGCCTAAACTACATTTTTGCCATTTCATATGTTTAAAAATCTAGTTTTTATAAATAAACTATATTTTTATATATAAAATAAAGTTTACAAATATATATATATATATATATATATATATATATATATATATATATATATATATATATATATATAAGGCTGCAAAATAGCTAAAGAAATGCAGCGTTGAAGTGCTAGCAAGTAAGGCAATATTAACAACAGGTACGTGAAAATACGAGTTAATACAAAGGAAAACAACAATTTATCTATCAAACAGTTTACAATCGGTTCTCGAAAGAGCGACCACAAACAGCGATACAAGATTCACATCGGCGACGCATGGATTAGTGTACATTAGTAAAAACGTCAGGCATGTCAGGCACATTTCCAGTAACAACAGACAATCGGGTAACCAGATCTTTTTCAGATCCTATGGGAGTATCTTACACCATGCTTTTAATGTGACCTCAAAAGAAGAAATCCAAGCACGTCAAATCTGGGGAGCGCGGTGGCCAAGGAACAGGTCTGCCCCGTCCTATCGAATGCTAGTCGTAGACAGCGTCCAGGTGATTCCTGACGTTCTTGCTGAAGTGAGCTGGGGCTCCATTGGGCTGAAGCCACATTCGAGTGCGAACAGCTGGAGGAACATCGACCAGAATATTCGACAACATCGAGACATATCCAGAACATCGACCACAAGTTCAGGTAAGACTTCTTGTAAGAAGATGCCGGCTGTATGTGTGGCCTGCTAAACGAGGAGGTAGGATGTAGGGTCATACAAAGTTATTGTGCACAATGCCTGCCCAAACATTAATGGAAAACCTTTCTTGGTAGCCACGTGTTCTTGTGCCATGTGGGTTATCATGAGCCCAAAGCGGGGAATTTCGGGTGTTAAATATAAAAGAATAGAAGAATAAGCATAACGAGTAAAGGTAGACTCATCAGTGAATAAAACATCCGCAGGGAAGGTGGGATTGGCTGCAGTCTGCTGTAGGTATCAGCGGGCAAAGTTGACACGCAGAGGATAATCGGCAGGGATTGATGCTTGCACTCTCTGCAAATGATACGGGTGCATTCTCTCTTCAAGTAAAGTCCTCCAAACAATTGCATGGTTTACACCCAACGCACGTCCAACAGCTCGTCGAAGGTTGGTTGCTTGGTTTATTGGGGTTTAATGGAGCAAGGTCCAGAGAGGACATGCTGTGCCACACACATGGTAGATCCCGAAAAGAATAGATGAGTCAACATTTTAAAAACTTATACCCTTAAATCGATGATAAAAATATATACATATGAATATACAGTGGTCAAACCAGCCAAAAGCTATATTAAGAGTAAAAGCGACTATGTATATTAGAAATAAAACCAAAGTTATGTGTAAAAGCAAAGGCAACCAAGACTGGCGATTTAATTATATAAAACGGACGAGTTGCACGTAACACATGACAGTAGCACAACCAATACGTGCATATAAATTTTACGTGTGGCGGTAACAAATAACAAACAGTATAAAAGATGATAAGAACACACAAAACAAACAAACATAAGGTGATAAAAGCAGTCAAGTGTTTAATAAAAGAGAGTCTTATATAACGGTAGGTAACAGTAAAAGTTATACTAGAAGTGATATGAAAGTGAGATAAAAGCAAAAACGAAAGAAAGACAGGAAGTTCTGGATGGGGATTCTCCCACCCTGTAAAAGGAATCAAAAAAGACGAGCTCGTCGAAAGACTATCCTCCACTGTGCGTAATACTGCTTCTTCCGCTGCAGGCAATCTGCGATATCTTCCAGTGCCCGTATCACGCCTGGAAGCATAAAACGATCCACTCGTGCACATCTCCCAATGATGACGCTCGAATGTTCGGCGATCCGGCACATTCCTACTCGAAAATCGCTCCATGTGCATCCTTTGAGCAACCGCATCATTTCCTTGCGCAGCCCCATACATGAAATACATGTCGGCAAGCTCCGCATTGGCATAACGATGCACGTTGCTCAAAACCCGTGCGGGGTATGACGATTCAAGCCAGCGAAGCGCTTTCATCCGCCGAACTCAACAGCGCCCTGGCGAGGCATTTCCGCACTCACATTCCTCTACGAAATCTGCTTATTTAGGTCCCCCCTACCTGCCTTTACATTTCTGACATATAGTTTTGAAACACCCTGTATATATATATATATATATATATATATATATATATATATATATATATATATATACAGAGGTGGGAAAATTATTAGAATAATTGTGAAATTTACAATAAAATCTTGTTATATTAAAGAAATAATACATTATTTAAAAAAAATATTGATACATTTAATATTTAGTGTGCTTCCCCTTGTTTTTTATTAGATTCGATACGTCTTGGCATACTTTGTATGAGTTTTTGGCAATTAGATTTTATTTCGTTGTCATGGTGCCAAATTTGGATGAGTCTTTCTATGAGACCATTCTTGTTTGTGATGTTGCATTTCTTTAATTTTTTCTTTACAATGGCCCAAAGATTCTCTACTGGGTTCATATCTGGACTGTTTCCAGGCAATGGAAGAGTTTTTATATTTTTTTCATTCAAAAATTTGGTCACAGATTTTGCTTTATGGCACGGAGCTCCATCATGCATGAATATGAAGTCTCCATTTGGAAACCAGTCTTTTAATTGTGGAATTAGTCTTTGTTCAAGCACTTTTTTATACTGATACTGGTTCATCGTGCCTTCTTCAATGTATAAACGTCCAGTACCCTGAGGAGACATTACGCTCCAAACCATTACTTCAGTAGGATTTTTAACCGTTTGTGCTATGCAATTTGGGGAAAATTCTTCACTGATACTTCTCCTGACATACTGCCTGCTTTCTTCTGATAGCGTAAACTTTGATTCATCAGAAAAACATACCTAAAATATAAAAAATACTTTAAGGTATGTAATTTGTAGAGAAATATTCTTATAAAGAAATTTTTAGTCAAATTTATAAACAGTTCTGTATCTTTAGTCAGTATGTAAAAAAAACATGATTTCAGGAAAAGCAATGAACTACTTGAATTCAACTGATTAATTAAAGGAAAATTAATATTTCTCACCTTGCTCCAGTCATTTCCGAATTGTTCTTGCTCAACTTTTGTCCAAGCAAGTCTCTCCTTGCCATAGCAGATGAGATTTTAGCCTTTTTTTCGAGGACTTCAGCCTTTGAGGATTTTAGCCTTTTTTAGAGTCCAGCTGAAATGAGCTTTCTACTGATAGAAGAATCACATACATATACTCCATATGCTTGCAGAGAGATTTTTAGTTCATGACTAGTTGCTCTTCTGTTAGATTTGGCAATTTGAATTAATTTCCTTTCAGGTCTTGCAGTAAATTTACTTTTCCTTCCGCATTTCCCTACTATAGAATTTCCATATTCACATTTGGAGTCCAAAGATCATTTTATTCTACACACAGATGCTTGAGAAATTTTTGCTTTTTTAGCGATTTCGTGTTGTGTACAGCGATTTTCTTGGATGAGACACTTTACCACAGCTAGTTTCCTAGGAGAAATATCACTTGCTTTACCCATAATAACGCAATAATCCTTTGACAAACGAAAAAAAAAGCTACCAATTGTAAACTAATCAAAGCAGCGAAAAGAATTGCTTTAACAACAAAATAATACCGATGCCAACTCAAGAAAAGAAAGAAAATACTGGCACAGCAAGCAGACGATTTTAAAATTTTATTTTAAATTCGTTTGTTAATCAAGCAAATTCTTTATGCAATGCAAATAATTTGATTACTTTGGATCAAATATTTTTCTTTTTAAAAAATGGCAACATTTAACAAAATTATATCGCCGAAACTATTCTAAAGGAGTGAAAATTGATTGGATCAACAAAACAAATTACCTTTCATGAAATATTGCAAGTATATACAAAATGAATCAAGAAAACTGAAAAAATTACAATTATTCTAATAATTTTCACACCTCTGTATATATATATATATATATATATATATATATATTATGTTTTTTTAAGATTTAAGAGAACTGAAAAGACTATTGTAAGTATTCTTTAAAGTCTTCTTTAATAAACCTCATAGTTTTCCACTGGGATGTATGCAAGAGTAATATTTTGTCTTTTAAAATATTTATTTTTATAAAATAAAATCGTACATTTTGGTATTTTGTTCGGTGAAATTTTGTGTTTATTTTTCTCCAAGAAAAGCTTTCGGATGCAACATTGTTTAATATTTCATCGCTGGTGATTAAAAAATGATGCTGCCAGCGATATAATACCCGGGGAAACATTAATTTTCGAACTCATTTTTTATCGTCCCAGATAGTATCATTCTTAAATTTATCTAGGAATTTTCGTTGTGGTAATAAATTTAATGTACTTTGTTAAGCTGAGTTTTGCACGGCAGACTGAAACTTCTGTTACTCAAACAGCACTATTGCTGAACTGCATTAATTGAAAAAAAAACTCGATTAATATAAAACTGAAGCGTTTGTTAGGAATTTCACAAACGCAGAACTGCAATCTTCAGAAAAACGATGCTCATTCACCACGGGGTTGATTTTTAAGCTTAAGGGGACAAGGTACCTTCAACCTGGTTTTTTTAAAATTTTCAATATTTTACTCTCTATACAAAATGAGAATAACTAATATTATTTTTTATTACATTAAAGACACTTAGAATTCGCAAATAAGTATTTCTTGGAAGAATGGGAACTGTTTTTCAAAAAATTCTTTCTAAAGAAATTTTCAAAATGTTCCATGCGGATTAATTTTCTTCTAATTTCTTCTAAATATCTCAGGATTGTTAATCAAAGAGTTTTTCAAAAAACTGCGCATCATTCCTTGAAACCACAATATTATTCAAATATTTTTCAAATATACAACGTCTAGCAAAGCGACAACATGAAGAAACATGAAAACATAACAGGCATGTTTTTCAAAAAAATTATTTATGGCTTTAATTGATACAAAAAGAATTCAAAGCACAATTATGTTTATATATATACGGTAAACTTGTATTTAAAAAATTAAGGTTTTAAATAATACGGAATGCGTATAGAGCATATTGAAAAATTCTATCATTTTTGAAAAAAAATTTGAAAAACAGGCATGTTTCTGCCAAAAAATCCATATTTTTAAATCTAAGAGTCTTCAATGTAGCCAAAAAGAATATTAATTAAACGTAGAATTTATTCAACATAGAATTCTTCAACGTAGAATTTTTTAACTAAAAATTAAAAAAATTCTACGTTGAATGTCCCTTGTCCCTTTAAAAGGGGACATTGGACTTTCAAAATTGTAAAATTTGTCCAAAAATTCGATTTTTCTTATTTAATTGAATTGTGAAACTACGGACGAGTAGGAATGTGTTGCAAAAAGAATTTTTAATGTCTGTGATTACTTTCCTAGTTATAGGCTTTTGTATTTAATTTAGATATTATGTGAGTACTAATAGCAATAACTTTAAATGTGTTTTTCTCAAAATAAAAATTTTCATGTCATACGAATATTCAAACTGATCCAGGTGCATTTCTAACTATCGTATTGCTTTGAAATTTAAGTTTTATATACTTAACTATATATCAAATAAATCTTATTGAAAAACATTATGCTTCGTAGCTCAGAATTTCTAAATTTTGAACTTGAAAAGATGATTTATAGGTATTTTGCGTAATAAAAAGGGTGTTTTCATCATTATTATTTTTTTCTCTTTATATTTTTAATGAAAGCTTAAAATAAGCTTTAAGTTTCCTTGTTTGTTCTATAAGGTATCTTGTAAATAAAAATTACCATATTATATGCAAAAGGAATGCGCATGGAACATTTTTAATTAGGCCAATTTTTCATAAAATTCATAATTCATAATTAGTAAGTTATTAATATTTCATCTTTAAATTTTAACCACTTTTACATATCTATGGTACTAATCACATATTAAAATTTCAACCAAATCCATTCAAAACAAAAAAAGTTAGTTTTGAAGGTCCACTGTCCCCTTAAAGCTTCTAAAATCATCTAATTTATCTTTTCATAATGAGCATAAGCTTCTGTCTATTAAAATACCAGAATACTGTTCTCATGCATTGATGGCGGCTTTACTCAGTGGCCGCGGAACAGCAGTTATGGTCATTCCTGTGCTATACTCCTGGATTTCACCGGCCTATTTCCTACTCAAAGTGAGCTGTTAAGATTCCGAAATTTAGCGTCTCTTCTCTTCTCACTTGCGGCAACTTATTCTACTCACTGCTTATAGGATTCCTAAGAGTGTCATCCTAGAATCCTAGCGTTTACGCATTGAAATAAATAACCACTATATTTTGGACTATTTCCTACTCAAAGTGATCTGTTAGATTTCGAAAATTCTCCTCTCTTCTCTTCTCACTTGCGGCAACTTATTCTACTCACTGCTTATAGGATACCTAAGAGTGTCATCCTAGAATCCTAGCGTCTACGCATTGAAATAAATAACCACTATATTTTGGCCTATTTCCTACTCAAAGTGAGGTGCTAGATTCCGAAATTTTGCTCTCTTCTCATGTCACTTGCGGCAACTTATTCTACTCACTGCTCATAGGATACCTAAGAGTGTTATCCTAGAATCCTAGCGTGTACGCATTAAAATAAATAACCACTATATTTTGGCCTATTTCCTACTCAAAGTGAGCTGTTAGATTCCGAAATTTTTCCTCTCTTCTCACTGGCGGCAACTTATTCTACTCACTGCTTATAGGATACCTAAGAGTGTCATCCTAGAATCCGAGGGTCTACGCATTGAAATAAATAACCACTATATTTTGAACTCTATCACTTTTTTACTAAAAGCAACAGATGGAAATTCCATACGGGGAATAAAGAAAGTCCGTTTCTTTGTTACGGTTCTTTACATTACAGTTCTTTCGAAAGTACTCGTACAGGATTGAATATCTGAGTTAAATATCAATTTAATTTACCTGCAGTTAAAAAAATCTGTAGTCATTTACTTCTACCATAATAAAATTGAATCTAAAGATCATGTCACTTATAATTTCACAATCTTATTGTGCTGTCTGCGTCTTTATTCAAAGGCAATTTTGTTTATGTATTATACAAGAATTAACATGCTTATTACAAATACCTTACCCCCCCCCCCTCCACAAAATTTATTATTTTGTACTCTTAGTTAATGTAAATATCTGAAATTTTCTCGTCTGAAATAACATACAGAAATATGGTTTATCCAATATGGGTAAATTTAAATGTGCTCTCAAGTTTGGATTAAACGAACAAGAAAAACATATAATTTTAACAGGAAAAAAATTTCATGTTAAAAACAAAAGATCTTTACATTATTTTGACCACTACTTTAATTTTGCCTTGAATGTAAAAACAACTGTTTTTCAGTTCAAGATCTCGATTTTTTTAAAATCTCAAAACATTAATAATGCGGCTAAACAAGCTCTAACAAAGTCTAACGATTCAAAAAAAGTTCACCAGCTTGTTCATTAACTTGTCAAGGGTACCGTTTAGTCAAACATTTGGCTTATGTACATCTATAAAATATATAAAACAGTTCCGTAACTGACTCGCTGACTCACTGACATACAACGCACAGACCAAACCGCTGGACCTAAAAGGCTGAAATTTTGCATGGTGATTCTTCTTATAGTGTAGAGGTGCACTAAGAAAGATTTTTGAAAAATTCTTCTTAGATTTTTTTAAATTAAATTTTTAAGCTCTTTTTGTAACTTTTTTTCTTTTTGTTTAAAACAGGGGTTCCCAAACTTATTTGGCTTACCGCCCCCTTTTCAGAGAAAAAATTACTCACCGCCTCCTTGGAAATGTACCATTCTATGCAACTAAAGAGAGATACAAAAACAAATTTTCGGCCTTTTATGCATTTGTTTTTCTACCTATATAGACCATATGTTGCTGTAAATAAGACCCCTCAAGATTGAAATTATAAAATTATTCATTAAAATCAACCACAGTTACATTCGCATTACACATCAAAAATTAAGATGGCTAAGGATAATAGTCGTTTGATAAAAATTACAAATAACAGTAAAACTAATGTGAAGGATGAACTTGGAGCATAGCAATCAATTTATTTATATTCGGCTCTATTTTAGAAGCATTCTTAAATCACGGCGATTAGTAATTTGCAGTCGGTTTCTGTATTTAGATAACGGATTTGTGACCGCACTGAACCCACGTTCCACTAAATATGATGAAGGTAACGCTGTTAAGAATTTTTGTACCACAGCCCATAATCCAGGGTAAAATGTTGGTATCTCTTTTTGCAGCCAGAACTGTTGATAGCTATGTTTAAATTTAAATTTTAAATCTTCATTTGTTGATACTTCTATCAGTTCTTGTAATTTTACAAATTCCTCTGAGTTTGATCCTGAAAAAGGATCCAAAACCCAATCGTGTATGTTCATTTTAATAATATCTTCAAACCATTGGTTGAAGTCAGAATGGAACGCCCCCAAGTTCTGACAATATATAAGCCCGTCTTCATAATTTTTTTCTACTGCTGATAAATGTGGAAATTGGCTGAATTCCCGTCTTCCAAAATTTTTTTTGTTCAGTAGCAGTTTTGCCACAAAAGCGGAAATCACAGGTTTTTTTAAATTAAATTCAGATCATCGCCTTGGAGTTTTTGATTTGCGTCATTGAATTTGCTAAACAGGTCTGTCAAATAGGCTATGTCATTTTTGGAATCGGTTAAGTTGACTCGTAAATTATCATTGTTTTCTAAGAACTCTAGCACTGAGTCAAAGAGTTTATAAAATCTATCGAAACAGGCACCTTTTGACAGCCAACGACCTTCTGTATCAAGCAGCAAACGATTGAATTCTTCATCGTTTTCAAGGCAAAGTTGCCCAAACAATCTGTCATTCTCAATGCGTTGCATCTGATTTTGTTGACTGCTTGAACGACATGCTGCAATGACCTATGCAGGCGTTCATTCAGAATTTTGGCAACTAAATGTTGCCGATAAATGATGCAGTGCACGGCAAATACATTCGGAACGCTCTTTTTAAATATGCAAGAAAACCCCTGTAGCGTCCTATCATCGATGGAGCACCATCAGTAGCAACTGATAAAATATTTCTGAGGGGGATTTCTTTTTCTTTGAAAAACTCTTCCAATGCATGAAATATTGATTTCCCCTTGGTATCAGTTTGCAAATTTTTTGCAAATAATAATTCGTGGCATATTTTTTCTTCTTGTGGGAATCGCACGTATGCTAACAGTAAGGCCTTATTTCCTGGAAAAGTTGACTCATCAAGTTGAATTGAGAACTGGGATTTCTTTAAATACTCACATAATGTCTTCAACATCTTGAGCCATTTCATCAATTCTCCTTTGGACTATAGTATTACTCAATGGAATTTTCTTTGTGCTTTCAGAAGCTGGCTTGTGTAGCATAGTGCGCATTACTTCAGTTATAGACAGTAGAATTAGTTCTTCCCCAATAGTATGCGGTTTTCCTGATTTAGCAATCATTAGAGAAATATTATATGAAGCACGCAACCCATCGTCACAACCTTTGGATTCTACTGAGAAGCGTTTTGCAATGTCGGCTTTCTCAAAAAATTTTCCTTCGTTGCTTTAAAATAAGATAAGGTTTTATTTTTCTTATCAGCATGTACTTTTGTCAAATGTTCTAGTAATCTTGATGGCTTCATCGCTTCATTTGATTAAACTTTTTGACAAATCAGGCACATGGGTAATCTGTTGTTTGCAGGCAATGACAGCTGGCGTTGTCGTCCTGGAAGTAACATGGGTCCAACCCGTAAAACTGCCACATCGTAGGGAGCACCATGTCATCCAAAATAGTGCAATAGGCGTCGGCGTTGAGCTTATCATGAATTGGGACCAAGGGTCCCAGTCCATACCAGGAGAAACATCCCCAAATCATAATTCCACCTCCGTCGAACTTTACCGTGGTCCATCGGTTGGATGCGGTTCTTCCGAATTTCTCTGGACATCACCCGTCGGTCTCTAACTCCCAGTTTCGTAGATCTGCCCACTCGGGGCACATTCTGACAATCGCCGCTCAGCTTCCACTTCTGAATCGCAAAGGCCACTGTCGATTTTGGGTAATTCAGCTCGCTAGATATGTCTCTTAACTTACTAACCAATGGCGCAACAATCCATAGATATCTCCCTTAAGGATCGGCCATATCTGTGATACCCGACTATTAGATCTTTCTTGAAATCAGATAAGTCTGCACTTCATGGCATCTTGCATGCGACTAATGCCAATGTTGTTTCCTACACAATATTTAACGGCGGAGGGTGTGACGTATATCAGGACCGCAGATATCGTCATTTGTACGGTCGTCCAAATACTTATATATATATATATATATATATATATATATATATATATATATATATATATATATATATATATATATATATATATATATACGAGGGTTGGGGCATAAGTCATGGCAACTATTTTTTTCTTGTAGATATGTGAACGGATCACAAACGTATATGTGTCGTGTGGAAGTTCTGCAGGCATAGTGTGTATGCAGAACAACAGATGGCTCTGTGATAGCTGGTAGTAGCGCAGCGAGGGCTCTGAAATCAGTCAGTTGGTGAGTGTCGTGCGAGATGGAAGTAACCCGTGTTGAGCAGCGCGCTTACATCAAAATAGCCGTTCTCCGAGTGAGAAATGCGATGGAATGTCACAGTGAATTAGTAGAAGCCCTTGGGAATAATGCCCTACCATATCGTACAGTAGCACGGTGGGTAGGAAAGTTTCAGCAAGGACGTGTGTCAACCAGTGATGAGCAACGTTCGGGACGACCGGTGAGTGTGAGGACCGACTTGGCACGTGCCGTCATCGAGCAGCTCATGGATAAAGACAGACGATGGACGTTACTGGAGTTAGAGAGGGCAAGTGGCATCGAGAAACGCACCGTCCACGGGATATTGCGTAATGAGCTACAGCTACGCAAAATCGCTTCGCGGTGGATACCGCATGCACTGACGGAAGTTCAAAGGTGGGTGCGCTATGCAATATGCTCCGACCACTTTGTACGCTGGCAACAGGACGGCGATCAATTCTTGTCACGAATAATCGCCATCGATGAATTTTGGGCCAGGGCATACGAACCAGAACTGAAACGTCAGTCCGCGTAGTGGCGACATCCTGGATCACCAAGGCAGCAGAAGTTCCGTCAGAATCCTTCCCCAGTCAAATTGATGGTGATCGTCGCGTATGACGTCAGGGGAGTCATTGTTTGGCACTTTGTTCCTCATGGCAGAACAGTGACCGCACAGTACTACAGGGACTTCCTGGTGCGACAGGTACGACGTGGCGTTCGGGATAAACGTCTGGATCTTGTGGACAGTGCAATAATCCTGCACGACAATGCAAGACCACAAAAAGCAGGGTGTGTACGGTAGCTACTCCGACGTTGGGGATGGGAAGAATTGGAGCATCCACCGTACTCTCCTGACCTTTCGCCCTGTGACTTTCATCTCATTCCCAAGATTAAGGAACCAATACGTGGTAAGCGGTTTGCAACACGAGAGGACATTGCTAATGCTGTGCGCCAACAGATGACCCGATTCACAGATGGTACGGCAAATGCTGAGGCTGATGGTATACTGCGCCTCCCACATCGTTGGCAGCGTGTGATGACACTAGCAGAGGACTACATTGAGGGTCTTTAGGCCCAGGTTTGTCATGTCAACTTTATGCGTACTGTGTTATCATTCTTTTTCACGGTGAAGGCCATATTGCCCTGTATACTACCGTAATAAATTAGTGTGTTACGATATTTCAGTGCTATTCATTGTCCACACATGTAGTTAAGACCTTGTCCTTTCGTCTGTATATGTCACATTTTCCAACCGGACTGGTATCTTCATGAAAAAAATAGTTGCCATGACTTTTGCCCCAACCCTCGTATATATATATATATATATATATATATATATATATATATATATATATATATATATATATATATATATATATATATATATACTAGCTGTTTACCCGGCGTTGTCCAGGTATTTATTTATCCCATTTTTTTATTACACAGGAAAAGGAATGAATTGTACTTATAGTGTAAAATCTACGTAATTTTATTTACAGGTATTTAAAAGTATATATATACAGTATATAAATTATAAACTAAAATTACAAACTCATTATGATTTTTAATTTAACCTAAAACTTGATTAAAACCAACATTTTTAGTTTTCCCTCCTGAAGCAAGAATAAATAAATTCTTGGGTGAAGTCATCCTTCAGCAAAAAGCGTAAAGTTGTCCGTGAGAGAAACATGGCGATCTCAGATCCATTCCGCACTACTTAATAGACTGTCCCTGTGACTTGTTGTTTGTGATCAACAACACAAGTCTCACTGGAAATTGCAATCTTTTACAGTTAAAGGGAGATTCGTCGGAATGAGTGGTATCCGTGGGAAAAAAATGTTTCACCTTCTCCCTCTCCTGTTAGGATTGTCGCTTCAATAATATTGTCCAGTATTTTTACACACAGTTTTGTGCCGTTGCAAAGTTTTGGCGGGTCGAGTTTCCGTTGCAAGATAATTGGAGATTCAACTTTAAGAAAAAGACGATATGGTGGCAACCCACCCGGATCAAATGAGTTTAGGAACTCTGTTGGGAAATTGACGACCTCATTGACCTATCGATATATTACGGTATCGATAGATTTGTATTCAGTGACTATGCCTGGTAACATGGAAAACAATCGATTGTTTATTTCTTGTACATCTTCATTTTTAGCAGCAAGCATGGCCCTCTTTCACAACCACTTCAAATTGGGATAGTTTTGGAAAACAGCCGGATAGACCGCATCTATATGCTTCATAAATATGTCATCAACCCCCTGGCTAAATTATGTTTTCAGAGCCTTTTTCTATTTTTAATATGTAGTTGTAATTAGCTATTCCAAAATTGGGGAATTTTTTTAATTCATGCTCTAATAAAAACAAGAAATTGTATGAAATGCTAAAAATTTTGAGACAGGTTTTAGGTTAAAAATTTCTTGAAAAAACATTGATTAGTTAAGAAGATATCCTGCGCGATGTGCTACAAAATCACATACAAAGAAAAACAGGTTTAATTTTTTTAGACAAAATGTAATGAAATAAATAAACGAAATACAATATAAATAAAAAACCTACAATTGTGGGAAAGAAAACCATTGATGTAGCGAGCATGACTGGAGCCCGAGATATGATACCTTTTTGGTACCCCCCCCCCCGGAAAGACATATAGTAATACAATATATAAAATTAGTTATTTGGTGACCATTGGCACCCCACTGCGAGTGGCGCCCGGAGCATGAGAGACCCTCTTGCCCCCTCTCACTACGTAAAATCTTAATTCATGCCCAAATAAATACAACATATTGTAGGAAAGGATAAACATTTTGGTATAGGTTTTAGGTTAAAAATTTCATGAAAAAATATTAATTTGTTAAGAAGATATCCTGCAATCCTACAATATCACATATGAAGAAAAACGCGTTTAAAATTTTTACGGCAACTTAGACAAAATATAATGAAATAAATATAGGAAATACAATATAAATAACTATACCTATAATTGTGGGAAAAAATTATTTTAATGCATGCTCCAATAAAAACAACATATTGTAGGAGATGATAAAAAAATTGGTATAGGTTTTAGGTTAAAAATTGCATGAAAAATATTAATTAGTTAAGGTGATATCTTGCGTGGCGTACGGCAACTTAGGAAAAATAAAATGAAACAAATATATGAAATACAATACAAATAATTATGGCAACATAAATAATTCTAAAATATTTTTCATAACTTTCCTTAAATTATATGTAAATGTAGTATTAGAACAAATCAAATTTTTCAGTTTTAACAGAAAAAATGTGTAAAAAGAAAATTATTTACCTATGTTTTGTTAATACGAGCACGCTGTAAAAGTAGGAACTCAGAGTTGAAATAAAATTTTCCCTATTTTTTTCGCGTTCAAATAAATCCTGCGAAGACAAACAATTCAGCATTTGGTTTGGTCTCTCGCATCCGGTCATAAAATTCACCCCTGTAGCAAACTGCATATATACCTCTAATTATATTTAACAACATCTCAATGTCCTTGGCCCCACCGGGAATATTTTCCCAAACTATGTAAATGTGTGTCTAATTATTATTATTATTTTGCATTAGAGGGTACTCAAAGCCCATATGGTTCGGATACAGTTATGGCGGTACATCTTAAACTTTAAAGATCTCTTAGGCGGAATCATCAGTGACCGGAAGTGGCTAAACAAAGTGGAAACGGGAAGTCAATTCGTGCAAAAAATTGATTGAGGAGTACTGCCCAAGATGCCCAGGGCTGTAAATAAGACCAAAAATAGAAACTAAGTCTCACAATACATGATTGTTTCCCACCTAGGTTTTTCCCGTATACTCTGTGTCCAGTGTCCTCCGAATATTTTAGAATTGTCTTGTCTTCTTCCTTTAGGCTTTCACCGCCCCCCTATTTTCGTTCACCGCCCCCCAAATGTCACCAGAGGCGCTACCGCCCCCCTGGATCGTTCCAGCGCCCCCCGGGGGGCGGTATCGCCCACTTTGGGAATCCCTGGTTAAAAATAATAATGTGAGGGTTATAAAATTTATATCACGAGAAAGATCATAAAAATGCCTTTAAAATGAAATCTTTTTCGAATCTTTACCTCCATTTGCTGATTTTTGGTGAATTTTAAAGTTTAATTTTTAGAAATTAATTTATTAAATGCTGATCACGTGGTTTCCTTTTCTCGTACTTAATATAAATTTATCGTCACGTACATAACAACGAAATAGACAAAGAATTTTTTTTCTTGCTAATGCGGCAGACGATTGGGCATTATCCAAAAAAATATTAAAATACAGTAAAAGATATGTTCCTCAAACTGTACTATATTAACTGTACTATATTCTTTAGTATGTCCTATTAGATTTAATTTGAATATTTTCTTCTACATTATTTTGTCCATAAAAATACCCCTTACGATTTTTTATAAATATATATATTTGTTTACATCAATTGTATACATTGATCGTCGTATTTATTATATATATATTTGGCATTAATAGCATAAATTGACAGTTGTATTTAATTTGAATGTACTGCGTAACGAAGTGCGAGTTTTCAGCTAGTCCTCTTATAATTATTGTATGTTAGATTATGAGCACACAGCTGCCTATTGATCAGACAGTGTAATGTTTATGTACTGTAGATGACGTGGTTGTCTCTATTCCGTCGTTATATAAGGCTTGGGTAGAAATATAAAAAAACTGTACAAAATTTCATACTTATACAAGGATTTTCAATATAATAGATACATTGCTTAGAAAAGGCAAGATATTAAAAAGTGGCTTGAGGCTTGCAGATGCTTCTGTTACCAAACACGGGGAAATTGACGGTGTATCACAAGGCATAGTTTCAAAGATTATGGCACTTACATAAATGAGCAAGGTTTTGAATCAAAACGCAGTACGTGCGGACGTCACACGAAGAGGTCATCGTGGGAATGGTGGAACTTGGTGCGGATTGTACCACGAAAACTTAAGACTAGAGTACAGCAAATAACAGCGGATTTGAATACAAGTCATAATAAGCCTGTTTCAGTAATAACAATTCAACGGGAGATCCATAAAGTTGGCATTCATGGCCGTTCTGCAATCCAGAAGCTACTCGTTTCTCACACTAACGCAAGAAAAAGGGTTACATGGTGCCGTGATCATAGAAACTAGAATTCAAATGACTGGCAACGTGTCGTCTGGTTGAATGAAGCATCACATTGTTTTCTACGTGTACTTTTCGCGAGCACCCTCCAACGCATACCGTTCCGACCGACTGATATATCCTTATAAAAATGGTCCAGTCTTGAAAAGTTCCATTCCGAGATTAACAGGTAAAGTACAGATGACCAACTTGTACTCCAATACAGTACAGTATAAAAAAGTAATACGTGGTAATGTATTCACCCTACAAAACCACTATTTGTGTTCTGAAACGATTCTCAAACGATTCTAAGTGTCGAGAAACATAAATTTTTTCTTTTTTTTGGGGAGAACTTATTGGACCGGATACAGGATTAATATTTTATAGGGGGCTTCTCGTTGCTCACTGAACTTAACATTCCTTCTGAAATGTTTCTAAAACCTATTGTTCGGCCAGTTGTTCAGCCAGTAGCTATTAGGTGGAGAGTTTACTCCAGTCCAATAAGTTTACGTCATACCTCCATCCTGTGGATGAATAACAATTCTCGGTAGTCTTAACGTTTCTCGTTTCAGCACCTCTGATCCAGACCTCTGATCCAGAACTTGTTGCTAGCATCTGATCATCAATTGTTAACCTATCCTGATGAGTGTTTTTGAGAATTATGAAATCATTTCCAACAGAAAAATGCGAGGTATCGGGTAAGTTGAGTACTTTTTTTTAACATCAGGAAGAGAGTGAGACAGAGTATTAGGGAGCATTATTAAAAGTATTTCAAAAGCATAAATGCGAAGAAGAGTATTTGATAGAAATATTAAATTGATAAATGGAGAATATTGTTACGAATATTACGAGTCTATGGAATCTAACCAAATATGAGAGTTTTAACCAAATTGGCTATGGATTTGGTGATTTATTTGGGTCGCCAAATTTGGTGATATTTTGCCACATTTGGCGATATGGCACCAAATGGTTGCCAACTTGCCGTCTAGACCTTTCTGGAAGCTTCTAAATATATCTAGCTGGCTGACGGATAGGGGGCACTTTGGAAGTCTATAAATATACCTGACATTGACATTGGACCTCAGTTCCTCGCGCGTGTCTTCTTAAGAATTAACACTGTCTCTTCTATCTTGCTTACTTATTCTTATTTTTATAGTCCTCCCTCTTGTATTTTTACCAAACCCCTAGAACTTTACAATAATCTCAGTGCGAATATCTTCCTCATTTCTCTTAAATAGCTGTGTGAACTCTGGCCCAGTGGATGCGCGTGCGCCTTGTAATTTTTTCTCCCGGGTGCGATTCCCGGCGTTTGTTTTTATTTTACTATTCCTTATTTTACTTGTATTATGTTTTTACTAATAAGGACCTATTTATGATATTTAATTACCTGCTGAGCAAATATATTTCTGATGCATGATGTTACAGTTGGAGATAAAGTCCTACAGATCTTGGAGCTCCGACAAATATACCTGAACCTGAACCTCAATTCAATTTCTACTGAGAAATGAATGTGTTGAAAATGCGTTAGGCGTGTATTGTATTGAAGACTCTGATATCGTGACTTGTGTCTTTAGAGTTTTCTGCTATATAGAAGACAGTTGTTACGTGTTTTCTGTTTGAATTTGTGGATGCGCCTGAAGAATTTACGCAATAATAAATTTTATTTTGTGTGCAGTTTCTGAAGATATTTTATTCAATCCTAACGAATCCAGGAAAACGGAACAATATATATGTCTGGTGCCCAAGCGAGTTTTGCGTTTTTTTAGAATTAAGCTAAAAATGTGAATGTTTGTGACATCAGCCGTCGCCAGGGAGATGGCCGATTGTTTAGGGCACTGGCATTCGGTTCAGATCCTATGGGTTCTAGTCCCACTATTGGCATGGATGTTTGTAGCCGTTCGGAATCGGCTTTAAACTGTAGGTCCCGGTCTAATTAGCCCTCGTGTAGCAAAAAGTTGATCGTAACGCTCCAACCCAAATCAGCCATCATAGGTATACATACGAAAGCTAACAAGAGGATGATTTCGAGTAGCGACCAATTAAAAGGAATTTCGCATTCTTTATGACATATTTTGAAACTAATACTCTACATTTCTTTATTCGGAAATTTTTTTTGCTACTTTCTTGCGTACGATTTTTAAGTGAAAATAATAAAAAAATATTCATGTGGATAGTAAATCAGATAAATAAAGAAACTCATTTTTACGATTTTTAAGTGAAAATAATAAAAAAATATTCAGGTGGATAGTAAATCAGATAAATAAAGAAACTCTAAAGTCCTTTTTTAAACAAAGTGAACGGATTCCTTGTCTAGATAACGAATTCATATGAATATTACAGTAAATAGTACCATAAGGACTGACATATGCGTACTTCGGGGAAATCGATACGTTAGTGCCTTACATACTAGAGAATCGATCCACTGTAAAAATGTTTCTCGTTATTGCTGAAGATTTATCGATATATTTATAGGAAATGTTAATGAAAGGTAAAACAAAAATCGACTTTAGAGAAAACTCGCATATCACCGGAAAACTCTTTCTAAAGATTTTAATGCATGATTTTCATTTTAAAAACATCGGTTATCTTTAACAATATACTGTTATTTCTGGAAAAGAAATGTTTCAAAATAATGAAACCATATTTTATACTGGATTTTAAAGCTTACAAAGAAATTGCATTTTTTATGCCTCCGTAACTTAGCTAAGAGCTTTTTTCAACTATCGTCTTAGTGTTTTGTATTACATCCTTTGTTAGAGTGACATTAATATTATTTTGCGGGTATAGGATTACAGTAAAGAACTCTATTCTCATATATAGTAATTATGGATTAATATAAAACAAGGAAGGAAAAGTCTTTGCTTGCTTAATTTTTCATAGTTGGTGATTAAAAAATTAAACAGGCAGTCAAACAAAGAGGTGGATTAGTTTTTTTGCGGTTTTTGATTTTTTTTTGGTAAAAAAATAAAAATGAAATTTTATTTCTAAGCTTGTATTTAACTCAAAACACAAGCTATTCATGTCTATGTACAAAACCATGGACAAAGCTCGTACACACACATATGATATTTAAATTGGTTTCGATGGTCATCTGTTTTCTTTAAAGACATTATGTTTCTCTGAAATATGTTGTTAATTTAAGTTTTCTTCCCCTTTATTTTGCATTTTGTGCATTTATCCTCATCCTCAGATATATCTAGCACTTAGCTTTGGACAAGATGACAGTCGATCTGAAAAAATGCAACCGGCCAACTGACCAACCGACTACAGATATAAATGGCATTTTAAAAAAATTATCGTAGTAATTTTGTTTCTTGAAAGTTATCATTCATTTAATGCACGCTAAAACATCTCTCCTGCTCTAGAGAATTTTGGTCTAGAAATAATTTTTATTACAGTTCAGACCAGCGGATTAGTTTTAAGAAGTCATTGCGTGGACACCTTTAAGAACCCCAGAGAAATAGACAGAAGCTTATGCTCATTATGAAAAGATAAATTAGATGATTTTAGAAGCTTTAAGGGGACAGTGGACCTTCAAACCTAATTTTTTTTTTGAATGGATTTGCTCGAAATTTGAATATGTGATTAGTACCATAGATATGTAAAAGTGGTTAAAATTTAATGATGAAATATTAATAATTTAGGAATTACGAAAAATTGGCCTCATTAAAAATGTTTTATGCGCATTTCTTTTGCATATAATATGGTCATTTTTATTTACAGGATACCTTATAGAACTAATAATGAAACTTATTGCTTATTTTAAGCATTCCTTAAAAATATAAAGAGAAAAATATAATAATAGTGAAAACACCCTTTTTATGACGCAAAATACTTACAAATCATCTTTTCATGTACAAAATATAGAAATTCTGAGCTACGAAGCATAATTATTTTCAATAAGATTTATTTGATATACAGTTAAGTATATAAAACTTAAATTTCAAAGCAATACGATCATTAGAAATGCGCCCGGAGCAGTTAGAATATTCGTATGACATGAAAATTTTTATTTTGAGAAAAACACATTTAAAGTTATTGCTATTAGTAACCACATAATATCTAAATTAAATACAAATACCTATAACTAGGAAAGTAATCGTAGAATTCAAAAATTCTTTTTGCAACACATTCCTACTCGTCCGTAGTTTCACAATTCAATAAAATAAAAAAAAATCGAATTTTTGACCAAATTTCACAATTTTGAAAGTCCACTGTCCCCTTAATGCAAGGAAAATCAAACTCCTGCCCACCAGCCTTTTGTGTGCTGCCCGGGACGTTCACATTCACTATCAGGAATGTTATTTTGACATAATTTTTGAAATTTGAACCTGAAAAATCCAAAACTATACAAACATGTGCCACCTGCTGTTCACGCTTGTTTGCACCAACGTATCTTTCTGAACCATCCAATTCCAAAATGAAATATGTCGTGAAAGTATATAGAAATCGGCCTACTGATGCTTACCTTGATGGCATTGAGAGTAGCATGTAGTAATTATAAACCTAATTTGTCTAAAATAGTCAAATGTTTACCTGAACGTAAAAAAAAATACTCATCTATAAATTTAAGTTGCTAAGCCGACTTTTTGGGCAGTCGGTGAGAGAAAACTACTGCATCAATTTACTTCATTTTGGTCTTAAAAGAAAGATTGTAATCTGTAGATTTGTCAAATTTGGTTTTTGAAGCTGCAATTTTTATTAATGAGTTATAATTTGCAATTAAAATTTGCTTTCTGCGCATGCTCAGTGACATGTTTCAATGCCGAGGATTCTCTCTAGATCTCTCTCTGCCATTTTTATTTTTATGATAATTATGTTTGTGAAATATAAGGTTTAACCTGATGGAAATTGTTTATTTCGCGCTGTTTAATTAGCGATAATTTACAATTAAAAATTTGCTTTCTGCGCATGCTCAGTGACATGTTTCAATGCCGGGGAGTTTCTCTAGATCTCTCTCTGCCATTTTTATTTTTATGATAATTATGTTTGTGAAATATAAGGTTTAACCTGATTTAAATTGTTTATTTCGCGCTGTTTAATTAGCGATAATTTACAATTAAAAATTTGCTTTCTGCGCATGCTCAGTGACATGTTTCAATGCCGAGGATTCTCTCTAGATCTTTCTCTGCCATTTTTATTTTTATGATAATTATCTTAGTGAAATATAAGATTTAACCTGATGGAAATTGTTTATTTCGCGCTGTGTAATTAGCGATAATTTACATTTAAAAATTTGCTTTCTGCGCATGCTCAGTGACATTTTAAAAATCTGGCTTTAGATACTGACTAAGCACGAGACCGCTTAACCACATTAAGTTGTTTCTGCGCATTACTATGATTTTCAACATTTGGCAATGATGTGTTGAGCATAATTTCTGTATTATTACATTTATTTACGATCTAGCCGTCATGTTTTGACGGGTACCAACTAGTTTTTAAATAAACGCTTGAATACATTTAGATTTTGAGTTTCATGTTTAAAATTATTATACTACTAGCTGAGTGGCAACTTTTCTAAGCTGAGTGGCAACTTTGATGTGTTGCTTTTCTGATTTAAAATGAAATGGTTTTATTTCTTAAAGGATAAAAACTGTTTAATGATTTTTAAAAATATATTAGAATTTTTAAAAAACGAAATAATTATTTAAAATTCTCTTTTTCAAATTTTGGTTTTTGGCTTTTGAAATTTATTTCAAATTTTCGTTTTCAAACTTTGCATTTTAAACAAAAAAGAAGCTCATTCAATAGGGCAGTGTCTCGCAGCATGTCACATCTCAACTCTTGCAGATTTTAGTTCTTGATTGGCGAGGAGTGGCAAAACATTGCATAATTTAACATGGCGTTCAATGAACATTCTTACAGCTTGTTAAATAAAATGCTCTTAGATTACACAAAGTCTTTAGATACGGTATCTAAAAAAAGGTATATCACTAAATTAAACATTCAGGTACAGCCCGGAAAGGTTTATTCAGTATGTGACCCGTATTTATTGACAGCGGAAGACTGGAGCTACGATACAAGACGCAGGCCTGAAGTAACTTATCCTGATATCTCTACATATCTCATCATAATAATAATCATTCGCAACGAAAAAAATGATTATATTCTCTTAAACCTTGCGAAATATTAAAAAAAGTGTTAAAAAACCTGTTACATACAACTAATATGAGGACTTTTATAAATAAACTTAAATTATTTAACTCAAAATGAAGGTATCGTTCAAAAACACATGCAAACGCTTAGGAACGGCTTCTGTTTTCTGCCACCCGATAATTACGTGATCTATAGTAGACGAAAACTGACGTAGCCAGTGACGTTGCGACGTTTCGCCTTATTAGAAAAAAATTCTAAAGGTTTTAACATCTCCTTTCCTAAAACTAAAATTATTTCTGGTAATTTAAAATTATTTCTGGATTTCAATTATTAAAGACTCGTTCTCAGACTCGTTCTCAACTAATTATTTTTCATTTTGGCAACATGGCAGAATATAAATATAAAATCTCATCGGTGAAAAAGTGCTTAAAAAATAGAAAGACTGTTCTCAGGAAATCAAAATTGGTGGCGGAAGAATCCTCATCAGTTGCTCATTAATTAGAAATAAATTTCACGAACTTGCTGGAATTATTAGTGAGTAAAATAATATATCGAAAAATTATGAACTCCCCATTCAGTTACATTAAGATACTATGGCGATCAGTGAGGGAAATTTCAAAAATGAGTTTTGTAAGTACGCTTTTTTAGAATGATAACATTTTTTTAAATAAATGCATTTGGTATATTTTGGAAGCTGAACATCTAGCAAATGCCGATAAATTTGAAAAATTGGCATTAATAGGTGCAGAAAACCCAAATATTTCTCCATCAAAATTGCCGAATTCATGAAATTCGGAAAACTGCTTTGGGGAAAAAGCTTCGTTTGCAATGAAAAAAATTTTAATTTTATACAAATGTGTGTATCCTTAAAGATGAAGAGGTGTAAAACACATGGAAATAAAAAACTTGTCGATTGGAAGACGGAAAAGTTTAATTTTGCATGCATGAAAATAGTGGAAATTTGCGAAACGAGAAAGGAGCTGGCCCATCCGGAATGCCAGCTGTTTCAGCTCTCCTCTTCCATTGAGTTCGGCGGTTTTAAATGAATAATTAAAAAAATTTAAAGTTTTGAAAGATGAGGATAGCATCAATCCACGCGTCTCGGCCGTCCGCGTATATCGGTACCAGTCGCGATATCCTGCTATGCTCGGTTCGCGAGATTAGCCCGTCCCCGTGTCTGCTGACTGACAAACTAACATTTGTTTACCTTCAGCTTTTAATAGTAAGACTAGCTGAGTGGCAACCCGATGTGTTGCTTTTTCGATTTAAAATGAAATGGTTTTATTTCTTAAAAATTAAAAACTGTTTAATGACTGTTAAAATATATTATAATTTTTAAGAAATGAAATAACTATTTAAAATTCTCTTTTTCAAATTTTGGTTTATTGCTTTTGAAATAATTCATTCAAATTTCCGTTCTCATATTTTGCTTTTTAAACAAAAAAGAAGTTCATTGAATTAGAATAAATTCTAAAGATTTTAACTTCTCATTTCCTAAAATAAAAATTATTACTGGTACTTTAAAATTATTTCTGGATTTCAATTATGAAATAAATGACTTGTTCTCAACTAATTATTTTCCTTTTGGCAACATGGCCGAATGTAAATATTACATCTCATGGGAGAAAAAAGTGTTTAAAAAAATAGAATGACAGTTCCGATGAATTCAAAATTGGTGGCGGAAGAATCCTCATCACTTCCTCCTTAATTAGAAACATATTTCACGAATTTGCTGGAATTATTAGTGAGTAAAATAATAAGTCGAAAAATTACGAACTCGGCATTCAAGTTGCATTAAGTTACTATGGCGATCAGCGCGGGAAATTTCAAAAGTGAGTTTTGTAAGTACGCTTTTTTAGACTGATAACATTTTTTTAATTAAATGTATTTAGTATATTTTGGAAGCTGAACATCTAGAAAATACCGATAAATCGTAAAATTGCCATTAATAGGTGCAGAAAACCGAAATATTTGTCCATCAAACCGTCGATTTCGTGAAATTTGGAAAACTGCTTTGGGGAAAAAGCTTCGTTTGCAGTGAAAAACATTTAACTTTTTGAAAATGTGCATATCCTTAAAGATAAAGAATTATAGAACACATGGAAATAAAAAATTTGTTGACTGGTGGGCAGAAAGGTTGAATTTTGCATGCATGAAAATTGTGGAAATTTGCGAAACGGAAAGGAGCAGGCCCACCCGGAATGACAGCTGTTTCTATTGCCCGCTTCTTTTGAGTTCGGCGGTTTAAATTTAATAATTTAAAAGTTTAAAGTTTTGAAAGTTGAGAATGGTATCAGTGCACGTGTCTCGTCCGTCCGCGTCCATCGGTACCAGTCGCGATATCCTGCTATGTTAGGTTCGCGAGAATAGCCCGTCCCCGTGTCTGCTGACTGACAAATTAACATTTGTTTACCTTCAGCTGTTAATAGTAAGATTATGATGGATAATGTACTATGTTGCGGCCCACGTAACTTAGCAAATATATGCATGCGACCCGACAGAATTGAGTATGGCTGATTTAACGTGTAAGTTAATCACAATTTCAGTCCACATAGTAAAATAGCTTTCTTTGAGCACGATGGTCATCTTTTAATACACGATATTTCACTATATAGTAACCTTTATTTGAAGCTTAACAATTACAATTAAGTCAGATGAAATTTTAGCTGCTGAAAAAAAAGTAGTTTGTCATGGACCTTGAAGCTCGTATGTCAGTCAGGGTCCAGTTTCCTGGCCTTATGGGGAAATATAGTAAGTGAAAGTGGTAACTTGTAAATGATAGATACTGAACATTAAATACATTTTATAATTATTTTGGCAGTTGCGTATAAATATCAATAATACCCATTTAATAATGTTAAATACTAGTAAAACACCAAAGAAAAATAGACTTCTGAAAAGATTGGATTCATAAAAATAACTTCCGATTCCTGATTATCACAACAGCATCGATTATATATAATAACATATACTCTTGCGCATCAGAATTAAATAATTCAAATTACTGAAAATATATTTTAAGCATGTGCTTAGAGTCTTAAAAAACTGCGGTTTGAGAGCTTCCATAAATTAGTTAAGTCTTTTGAAACTAGAACCTATTTTTTATAAATAGCATTTTTTCGTGTATAAAAATAATATTATTTTGAGAAAATGAGATTATAAAGAAAGAATCTATTCAAATAATTATCGATTAAGTATCAAGACAGGATAAAGAAGTTTTGCATTTTGAGGTCTCTTAGTTATTCATAGTGTATTAAAAATTCTTACAACAGCCGAACTATGTGGTGGAAGATTTTTTTAAGAAACTATTCAATTTTGTCTTACCATATACAAGAGTTATAATCCTTAAGTGGATTATTTTTATGAAATTTTTTTTAGAGTTTTGAAATTTACATAAGTGTATTAAAAAATCGTTTTTCTAATATAAAACACATATGTGACATAATTTAATTTTATTATTAGTTTAACTTACGTGATAATAAATCGCAGAGACAGAGACTAGACAAATTATAATCAGTCAGGTGCAAAATATTCCCAGTTTATAGAGGCTGAACCGAAATAACGGCTTTTAAAGATAATTTAATATTTCTATCCGTCGAAATTCCTGATTATTAGAATTAACTATTATCCTTAATTATGAGAAGTAACCTCCTCGAGGCAAACAAAGAGCGCCGTTGACGACAGTTTTGTCTAATTTGCAATCTTTCAAAATTACTGGGAAATTTTCAATTCTCTACCGTAATATCTCTCGAAAATAAAATAGTTTTGCCGTAAATGATGGATTCTTATTTTAACCGATAGATAACAGCGATGAAAATTGAAGTGGACTCATTATTTGTCAAAATTTAAAAATGAAGTACACTATGGAGCATAATAAAAATTAACTGTACTTTTAAATTATTTACCTTTTACATTTTTTGAATTGTAGCCTAACGAGTATAATAATCGTAGAATTCCTAGAATAGAATATAAACAGGATATATAGTAGATAATAGATAACGAATTGCGGAGAAAGCATCTAACAATATATATACGAGTATATATATATATATATATATATATATATATATATATATATATATATATATATATATATATATATATATATATATATATATATATATATATATATATATATATATATATAAACTTTTGTCCAGGAAGTTCGTTGAATGTGTCTATATTTACAATGGATTGTTGACTTACATGAAACAGCTGTTACTGTCCATCGAGGTAATTCCCGTAGGAGGCAATGCACATCTGGGAACGTCTGTATAAGTCTTGGAAGCTCCTGGAGGAGTCGACTTTAGGGATGTCCTTCAGCTGGTTCGTAGCATTGCGTTCGATGTACGAAATGTCCGAAAACCTGTGGCCCTTCAAGGCTAATTTCAATTTGGGGAACAAGAAAAAGTTCGGGGGAGACGAGTCTGGGGAGTAGGGTGGGTGATTCAGGTACACATCTCGCCTGTTGGCTAGGAACTGCTGCACCAGAAAGGCAGTATGTGGCCGGGCATTGTCGGGAAGCAGGACCCAGGTGCCTTGCTTGGTATACTGGGGGTGTACCCGGTTGATCCGCTGCAGTAGACGCTTCAGTATATCCACGTACTTAGCGGCATTTAACGTGGTACCCACCAAGGAGGAATTCTTTATGGATGAGACACTCGGAGTTGGAGAACTCCACGAGCATTGTCTTGATGCGGGATTTCTCACTTCGCACATTCTTGCTTTTCGGCGACCCTGGACCCCACCACTCCATACTCTGAAGCTTGCCGTCGGGGTCGTACTTCAGGCACCCAGTCTCGTCACCCGGGACAATGGTTTTCAGGAAATTTGGTTTTCAAACCGCCATGTCGATGAATTCTCCACAGGTGTTAAGACGAATTTGCATTTGTTCCGACGTCACAGTGTGGGGCACAAGTCAAGAGCAAAGCTTGCATTTACCCAAATCCTGGGTCAGTATGAGGTGGGCCATCTCACGACCAGTTCCCACTTCCTCCGCTATCATTCGCACTGTCACACGACGATCCTTTACCAAGAACTCCTTCACTTTCTGTACGTTGCCCGGGGTGCATACAGTTGCAGGCGGACCACTTCGGGGGGAGTCTTCAATGGTGTCCCGTCCTTCTCGGAAGAGCTTAAACCACGCATACACGCACTCGAAGGTGACAGCACGTTCTTTGTAAACTTTTAGCAGCATTTCATGAGTCTCTTTCGCTGATTTTCCAAGTTTGAAACAGAACAGCATATTCGTTCGCTGATCCATTTTGAACCGAGCGCACACACCTTCACTCTACAATGAACTGTTTCCACACGATAAGCTAACTCGCAGCGCCGCCGCTCAGGAACTGGTTCAGACCAGTCTTCACATGTCCGGCACGGTATGTGCCGGTTGCAAACTCATACGACCGGGACCCCTAGGACGTCATTCACCGAAATTTCTAGACAAAGTTTGTATATATATATATACAATGGAATCTCGATCGATCGTTTTCGGATCCATCGTTTTTCCGTATGTGTCGTTCATTTTATCCAGTCCCAACGATCATATTGCTTTGTTATGTTTCCGCATCTATCGTTTTCCCGCATTTATCGTCCATTTCAATCGGTCCCTTGAAGAACGATAGTTCGAGATTCCACTGTATATATATATATATATATATATATATATATATATATATATATATATATATATATATATATATATATATATATATATATGTATATGTATATATGTATATGTATATATGTATATGTATATGTATATGTATATGTATATGTATGTAAAAATTAATAAAAATAATAAAACGAGTTATTAGCAGTACTAAATATTAAAGTACAGTAAAACCTCGTTTGTCCGGACTAACTGGGATCATAGACAATCCGGATAATCCGGGTAATATGGGTAATAAGCAAAACAAAATCCTTAACTAAGCAGACTTGCCGTTTATTACGATAAAAAACTATGTTTTGAAAAAAAATTACATAGTATTGATTACAAGACATTAAGGAATATAAAAATAACTTTTCTGAGTCATTCCATGTCAATGACCTGTGACCCTCTAGTAAAGCTTTCTCAAACTCAACAAAAAGCAATTTATTACCATATTTTATTGTACAATCTATGCAGGAACTGTGCATTGAATCAAACGTAAAAGAGAATATTTGGCGTGCTTATAGTTATGTTCTTGCTATCATAGTTAAAAATTATCTAATGTGAATATGAAATAAAAAAGATATACAAATCTGATCCGGATTATCCGGAGATCCGGAGAAACGACGGCCGGATAAATGAGGTTTTACTGTATATATTAAATTGAAACAATTTATCACATAACTATTCATCATATGAACAAATATTGTTAAATATTTAAGGACGGTAAACAATTTTTATTTCTAAATCTAAAACTATGCATTATGATGTGTTGATAAAAATATCAGGGCAGTTATCAATCTTCAGCACTATTTGTTAGACATTAACAAATTTAATCACACAACACCTAGAGCATACCCTACATATTCCAATGAATTGATTATCAAAATACCGATATACGATAACATGTACTGAAGTCTTGAAATTGATTTCAAAATTACAACCAGACCTTTTAACATGCAGATTAAATTTTAATTAATGATATTTATATTTAAAATCAAGACATCAACATTAAGAGGACGATGAATGCTTGGCAAAAGTTCGAAAGGTTATGAATAATATGAATGATCAATGACGGAGTTGATTTTATTAATTACCATTATATTGTGAGTATATCTGAAGTTATTTTTTTGTGTTACCACACTCATGTAAATGCATGAAATAAGCTGGCTCGTATTTCATGAGGCAAGGGAATTTCCCCATAGGAGGCAGTGCTCATAGTATGATTTCGACGTTTTTGTCTTTTAACTGTTACTGTTTATATCTGGGGTATCGTATACTTACAATGTTGCCACATGATACCTTCCTTCTTAACGACCATTTTTGTTGCATTGAATTATAGACAAACATGTTCCGAGTTTCAATATTATGCTGGCGGGTTTATTCTTTTTCTATATGGGAAGGGACGTGAGGTAGTTGTGAATTGCGAAAGATGTGAGAGGAAAGAACACACAACAAAAAATAACATTCTAGCAACACGATATTAAAGCAAAAATTAACAAAGGAAATTTTCAAAGCTATATAACTGCTAAGATTCATCTCTAAATACAGGATATCGTATGACTTTTAACAGACGGCAAATTTCCTTTCATATTTTCTAAATAGTTATAATTTTTATTTTGAAACTATTAATACAAATGTGAAAACATAAATAAAATACAAAAATACGAATTATAAATTATAAATGTCCTTAAACTGACTCTACTCATGTTCCCGAGAAAATAATGACTATTGTTTTAAAAACTACTTAATATTGCTTTTCCCCCCTAAAATCCCCAAAACCGCCAGCATAATAATTTTTTTTCACTATGTGAATATGCAAGATTAAACGTCATCGAAATTGAAAGGGAAATCGGTTCCTCCGAAGCTTCTGAAAATCCCTTCAAGAAGCTATTGACCTCATGAAATATGCAGAAAAAAGTAGCGGCAGATTCCTGAACAGGCACTCATGAAACACTTAACTGAATATCAAGAGAAAATAAATCAGTAAGGACATAATGAGGCACTTCAATATGGAAATTTCCTCCGAGTATCAAAGATTCTTTCAAAATAATAATTAAAATTAAAACACTTTTGGGGAAATTAAATGATTAAAAACATTATTCTATTAAAAACGAGCTCCAATAGTCTTTTATCTGATTTTATATATTTTTTTTGCTGATAAGATATTATTACTGACCCTCAAACCGGCCCACTGTCATTATGACCGGCAGCGGTGGAACTAAGGGGTGGGGCAGGAGTGGGGAGAGGCGTGAACGCTTGGCTGGCTTTGACATCCTCAGTCAGTTCCTGGACATCAGGGAGAGCAAACCAGGGTTTCACAAATGCTCGCCATTTGCCAGTAAGATGCAATTTTGTAAAAGTATGGCGGTCAAAATGACCGGTAGACCTGTTATTGCCACTGAGCAATAACAGGCCTAAAGGTCCTGATAGGGATTTCAGTGTTCTGTGCGATTTTTAAAGTATCCTGTGAAGACTTGACATCACTCTTCTCTACCTCAATCGCTGGATTTTTTCCCTCACTATCTATATATATAAAACAGTTCCGTAACTGACTCATTCATTCATTCATTCATTCATTCATTCACTGACTGACTGACATACAACGCACAGACCAAACCGCTGGACCTAAAGGGCTGAAATTTTGCATGGCGATTCTTCTTATAGTGTAGGGGTGCACTAAGAAAGATTTTTCAAAAATTCTTCTTAGATTTTTTAAAATTAAATTTTTAAGCTGTTTTTTAAACTTTTTTTACGTTTGCATTTAAAATAATAATTTGAGGGTTATAAAATTTATATCACAAGAAAGATCATAAAAATTCCTTTAAAATGAAATTTTTTTCGAATCTTTACCTCCAGTTCCTGATTTTTGGTGAATTTTTAAAGATTAATTTTTAGAATTTAATTTATTAAATGCTGGTCACGTGACTTCCTTTTCTGGTACTTTAAATAAATTTATCGTCACGTGCATAAAAACTAAATAGACAAAAAATAATTTTTTTTCTTGCTAATGCGGCAGACGATTGGACATTATCCAAAAAAATATTAAAATACAGTAAAAGAAATGTTCTAGAAACTGTACTATATTAACTGTACTATATTCTTTAGTATTCTTTATATTAGATTTAATTTGAATATCTTCTTCTACATTATTTTGTCTATAAAAATATCCCTTACAATTTTTTTATAAATATATATATATTTTACATCAATTATATACATTGATCGTCGTATTTATCATATATATATTGGCATTAATTGCATACATTGACCGATGTTTTTACTTTGAATGTACTCCGTAGCGAAGTGCGGGTTTTCAGCTAGTCTATATATATAAAACAGTTCAGTAACTGACTCATTCATTCATTCATTCATTCATTCATTCACTGACTGACTGACATACAACGCACAGACCAAACCGCTGGACCTAAAGGGCTGAAATTTTGCATGGCGATTCTTCTTATAGTGTAGGGGTGCACTAAGAGAGATTTTTGAAAAATTCTTCTTAGATTTTTTAAAATTAAATTTTTAAGCTGTTTTTTGTACTTTTTTAAAGTTTGCATTTAAAATAATAATTTGAGGGTTATAAAATTTATATCACGAGAAAGATCATGAAAATTCCTTTAAAATGAAATCTTTTTCGAATCTTTACCTTCATTTCCTGATTTTTGGTGAATTTTTAAAGATTAATTTTTAGAATTTAATTTATTAAATGCTGATCACGTGACTTCTTTTTCTGGTACTTTAAATAAATTTATCGTCACGTGCATAAAAACTAAATAGACTAAAAATAATTTTTTTTTCTCGCTAATGCGGCAGACGATTGGACATTATCCAAAAAAATATTAAAATACAGTAAAAGAAATGTTCTAGAAACTGTACTATATTAACTGTACTATATTCTTTAGTATTCTTTATATTAGATTTAATTTGAATATCTTCTTCTACATTATTTTGTCTATAAAAATATCCCTTACGATTTTTTTATAAATATATATGTATTTTACATCAATTATATACATTGTTCGTCGTATTTATTATATATATATATTGGCATTAATTGCATACATTCACCGATGTTTTTACTTTGAATGTACTCCGTAGCGAAGTGCGGGTTTTCAGCTAGTTCATCTATATATATAAAACAGTTCCGTAACTGACTCACTGACTGACATACAACGCACACACCAAACCGCTGGACCTAAAGGGCTGAAATTTTGCATGGCGATTCTTCTTATGGTGTAGGGGTGCACTAAGAAAGATTTTTCAAAAATTCTTCTTAGATGTTTTTAAATTAAATTTTTAAGCTGTTTTTTAAACTTTTTTTACGTTTGCATTTAAAATAATACTTTGAGGGTTATAAAATTTATATCACGAGAAAGATCATAAAAATTTCTTTAAAATGAAAGTTTTTTCGAATCTTTACCTCCATTTCCTGATTTTTGGTGAATTTTTAAAGATTAATTTTTAGAATTTAATTTATTAAATGCTGATCACGTGATTTCTTTTTCTGGTACTTTAAATAAATTTATCGTCACGTGCATAACAAGTAAATAAACAAAAAATACTTTTTCCCCTTGCTAATGCGGCAGACGATTGGACATTATCCCAAAAAAATATTAAAATACAGTAAAAGAAATGTTCTACAAACTGTACTATATTAACTGTACTATATTCTTTAGTATTCTTTATATTAGATTTAATTTGAATATTTTCTTCTACATTATTTTGTCTATAAAATTATCCTTTACGATTTTCTTATAAATATATATATATATATATTACATCAATTGTATACATTGATCGTCGTATTTATCATATAATATATATATATATATATATATATATATATTTGGCATGAATTGCATACATTGACCGTTGTATTTAATTTGAATGTACTCCGTAGCGAAGTACGGGTGTTCAGCTAGTCACTAATATAAATCAAACAACCCTGTGCACAATATCAACATGCAGTTCCATCGTAATAAAGCAAAAATAACAGCTTTTTAGGCTTGGGGGTCAGTTTGACCGATAGTCCTGATAGTGGCAACAAATTCACGGGCCGGTTTGAGGGCTAAATGAAAAGTAAGGGCACTATGTATTCGGATAATACCAGTCCAGCCAAAGGGGAGGGGGGTGGTGTTGGCGTTCCGACTGAGGAGTGGGAAGTGTCGCCTACTGCGGTGAGAGGTGTCAGCATAATTCTTAACCAACCCTCCCTACCCCAACAATTAAAAGAAAAAAGACGAATTTCCGGTGAAGTAAGGTGTTTGAAATATTTTTTTTCGCACACTTCACCGCTATAGAAATATGAGCTGTCAAATAAAGATAGTATTTTTGGATAGTCTTAACTTTTAGATAGTCTGCCTATTTATTTATTTTCTCTGTTTTAACTTTATTTTATAAAAGGAAATTATATGCATTTCAAGCACAGTATATCACATAATTCCTGAATAATCAAAAATAATATCAATGTATATTTTGAAAAATGAAAATTGTGCATGTGAAAAGACTTTCTCTCTTATTTACGTAGTATTATTATTATTTTAAATTTAGATGCAAGTAGGCAATGAAAAGAAACTTTTCTTCATAGATTAACATTGAACTGAGTGAATTCAATATGGCGACCACCCAGAATCCTTAAAATAGCTTGTTTTAATTTTTTTTCGGTATGCTTCAGGGCTCTCATGCGGAATTTGATTTTAGAGCACGGGAAGTTATGTACGGCATTTCATTTGGCAACTGTCCTCATATACCAATACAATGTAATAAAATCATTTAAACAGTAAATATTCGTATTTGATAGAACACCATCTGTACAAATTCCGAAAACTGAGGTCGGGCGATGACATAATGGGTAAGGCGCTGGAATTTGGTCCAGGCCTATGGGTTCGAGTCCACCGTCGACATGGACGTTTGCAGCAGTTTGGAAGCGACATTTAAGTGTAGATCCCCGTCAAATTACCTGAGAAATTGGATGTAGCGTTTTCAACCAACTATCCAAAATATACAGCGTGTGTCACAATTCCCTCCGAAGTTTGGAAGGCTTATAAAAAACACATATTACCAATACAGCAACAAAGTTGACTTTACTGGAGAAAGAAACATTACAAGTTTTATTTCACAAATGTGTTAGTAGATGGCGGCACTAGGTCTGATAGCAGTAGCAAATAACGGAAACACATACTTAATTTTGCACATAAGACAATGACGTTTACAGGTTCACAGAAAGCTTACTGAGTATTACAATTTGCGAAAAGTGAATCTGTTGTGACAGTTCAAAGACAATTTCGTACAAAATACGGATTTCAACCACCCACGGATAAAACAATTCATGCGTGGAAATTTCAGGAAAGTGGTTGCTTGCGTGATGGAAAACGAACTGGTTGTCCAGGCCCTTCGGCGGAAAAGGTTGCTCGTGTACGAGATGAGTTTGTGCGAAGCCCGAGAAAGTCAATTCGTCAAGCGAGTGCGGAATAACAGAAAAAGCGAGTGAAACAAGAATTAGACTTTAGACTTGATATCTGCCGCATCACGAAAGGTTCACATAATGAACATTTGTGAAGCAAAACTTGTAATGTTTCTTTCTCCAGTAAAGTCAATTTTGTTGCTGTATTGGTAATATGTTTTTTTATAAGCCTTCGAAACCCCGGAGGGAATCGTGACACACCCTGTATAATATCCAACCTAAGTTATGCATTTGCGGCACCACGGTATTAAACTGCTAGTCGAGGATAAATAATCATTTTGCTGTTTTTGAAGCAGGTTCTGCTGCATACAGTGTTATTAAATAATAACTTATGTTTTGTTTGTTCCTCAGTTGCGAGCAGATCCCAGTAATGCTTTTGTAAAACAACCATTCAATTTCGCAGTTTCCGTAAGTATCCTCTGAAATCTATTACCGAAATTTGTATTGATACCCTTCTTCTACAAGCTTTTTATATAAATATCCAATCTTTATTTCACAAATATTTGTAGGCATATGCACTTCAACTTTCACAGACATTATGCGATATGGGCTCAGGAAAAATGTAGAAAAGTTTTCTTCTTTAGGTAATTACAAGCGAAAAGAAATGTTAGTGCAACAGTAAACAATAATGTAATGATACCTTATTGAAAACTTTCTAGGAAACTGTTTCTTCACACAACTTAAACACATCCGCAATAGATTTTACACGCAATCTCACCTACTTTTAAAATCTGTTCGCAAATAAACTACGAATAGGTAAAAGTATATTTTACAGCAACTGCGTCACATTTCTGTGGAGTTATGGCAGATGTTGATATGTCCGAAAAAATCAATTTTCTGTTTTTCAGTTTATATGGCACACTAAATATTGGCTCTTTAATGTGGCAAAAGATGGTATTGGAATTATGAAAAATACTAAATTATTCGTTATTTGGCAAACGTTGATGTTTTCTTTTTATCTCAAAACACCCCAAAATTTTAGGCCCTAACTGAAAAAAAAAATTCACTGAAGACCAGCCATAAGCTTGAGGTTGAATATGAGTATTAACTAAAGAATATTTGGGTTTAAAAACTTAATCAAGCGATTTTATATTTCACGACAAAAGCTTCTTTTTTAATTTGCGGAAAACGTTAATAATTACAAGATAAAAACACTTTTTATATACACTGCTGGCCACTGTAAATGCAACACCCTGAAGGAAGCATGCAAATAACATGAAATTTACAACATGCATTAGCGGAGGTGAGATATGCAAATGATTAGAATTTCAGCGCAGACGCACATCACGCGCGCCTGTGGCGCCACTTCAAAGCGCTATTTAAGGCTTGGAGATTTCGACGATTTCAAGTTCGGCAATTGTGTTTTTCTTGTGACTTTTTCAAAAAACGATCAATTATGCCTCGTCGAAAACAGCGATCATCTTTTGATCAAGTATCCGAGTTCGACAGAGGAAGGATAGTGTCCTACCGAGATTCAGGATTATCTTTCAGGGAAATCGGTAGTCGTGTCGGACGAAACCAAAGAACTGTAATGCGGATATGTGATCGTTGGATGCAGGAGGGTACGACGGACCGGCGTGTTCGATCGCATCCACCTCAGCGCACCACTTCACGTGATGACAGGCAAATTGTGCGCATGGCAGTGACGGATCGCTCAGTCACATCACGAACCATAGCACAGCACATGCAGTCTGTAACGCATCATCCAGTGTCTGCGCGTACCATTCGACGCCGTTTACAGCAGAGTGGTCTGTCCGCAAGACGTCCATTGCTTTGTCTACCCTTGACGCAGAACCACAGACGTCTCCGCCGCCAATGGTGCGATGACAGAAGGATGTGGACGGCAGAATGGAATGAAATTGTCTTTACTGACGAGTCACGCTTTTGTCTGCAACACCACGATGGTCGCATTCGTGTCTGGAGACACCGTGAAGAGAGGATGCTGAACAGCTGCGTTATACACCGCCACACTGGTCCTGCACCGGGTATTATGGTATGGGGCGGTATTGGATATCACTCTCGCACACCTCTAGTACTCATTGCCGGTACTTTAAACAGCCAGCGCTACATCTCCGAGGTGTTGGAGCCAGTTGTCCTTCCTTACCTTCAGGGCTTGCCCACAGCCATATTTCAACAGGATAATGCGTGACCACACGTGGCACGCATTGTCCAACGGTTCTTCGTCAATCGCCAGATTGAATTGCTTCCCTGGCCGCCTCGCTCTCCAGATCTTTCGCCTATAGAAAGCATGTGGTCCATGGTTGCTCTACGATTGACCCAGATTCCATTCCCAGCTGCCACAGCAGATCAACTTTGGCAACGTGTGGAAGCTGCTTGGTCTTCTGTACCCCCAAAACTCATCCAAAGTTTCTTTGAATCAATGCCGAGGCGTGTGGCAGCGGTGATCTCCAACAATGGCTGCTACTCTGGCTACTGATTTTGGCAGGAACCACACTTCACAGAAGTCTATAAATTTAATCATTTGATACTTGGTCAACATGTTATCTACAAAATAAATTTTGTTTTGATATCTCTTGTCTTTCTTGGTGTTGCAATTTGGGTGGCCAGCAGTGTACCATGTTTTTAAATTTTCTGTTGAATCATATAAACTTGACAATTCTATGTATTAATAAATTTAAAAAAATTTTTTTGATGAATTTTCCCATCGACTTGAAAGAAGATGAAGTCAATTGGAAGTTAACTTGCATTCGACTTGTTTGACCTGTTGCATTTGACTAGTTCCCTTTCCGGCCAATAGATGGCTGCACCAGTCTACAAAACAAAATTAACTGAAAATAACCGAATATTAATTTAATTCTGCTTAAAGATGGCTAAAAGTATTTAAAAAAATGCATTGTCATCGTGTTCTGAGCTATTCCAAAAGTTTCAAATGCCTAGCTAGTCGGGAAGTTAGTTAAAAATCGATTGCAAGATTTGTACTAGACAAACACACACACAAACAAACACATAAGAAAGCAAGTTAATAAAATCATGGCAAAACATGACATATGAACATCTGCCATAACGCCACAGATTTATTTCGAGTTGTTTATCAGTTACATCTTTTCGTTGTAAATGTGCAAAAAAGGACAATTAAAGCAAAACGTATAACGGGGTTTAACGTGTTTGCAAGTTGAATAAACATTAATTATAATAAGCAAAACATGAATAAAAATGAAGGACTGTAGTATGCAATGGACTATCCTATATGTTCACGATGAGCTGATCTTATTATTAACCAGACATGATTCTTTTGGTTTGGTCTGGAGCGTTACGGTCAAGCTTTGCTACACGAGGGATAATTAGACCAGGACCTACTGCTTAAAGCCGATTCCGAACAGCTACAAACGTCCATGTCAAGAATGGGAGTTAAACTCTCAGACTCTGGTACTGAATGCCAGAGCCCTTAACCCTTCGAACATCGCCCGGCAACAGGCATGCATGAATAGCTTTAATTACAGGCTCATATCCAGCGTGTATGTGAGGTGACGGGCTGTTATGGATCCTCCCCAGCATGCGTATAAAGCATTGTCCTTAATTAAGTGCCAATGAAATTGTGCATTATTTTAAACTCTCATAATATTTAACAGAAAACATAAGAATGGATTTATTACAAAAAAACGTTTATTTAAAGATTAAAATGCGGAAACGTGAATTAGAGGACTATATTGTACGTTGGATTGATTTATACGTTACATTTCTGTGGAGTTATGGCAGATGTTAATATGCCCGTTTAAACTTATATAATAATCATGATTAAAACGTATATATTTATGTTTAATTAAATGAAAAAATTTTGAAATTCGACAAATAATATTTCGAGTTATGACGATTTGAAATTACCTCCCTTTTATTAAAAATTTTAAATTTAAAAATTTTTTAAAAACTTTTTGAGAAGTTTTATATGTGATTTTGTTTAGAATTTATATGGTTAACCATCACAAAAAAATTTAAATTTTAATACAATAAGTAAAATTTTTTAAATGTGTTCCTGACCCCCTTAAATAATATTCTAACTACTTTGCGGTTTGAGAGCACCAGTCTATGGCAATTAATATCAGTACTTCACAAGATATTAGTTCATGGTTTCCAAAACTGTATTGTACGGGAAAATTAATATTGTTTATTATTATTATTATTATTATTATTATTTGTTGTTTTATTTATTTATTTATTTGTTATTTATTAAAACAATTGATTCATTAATGTGCATTCTAGGAATGTCGGTCTAATTTATTTATAGCAAGTTTCTAAAAAATCACTTTTACTCATATTAGTACTGTTAACTTTCGAAAAAATATGCATTGAATTTTCTCTTTTATTGAGACAATAAAACGAGCTTGTTCTAAATTAACTTTATCTAAAAAGCCCCTTTATTTTCCAGCTAATATAGAAAAAAGATATAACAGACAGAAATTATCATAAAAATGTAATTTAGACTATATTTTCCACCGTAATTTGTTAAGAAAATTTGGGAACTGTCATTTAAAAACGTCAGTTGTCGATGTTTATGACTTTCCCATGACAAATGTCGCAATTATCGCATTAAATGGCTATATTTATTTATTTATTTTTTTTATTTTTATATTCATGACCACAAAATTGAGTTTCCTAACTTGAGTTCACAGTTAAAAAATAACAGAAATTCTTCTTTATTTGACACGTGGCGTGAAATGAAGGATATAATTTGGTCACAATATGTCTAATCATTCAAAAAATATTAATACGACGTTAATGTAAAATTTATCTTCTTTTTATCTCGCCGTAATGATAGGACCAAAAAGTTTTGAATGTTTTTAGAGGAAATATATTAGTTCATTTATTAGGGCATTTTCTCTGAATATCTCCGACGGATATCCCTATTCGTGTATAAATTGTGTGATTGCTTTAAAGATCTTTTTTGGAAAAAAAAAAGAGTTACGAAAATTATCAAAAGGAAATTAGAGGATTTTAAAAACAATGACAGCTATTTGATAAAAAAATTGTAAAACTTTTTTTTTTCCAGATTTAAACTTAGATGATTAATTTTTAAATGATGGTAATTATTCAAATTATGATTTCTCGGGGTAGCCGTGTTTCAATGATTTTTCTTCTCGTTAGTCTTTTAATATCGGATTTTCCTTTAACACGTTGCAGACCCTATGAAGTTCGTTTTATAAAAGTTCATATCCGACCCATTATTAGAATACATCAAACTGTTTTTGAATTAATTACGGCAACAGCTAAATTTTTATTAGATATGTATTTTTATGTTATACTGCATAGTTTATTTATTTTTTGCTTTCGATTATGATGTCGCTTGCCAACAAATCGTTTGCAAAACTAAATTGCTGACAGTAAAAAATAAATTTGTTATAGCGTCGGGTTTCAAAACGGCGTCTTAGAAGAATTAAATTTTGATAATTAATAAACTCTTTTTTTTGTGTTTATCGAGACAAAATTTAAAAACAGTTGTTGTTATTTAATGGTCGATTTGCTATTTAGGAATGTGGTAAATATCGATATTCTGCCGTTTTTAAGTTTTAGGTATCTTATGAAGTTAACTTTATAAAAGTTCATTTCTCGTGGATTTGCAGAACACAACACTCTTTTTATTCATTGAGGAAGAACTGAATTTTTATTTACACGTTTCATTAACTCGCTTTCTTCGTTGTGTGTTTGTCCAGTACAAATCTTGCAATCGATTTTTAACTAACTTCCCGATTAGCTAGACATTTGAAACTTTTAGAATAGCTCAGAACACGATGGCAATGCATTCTTTTAATACTTTTAGCCATCTTTAAGCATATTTGAATTCATTTTCAGTTAATTTTGTTTTGTATGAAAAGTTAGTTCGGGAAAAATCCGCAAGGTTGCGCTTCGATCGAATTCAATGCTTGCACTTTTGCGTAACGGCGTTTGACGATTTTGAAAACAGAATGCACGTGAATTTAGTTTGTTTACAAAAATATTGTGCGAAAAATTTTAAAAAAATTATAAAAGTTTGCAGTTTAAAATGACTGTGGATAGTGCGAACAACTGAAAAGTGATTAAAATTAAATAAAAGAAAGTGAAAAAGAATAATTAAGTGAAGGTTTGTGAAAAATAGACAGAATTGTCAAGTTTATATGATTCAACAGAAAATTTTAAAACGTGGTATATAAAAAGTTCATTTTATCTTGTAATTATTAGAGAAGTTAAATTATACTGTCCTGTATGGTTTATGTATTTTCTGATTTTAATTACAATAAAAAATTAAAAAACTAAACTCATGGCGCAACAGTCTGCTGTGGACCAAGGTCTGCGGTGCCCATCTTCGCTTTCTTGACCGTGGGCTTGGGGTGCCATACAGCATATGTCTCAGTCAGGTGGTTAACCTGACGTGGCACCCCCAGAGTTTAGATCCCAAGCATGCTTGGTGTTCATTTTATCGACTCACTCAAGGGATGAAAGGCTGAGTCGACCTTGCCCAGTCGCAGGGTCGAACCCTGGACCCGTGTGGGTGTCTGTGTTAGGGATGCGACATCGAGAACAAAACATCGAGGTTTTGAAACATCGATATTCAATATTAAAACATCGATGGTAATAAAACATCGCCCAAAAACCATCGATGTTTTTAAACATAGATGTTTTTGAACATCCATTTTTTAAAACTGGGTTAGTAACCTCTAACGATAATGTTACTTCGGTTAGTCGTGTGTGCGTGTGGGGGGAGGATGATTTAATTTTACTCTTTGATTGCGCTGACACAAATGACCAAAACTTGGTTGCTAGAGTCAGCGCATATCACATAATTTCCATGATACATTTTATTACTCGTACTTTTACCAGAAAATTGAGGAAGAAATTATTGCTATAAAAACAATTGATAGGACCAAAGCCTTAAAAAAATTCGCAATGTTTTCTAATTTAAATTGGTTGAATATGAAAACTTATAGTAAATATCAAGTCATATTTATTTAAAAGTTGGAGAATAATTTACTTCCAGGAGGCTTAAATAATTTTGTAAAAAAAAATTCTGAAGTTCATGACTGTAACACAAGACAAAAGGATTGGTTTCATATCATTAGAGTATACGGCAAAATCATTGAAAAGAATTTTTGAGTTTACGTTTACTGAGTGTGAAAATTATACTAGGTGGTTAATTTTTTTTATTATGGTGCTTTTCCTTTAAAAAAAACATCGAACAACGTAAAACATCCAGCATAAAACATCGATGTTAAAAAATCTGCTCCGATAAATCGATGTTTAGAACATCGATGTTTTTATCGAAACATCGGTGTTTTGAAAACATTGACATCGATGTCTCATCCCTAGTCTGTGTGTGTGGGAGGGGAGCTTAACTCTTTTTACCACTACGTCACCGAGCGTCCTTTGATTACAATAACTGCTAGTAAATTTTAGGTGAAACTGAATTATATGTATTGAAACCCATTGGAAAAGAATGAAACATATAAATAATTAAAATCGTCTTTGTGTTTATTAAAAATGTCAGAAATTTGGAAACAATTACGCTAATTGAGACAATTATAATCGGCATGCATCGGCATTCTGATGTTTTCAATTTATCTTTTAAAATCATCAATTCGATCATTGTTTTGTCACTTTTGAAGAGGAATGAAATTACTAATTACAACGCTTTATAGTCTGTCATTCACTTCCGTTTGTTATGGACTAATTCCCGATCTCTCCCAGAACTCGCGATAGCAACTTGATCATCGAAAATGGGGATTCAATCAGGGCTAAAGATTTCTCTTCGTGACTTACAATAGATGTCTTCTATACATCTAACGAAGATATAAACGATAATCTTTCTTTATTCTTTTCAAGGGAATTTCTCCCAGAACTCGCGATAGCAACTTTATCATCGAAAATGGGGATCCAATAAAGGCTAAAGATTTCTCTTCGTGACTTACAATAGATGTCTTCTATACATCTAACGAAGATATAAACGATAATCTTTCTTTATTCTTTTCAAGGGAATTTCTCCCAAAACTCGCGATAGCAACTTTATCATCGAAAATGGGGATTCAATCAGGGCTAAAGATTTCTCTTCGTGACCTGCAATAGATGTCTTCTATACATCTAACGAAGATATAAATGATTATCTATCTTTTTTCTTTTCAAGGGGATTTATATCTTTATTTTCCCTCTGATCAATGACTTTTCCTGGTCCTGTATACTACATCTTACCCGTGACATCCTGTAAGTGTGTAACTGGAGTGAATACACATTTATTCCTGTGATACTTTCAAAAATATTTCGTCTCTCCACACCCCGATGAAAGAAATTTCACTTTACCGCAACTATAATTGCATAAATTAATGCAAATATTTTCTATTTAATTTCCATAATGACAGGAAATTTATGCGTTGGCGAGACTCTCCTCCTTCAAAGTGAAATATTGCATACGATTGCTTAGACTAAAGTCTAAATAAAACTCCTCTGAGTTCGTAAGTCAAAAATTTTCAATCACAACAAAAGTAACGAGAAGTAAAATGATTATATATATATATATATATATATATATATATATATATATATATATATATATATACAGTGGAATCTCGATCGATCGTTTTCGGATCCATCGTTTTCCCGCATTTATCGTTCATTTCTATCGGTCCCTTGGAAAACGATAGATCAAGATTCCACTGTATATATATATATAAATATATATATATATATGTGTGTGTGTGGCTTGGTACAAGAAGTGCCTAAGTCAGTTTTTTACAAGATGACTTTGTTTGCTTATGTCTCTTTAAAAAATAATTTTTTCAATTTAAGAAGTACCCAAGTCTGTACAATGGTTTATAAAACAATTCTAAATGACCGGACAGACTTGGGTACTTCTTACATTGAAAATAATATTTTTTAATGAGACATAAGTAAACAAAGTCGTCTTGGAAAAAACTGACTTAGGCACTTGTACCAATCCATATATATATATATATATATATATATATATATATATATATATATATATATATATATATATATATATATATATATATATATATATATAGGGTGTCCCAAAAGTCTCCACACAACTTTAAAAATTTATTACAGAAAAAATAATAGTCCTGCAGCAAAAATAATTACAACACTACATAGAGTTAAGTAAAAAGTTTTTTCTACTACATTAGTATACTCCTACATGAGATCCTTTCGTAACTCTTGAGTAAGTTCGTACGTTCTTGAAGTTGTGGAAATGCATAAATCTCCAGCATATCTAAGTAAATCGAAGCATATCTAAGTAATCTAAGCATATCTAAGTAATCTACTCGAAGTTATTGTGCTTTCGGAGAAAAAAAGAGTCCAATGACACGACCGTGAAGCATTCCGCACCACACATTCACCTTTTTCACTGCTCCGTTCCATTTCCCGTACGACATGTGGCTGTTCTGAGCCCCGAATTCGAACGTTATGTTTATTTACCTGTCCGGAAATAAGAAATGTCGATTCGTCAGAAAACAAAATCCGATTCAGGAACAGTTCATCGTTTTCCTGGCGATGCAGCATTTCAACTGAAAATTCGAAGCGTTTCACATAATCATCCGTGTGTAACGCCTGCACAATCTACATATGCATGCAGCGCCATCTCTGAACAGAAAATTTTTTTTTAAATTGCTCTATGTACTGTTGTAATTATTATTGCTGTAGGCCTATTATTTTTTCTGAAAATTTTTTTAAAGTTGTACGGAGACTTTTGGGACACCCTGTATATATATATGTATCTATATACTAATACCATATATATATATATATACATACACACTTGAAGATAAATTATGTATGTATATATATATATATATATATATATATATATATATATATATATATATATATATATATATATATAAAATGTCCGGATGGAAATCTCATGAAGTGGTAGCTTACATCGTGGCCAGAAAATAATAAAATCAGCTTCAGGAACAAACTAATTTATTAAACAGTAAAGCAACACATCTTACTCGCTTCGAGCCAGCCCAGCGTCTCTCGCAAAGAGCGCCAAAAAATAGAATTAGGTCAGAGAGGTTGCCAGAATTGGCGGAGGAAGTTAGTATGTGAGAAGGCGAAGCGTTTACGCCAAGACAAGAAGGACGGATTACCAGGACAGAGATGAAGTACAGAATGGGCGATTATAGGTAGTTAGTAATATTATCACACACACACACACACACACACACACACACACACATATATATATATATATATATATATATATATATATATATATATATATATATATATATATATATATATATATATATATATATATATATATATATATATATATATATATATATATATATATAATTGTTTACTAATGTTTAAGGTAAAAATTTTCAAGTTCTATTTACTTTAATAACATTATCGCTGCTTTCAATAAATTTAAACTAAATCCAAATGTTTTGAATAAAAACCTTCTAGATGTTGTTCACTGTATATGTTACGAAATTTCAAACGAAATTACAAAACTATTTACTTGTCACTACATTCCCACAAAACGTTATTTTTTCCTCATTTGCAACAATTAACTAAGAAACGTAAAAAAAAGAAATTTATTTTTGACTAAAGGAATCGCTGCTAACTTTTACTGCTATTTATCGAGAAAAAGACTTATCGTGTTCTCCATAAATCTTTTACTTTTTTCTGCTTTTATGGTTATTTTAAAAAGACTTGTTTGGGCAAAGAGCTCTAAAAGATAGCCGTTTCGCATTCTACAATTTATCTGAGAGAACGTAAGCGTAAAATTGAAATATCTGCGAACAATAAGCTCCATAACATATCCCCCCGTGGAAAAGTGTGGTGAACTCGATAACACAGTTTCGCCTCAGTTATTGTCTAATTTATGCCATTTTCTAATACTTACTTCTGCCTTCGTTGTTTTCAGAGGTATTTTTATGAACAAAGTGCGATGCGAATTTTCCTTCGAGACTCGTATTCGACTGTAGCGATACTTTCGATAAAGCATTGTTTGCCTTAGTTGTAAAAATTCAGTATTTCTGTGTAGTTTTGCAACACACTGCTAATATTAGGGGTGAGAGTTAAACTCGTTATCGTGAAGGATTTCATGTAGTAATTATCAGCATATCATTTATACGACCGGGAGATACATTTTACATATTTCCTAGTCTCTTAAGTCATATTTTAATTAGATGGAAGAATTGTTTCATTTCAAATATCATTGCTGAAGGCTAATTGGTGAACCTTATATAAAGACAAACATTTTTTCATCATAAAATCATTGACAATTTTCAAAGAAATGGTTTTAAGCAAAGGAACATGGAATGGAAATGGAATTCCATTTTTTGGAGATCCATAAATCAGCCAAAAATATCCCCAAAAATGTGCTTTGTTGATGTGAGGGAAAGTTATCCCAGAATATAATGGGAAACCATTAATTACGGCTTTTGAAATATAAATATCACGAGTGGATAGAAATATTTAACGACATTATCTAAAAAAGGGTGAAGTATATAGATAATTAAAGACAAAAATCAAACTCTACTTAAATTTGTCATAACCCGTGAGCCTATTTGACTTGTTGATATGTTCTAGTTAATTATAATACCACAGAACGGAAATTCATAATTTTTCCTAGTTGTTGGAGTGAAAACAAACAACAATCAACATTTATTACATAAGACAGGTGGTTTATCGGTTGACATCGCTTTACATTTTTTACATATGTAGATGTCCACAGATGTTTTAAAAAAGAGCACGTAGGTCTTAGATCATTATATTTTTACCATGTTTTTATTAACTTGCTTTCTTGTGTGTTTGTTTGTGTGTGTGTTTGTCTAGTACAAATCTTGCAATCGATTTTTAACTAACTTCCCGACTAGCTAGACATTTGAAACTTTTAGAATAGCTCAGAACACGATGACAATGCATTATTTTAATACTTTTAGCCGAAAAAATCCGCAAGGTTGCGCTTCGATCGAATTCAATGCTTGCACTTTTGCGTAACGGCGTTTGACAATTTTGAAAACAGAATACATCTGAATTTAATTTGTTTACAAAAATTTTGTGCGAAAAATTAAAAAAATTATAAAAATCAAAGTTTATAAAGTATGTGGATAGTGAAAACGACTAAAAAAAGATTAAAATTAAATAAAAGAAAGTGAAAAAGAAAAATTAAGTGAAGCTTTGTGCAATTAAGAGAGAATTGTCAAGTTTATATGATTCAACAGAAAATTTAAAAACAGGGTATATAAAAAGTTATTTTTATCTTATAATTATTTGTTGTTAATACATTACAGGGCAATAAATTATAATGCTTAATTAAATAGAATTGAAGGCAATCAATTGAATATATATATATATATATATATATATACAGGTGGTCATAAAAATAAACACCTATCAATATCAGTGGTGTTTATGAATGTGCTTCGTATTCCTTAAAAAACAAGTCCGGCCAGTAGTATTTTTTTTTGTATAATATAGTATGTTTTATTCTAAAGTCAGGTACTAGTAATGAAGCTAAGGGATTCGTGCTTTTGGGGGGAAGAGAGTAAAATATCAAACCTTGCAGATCTTGCGAAAAGGGCAAATTGTTTGAGCGCGTTTAAATTGGAGTATCTGTTACTGCAACACCCAGGCTAATTTGTGTTTTTCGAGATATGGTATCGAAAGTCATTATAGCATACAAAACATCCTTTCCCAATCCGGAAAACATCCATTGCCAAACAGTATAGTTGGCGAAAGGGAGAGCTGAGTGAAAGAGACGGACGAGGTATTGTAGCGGATTGCGACATGAAGAAAGAAAACAACTGTAACTAAAATGACCGAAGAGTTCAATCTGCATCTCCCATGTTCCGGCATCAACTATCAGACGAAGGGACCTTCAGAAGCAAAGCTTTACGGAAAAGTAGCTATTCATAAACCACTCGCAATAGATGCCAATACAAAATATCATCCACAATGGTGCCACGAGCGCAAATCCTGGTCGAGTAATATGTCGAAAAATGGCATTTGGTCCGACGAATCATTGTTCACATTGTTCCTCGCAATAGGATGTGTGTATGTCTGGAGAACATCTACACAACCGTAAGATTCCGGCTGTCTCATCTCAACTGTCAATCATGGAGATATGTCTATCAGGGTTTGTGATGCCATCTAATGGTTTTCTTCAGGCCCTATTGTAACCCTAAAAGGGAGATTGAATGGGAAGGACTATGTCGAAATTTTAGCTCACTAGTCCATCCTATGATGCAAACATTGTTTCTTGCAGGAGATGACCTTCTAAAGGATGATAATCCCCCTATACATACAGGTAAATCTATCAAGTATTGGTTGGAAGAGCATGAAAAAGAAATCAAATATCTTTTCTTGCCCTGTACAATCCCCCCTGACGATAGATCATCCAACCACTGTGATCTGTATAAGCGAATAGAGCTAGTTATCGATATCCACCACAGCATCTCTACAGGAACTTTCACTATTTTTCTTAGAAGAATGATCTATAATGGTCATAACCACTATTTATGACTTGTATAATCCAGTTCCAAGGTGAATCAGGGGTATAACATGACAAAGGTGATTATGCGTCGTATTAATAAAGGTTTTCATGATGTTTTTTAGTGTTTCCATAATTTTGATAACCACCTGTATATATATATATATATATATATATATATATATATATATATATATATATATATATATATATATATATATATGTGTGTGTGTGTGTGTGTGTGTGTGTGTGTGTGTGTGTGTGTGATAGGAAGAAAGCTGTGGCAACGGCGAGTGACGAATCAGAAGCGTTCCCGCCTGACAGAGAGCTTCGGCGTGATACGTGGAACACATGACGACAGAGAGAGGAAAAGCCGCCGCGAGAGTAAAAGCCGCCATGAGAGAAAGAGGTTATGTAGCAGACGGCTACCAAAAAGACGTAAAAAAACCATGTTCCTTATATGTTAATTGTACCGTTTTTCTGTCCTGTGACCTATCAAGAATAAAATTGGTGTTAGTGTGAACCGGTATGTTCAATTTAGAACGACGGACACCAATTTACATGTGGACTCGGCCGCTGCATTTTTCTCAATGTGCGTTCTGGGCCTCCATTCCCTATCCTCTAACAAGCCATCCTACGACGTTCTACCGAACTGGATTACTTTTACTCCTATACGACGAACCGGTGAGTTTAATTTAATTTGTCAAATGAAGATATTTTTATGATCGTCTACTTGTTGTTACAGAGGATGAACAATTGAAATAAAATCTCCCAGAAATAACATTCCAGAACAAAACAATTGTTCTATGGTACGATGTGTTATTGGAATATATACTTTTCTGATATAGTTTTCCTACACGTATTTGACTTTAATTGTACTGCATTGGTGTAATATTTAAGAAAAGAAATTATATTTTTCTAACAAATGTGTGCATTTGTAATTCCAATACAAGAAGTGTTTTGATTTTGTTTTTGAAGATATATGAGCATATTTAGGAAATATTTAAGAAAAGAAAGTAGCTTTTTCTGATGAATGTGTGCATTTTCAATTCCGATACAAGAAGTCTTTTGTTTTTGTTTTTGTTTTTGAAGATATATTAGCATATTTATATTTTGTGCCATTTACTTCCAATATGAGTACTCTAAATGATATTCCGCATATTTCAAAAGCCCTTAAATCAAGGTCTAACAAAGGCAATCAGAGTATTACATCAGTTTATATTTGAAAATGATGCTGCTAGAGACAATCGTAAAGAACTCCGCATTTTTTCTGGTTTCACTAAACCTTTTCATGTCAATGACGAACGGGATAAAAGACTTAAAACATTTTCCAGCACCGATTTAATTTGTATTGCGAATTTGCTACTTCTTGATTGTTCTACAGACCAAGCTCAGAGCTGTGAAACTATATTCAATCCTTTAAATAACTTTGCATTATTTCCCCCCCCCCCCTGTGCTCTCGGATACGAGTGAAACCGAAAATGATTCACACGACGCCAACGGACAAAGCTCTACGGTTTTGGCGACTAGCCAGATGCTGGTTCAAAGTTCATTTCCAACCGCAGCTTCACATTCTAACATAAACAACTCTTTCGGGCAGAGACAGATAAATCCTTTTTGTCTGATGTTGATTCGCAGTGTTTTACAGCTTCTAACAAGGGGCTTGGGGTGCCTTGAGTGGATGACAGATCTGTACTGTTTGTCCGGCATCCTCGAGCCCCACAGCAATGAAAAATGTCACCGAACTTGGGAAATTAACCCTCGGCTGCGTATTCAGGTTTTGCTGCGTAGCGACTGGACTTCAGGTGATTCATGGTTGATAAGCCCTAGAGGCTTGGGGAACCGGTGGAGTATTCTGACTTACAGCTTCTAACAGTGAAATACATTTATCATTACGTGACCTTGCAGAGTGCATTAAGAATTTTAACGGTTCATCAGATTCTTACAGCGTTGAAATTTTCATACAGGATTTAGAAGAACTTTTTGATCTTAATGGCATCACAAATGATGTCCACAAAATTGTCTTTGCGAAAAAATGTTTAGTTGGTTCCGCAAAAACATTTATTAATTATCTCATGGCATAACCACTTGGAATTCGCTAAAAGAAAACTTACTAGAAGAATTTTCCTCTAAATTAAATAGCGCCGATCTTCATGCGATGTTGCTGCAAAGACGGTTAAAACCCAATGAATCCTTACACGACTACTTCATAGCTATGCGAGAAATCGGTTCAAGAGGTCAAATTGACATTTCTTCAATTTTTGATTATGTTATCAACGGTATTCCCGATTCTACATCTAATAAAACTTTGTTATATGGTGCTAAATCTGTTCCAGAATTCAAAGAAAAATTAACAGTTTATCAGAAATTTCTTTCAACGTCCAAATTAGGTAAACCTCCTAATGATATTAAATTCGCATATGATAATCGTCAACGAAATTACATCTTCGACAGAAAACTCACTAATAATTCTCCAAAACCCCCCGTTTGCTACAATTGCGGTTCCAAGGGGCACAACAGTTCCAGTTGCCAGCATACGACTCCAAAATGTTTTACGTGCAATTCTTTTGGACATTTATCCTCAACTTGCTGGCAACGCGTTGGACAGACAATCCCATGAAATTCTTTGGAAAATACTCCACTAATGACGACTTACATATTCCTACACCAACCAATTATATGTCTTATCCAATAAAGATAAACAATGTTGATATTCATGAGCTTTACGATTCAGGTAGCGAGGCTACAATGATTACTGACCAAACCCACCAACTTGAAACATTGCAGAGTCAGTTGAAAGATTTTCAGCGAGAAATGGAAGAATCTCGGCTAGTTAAATATGAACTGAATGGTCAAGCGAAAAAAGCTGAAAAGAAACAAAAAGCTTTGGAATCTGAATTAATTCAGTTACAAGAAGATTTCGCAATGTCTGAAAAGCAAAAAAGAAACTTAAATGAGGAGTTAGAATATTTAAGGAATAAACTTCTTGATTATATGGATTCAACAGCTACACAACAAGCTTTGTGAACTAAAATGGAGGAAGAACTCAATATTTTAAAAAGAAACTTCGAAGATGAAACTGCTGCACACCAAAACCAGATTCGTAATTTAAAGCAGAAACATACAATTGCCGCTGAAAAATTAAATGAACAGTTAGATTCAGTGCAAAAAGCTAAAATTAATTTAGAGAAGACTAAGCACAATCTTGAACGTGAACGTGAAAGTTTACAAGAGCAAGTATTTGAAGAAGTAGAAGCAAGGAAAAACTTAGAGAAAAAGTTAGCTATTGCCAAAATCCAGATTGCAGATTATAAACAGAAAGCTCAAGAGGAAGCAGATGCTTCCGCTTTGTTTAAAAGAACAAAAGAAAAAGATGCTGACAGATACTGATTTACTGCACCACAAATTAGATGATATGCAAATGGTACATGAAAAATTGGATAAATCAAAGAAAAAATTACAATCAGAGGTTGAAGATCTTAACATCGAATTAGACAACCAAATTGAAGAACTTGAAGATGAATTACAGTTAACTGATGATTCCAAATTACGTTTAGAAGTGAATATGCAAGAACTAAAGACTCAATTAGAAAAAGACTTGCCAGCTCGAGATGAACAAAATGCAGAAAAACGACTAGCTTTGATAAAGCAGGTTTCTGACCTAGAAGACGAGTTTTTCAACGTGACATTTCAAGCCACATATCACCCTCGCAACGACGCCAAGAACATTTTGAAATTACAAGAGTTAAACAAGAAACAGTATAATAAACGTCGGAAACACACAACTACCTATCATGAAGCAATTCAACGTAACCAATTTGGTCCTTACGACATCATAAAAATTCGAACACATGACCGATATGACGTCCGAAAAGTTGGTCTGCATGATTGTCCCAACTTGACATCTACAGCCGCTGATCAACTCAAAAGTTGGCCAAACACCTAGTGACTATACCTCCAGATCCTCTCCGATGACGACTTGGACTTGAACAATGGACATTCTATCATGATCCTGAACTATTTTTAATGACTTTCTTTTTTTTTTCTTTTCTGTGTTTTACACAATGTTTCAGTGACGGCAAGGACTATGGCACCTATTACGAACAATTGCTATACAACGACGATAATGTAGCTTTAAGACCACCATGCCATGTTTTTGTTTTGTTTGTTTTCTCTCATTTCTTGTCTTTTTTTTAGATTTGGTTCCTTTGGTTTTCTTGGGCGACAGGAGGACCTATCGTGCTAGGATTCCCGAGTGTGAGATAGGAAGAAATCTATGGCAACGGCGAGTGACGAATCAGAAGCGTTCCCGCCTGACAGAGAGCTTCGGCGTGCTACGCGGAACACATGACGACAGAGAGAGGAAAAGCCCCTGCGAGAGTAAAAGCCGCCACGAGAGAAAGAAGTTATGTAGCAGACGGCTACCAAAAAGACGTAAAAAAATCATGTTCCTTATATGTTAATTGTAACGTTTTTCTGTCCTGTGACCTGTCAAGAATAAAATTGGTGTTAGTGTGAACCGTTGTGTTCAATTTAGAACGACGGACACCAATTTACACACACATATATATATACAGAGGCTGTTCACACATTTTTTAGACGATGTATATTGTATTCACAAAACTAAATTACATAAAATTCTTGTGTTTTAAATGTTTTATTTGACATTCCTTATTCTGAACTATCTTTCGACACCGTAATTTCCAGGATAATAATGCCTTTTGAAGTGTCAGAAGAGGTATTCTATCCCATTCCTCCTGAACAGCTTTCCAGAGTCCTGTAAGGGTTTTGGGACGACGTTTGGATAATGCAGATTTTAAAAGTCCGAAAGCACAAAAATCCATAGGTGATACATCGGGAGATTTAGTAGGGATATCAGTGAAGGGTATGGCCTTGATACCAGTTTTTTGTTCCATTTCTTTTAGGAAATTTACAGTGGATTTTGATGTGTGACTGCTAGCTTTGTCCTGATGGATTCTCACAGATTGATGGCACTGTGGGTAAAGCGATGGTATTTCATTCAGAAAAATTGGCGATAAAATATGTTCCTGATAGTATTTGGAGTTAATCTTGACATTTTTTTCCACTCTCTTTATTTTTAACTTGCCATTATAAGAAAAACCAACAACAATCATGAATCACTTAGAAAAACTTTCTTTCGATTCTTTGAACCATGTACTTAAATTTTTTCTCCCGTTTTATGATAATAAATGGCTCTTTTTTTTGTGGCAATCATTTAAATACACCCATGATTCATCTATTGTGACAATTGTTTTCCATTTTTCTTTGGATAAGTGTTTCTCATATAGAATTCTGCAGCGTGTCCTGCATTCAGCGATATGATTTGGAAGAAGACGATGCACATTGCGTTTTTTCGCTTTCTTAATATTTAAATCAACGTTTATCATTTTGTTTACAGTGGACACCGAGCATTTTAATGATTTTGCAACTGTCCTTTGACTAGGGGGATTTTCTTTTAACATTAAACAACGTACCTTTGCAATAGTCGAAGATGTCCGTTTTTTCCATGGATACTGGTTTGGAATTTTTGTCCCACTTGAGGCTCCAATTTGTCGTTTTTTTTCCTTTCTTGTTGACGATATTACCTATCGACGCTTTAGATATCACAAAACCATGACTCTCACATCATTTTTGGATAACGGAATATGCACATTTCTCTTCGGAAAGAGCATAAATGTAGCCTTCGAACCACTGCTTTGTTAAAAACGCCATTTTGAATAAAAACAAAACTTTCAAGCCGCAGACGATAATTTTGACTTTTAAAAACATAGTACAATTGCAATTATTTCTTTTGCAGCAAGCGTTTTTTTATTACCGCTTACCAAAATCGTCTAAAAAATGTGCGAACAGCCTCTTTTTATATATATATATACCCATTTCATCACGTCCTTATATTATTTCCTGAAAGGTAAAACTAGCTCATATTTACATGGCTGGTTCTAGACGCAGCCTGAAAAGAATAAAATTAAATTTGGAAGCAGTTGGATCGAATCGTTTATTAGATCGACAAAAGTACATCCGTTCATTTAGAAGAACGGCTTGGAAGTAATATCACCTTCCAACATTAAGTGCGAGAACGCGAGAGGGCGAGGTACATGTGACTATTATTTGTCGGATCAGCAGATTCTGGGGACCGCGATGATAACCCACTCCTGACTCCAGACGTATACACGTGTAGAAATGCAATGGCATGCGATTCATGGGAAGTAATAGAGGCATAATATTTAATATAATATACATATATGACAAAACTGAATTAAAAAGTTTTTTTAGAAAAACACTTCTATTGCACTGAAAGTTTGAGTTTCAAAAGCATAAAAATAACAATTATATACATTTGCTACTCACTGATTAGATAAATACTGATCGTAATACTACTCTTAGCGTCGCACAGAAATGGAGATGTACGCCATCATAAACAGCAAATATCCAAAATTATTGCGGAACTTGTCTCAGACCTTTTCCTCCGTCACACTAGCTGATGTTATCGCAGTGGCCATGTGCAGATTATCCAACCAGCCCCTAAAGAAACCACTAATTTCTGACTTAACCATAACTATCCTGGAACAACTACTTCTACAATAGCTAGACTAAAAACTAATCACTTTAAGGGTATGAAAATTCACCCTGACGGCCCAAGATCCTTTATCAACTGTAGAAATTGTCCAGAAACCCAGCCGTCTTCAGAACATCATGTGTTCATAAGATCGCAAAAAAAGTTTCAAAAGCAATTACTTGGTAAAGGATTGTCCCGAACTATCGGATCCAGAAAAGCACTTTTGGGGATATCTAAGTTCCGAATTACTCATAAATTTCATAATAACGGTTTTTTACAGTATATTTTAACAGAAATCTCCTTTCGACTCTAAAAAGATCGAAAGCATAATGCGGCATGAAGTTCGACGTTTTTCGGTGTCAAGAAGGTACTACCAACGAGCGGCAATAAGTAGAACCAGACCAACCTATTGCTGCTCAACTACGGCAGCCATGTTAGTCTAGTTTTCTCGAGCGTTACTGCGTGAATTTTTAGTTGTGTGATTTTTTGCTCCTGTATTGTACATTCTCATGATTTTGGAACTAAGGTAACGTATACATAAAAGTTTACATCACAACTATATTTAGTACCTGCTTGAAGTACGTTTGATTGTCTTTAGTTTTGTGTAGTTAAACTTTTGTTTACTTATCTTTATCGAGGAACCTTACCTCCCTAACCTAAATCATGTCCCTGGGGCGGAACGGGTGGGGCGCAATGTTTCTAACTAAGAGATCATTTTTAGTAATCCCCTAATTTTTTTCATTTGATTTCAGATGGTTCGAGACTATAAGAAAAAAAACAAATAGGCAATCATGGTCTACTGAGGCAATTAACATTGCTATCGAGGTGGTTATTTCTGGTCAATCTGGGTAATTGCAGGCTTCGAACCAATTTGATGTTCCCCAGTCTACTCTGGAAAGATACGTTAAAAAAAGAAAGGAGAACCCTGACTGCAAGATTGATAAAATGGCTGGAAAATTTAAAAACATATTTACGGAAGAGCAGGAACTTGTGCTCGTTAACTATTTAAAAACTATGGAGGCTAGGATATTCCGTCTAACAATGAAAGACTTGCGTAGCCTAACTTATCAGTTGGCTGTAAGAAATGGCCTTGGTCATAGATTTCAAAAGGTAATCGCAGGCCATAATTGGGTCAATGGATTCCTTAAGAGACATCCTACTTTATCTGTTCGCAAACTCGAAGTAACATTTTGTGCAAGAGTCATGTCTATCAGGTTGGATGATAGAGTTGGCGAGGTTTCAGCCAACTTTAATGATGGCACAACGGTTAAGAAGGTCCGATATAATGAGGCTAATTGTGCCACTCCTGGGTGCTCTTGGATGGCAACTGACAAACACAGGACCTCTTCATTTCATGTTTCACTTCAAATTCTAATGCGTATTCCATAAGTTGAAGAAAGCGCGAAAAGAACGAATTAGAAGACGGGAAATTCCGCTGTCTTAACAGATAAGGCTGTCTTAGTGTGTAGATTATCCGAATAGGCTTAAGAGAATGACACAATCAACGAAAACTTTAGTTAAACCTTCATAGTCACTAAAAACGAAATAAATATAGAGCAAACTTATTTCGTCTGCATTTCCACCAGTTTTATATATTTTCATAATTACTTGTCCTTACCACCCCATTCTGCCCCATACCCGGGGCAGAAGGGGCCAAATGACAAACTTTTCTGTTTTTGAAAAAGAAAAATACTGTTCTTTTGTTTTCTTACAATATTATTGCATTTTTGTGAATATAACATTATAATATGTTCATAGAAAAATTTGCAGCTCACTTAATTAACACTTTTGTATTTTTAAAGTGCATTTTCAACTTCGTACCCCGTTCTACCCCGGGTTCATCTATACCCTAGGTATCCGGGTGGTTAGCGCGTTAGAATTCGGACCGAGGGACCTAACTTCCAATCAGTTGAAACGTGCCACTGAATGCTTTCGTGTCTGTGCCGGGTATGGACACGTTAAATTCGCATGCCGGAAAGTCCTGTAATGTGGTAAGCGGGAGGAGAAGGATACGAGCCCACTAGATGTCGTCCCTGTGGGAGCTCGGTCAAAATTGAGGTGGCACCAGGAAGCAATATTCTCACTTGTATGGTGCTTCCAGGAAAAAGTTGGCAACAAAATTAAGACGGTTATTATAGGGAATGTCTTCGGACAAGTGCCTCCGTATTTGAAGAAAATTCATAGGTAGGAAGGATCACTTAAGAAGAATTTAGGCTTAAAATAACTGATTTCAGCATGAAACGAAATGAAGATTATTTACAAAAAGTAATCAGAACTGATTACTTTCAATTCAAGGTCTGGAATTGATTATTGCTTATTATCTTAAACAGTGAGTTTTTGGGTTTCGCAAGAAATGTTTCTGTTCATAATTCTGTTTATCAATGTTTATCATTATATTTGGTTCAAATTTTCTCGAATAATTTTTTTTCTTCGGCTAAAAGAGCCACACTATCAATCAAGTGTTATTCTAAAACTGAAAAGTTTTCCATAAATAAATTTTTTTTCGCAGCTGATAAATTGCATGAAACAAACTTAAGACAAATACGCCATTTTTAGATAAATTTAATTATGCATAAACTTTGAAATCTAATAAAAATAGCATATTCCTTCTCTGCTCAATTTCTACGAGGCATATTTTGCTCTGTGTATATTCATGTCAAGGGTATTGTATTCAAACTTATTTGGCAAATATTCCTCGCTGTTTTTACTGTATTAGATTGCGAACTAAACAGTCAAGCAATATCTCTTTATTTCGCTGCCCTATTTGTACAAAATTTATCTTATTCTGTTTTTATTTATATCTGGGATACCGTATCTTCACAACATATTGTGCCTCGGATTGGCTGTATTGGAATACCGACAAATATATTCAATTTATCACTCGTAAGCTGTTGTGCGATTTTTTCGAGATTTGTTTCATTCGGCTTCTATTTATGTCACAGGTATCGCATTCTATCAAATATAGCATTATTCTGCTCTGTTTTTGCTGTATTGAATTACGAACAAATAATATCACACATCTTTGATATTTCTTGGACGCATCTTTGGTTTTTCTATCATACAGGTGCAGTTTTGGAGTTTATTTATGTATTTTTTCTTGCGCATATGTTCTTCCAAGGTTTTAATTGACTGGGTAATTAAACTGGATTTTCAATATATTTCACGGAATATAGCGGGAATGCTAACCAAGCTCTATGGGACGAAATATACCCTGTCTCTTTCGAACGTCCGGATCAAGAAAATGTTTATATTGTTCCAAGTTTGAAGCTCACCTAAACCCAGACCATTATTATTCTACAAATCCAAACACTGTGAGAAGCTACGCATTAATTCACGCTTGCCTTTTTCTTTGATCTGAGCAAGCTTTAGAAACAATTTATTACGCGTTACATCCTTGGTGTGAGAATTTCAATTTTCTGCCTAATTTCCTCAATTCACGTCGATTATATAAAGATAAATTAGTGCTGTGGATGAAAGTTAATATCCATTAATTGGAAAGAAAATAATCTGTCAAAACTGACATTTAACATGATTAATTGTTAATGCTTACATAAATAATGACACAGAAAATTGAAGGCATTCAGGATACTAAAGGATGTTTGTTATAATGTTATGCTATGTGTCGCTTCGAAACAAAACAATTTTTAAAATGGAAATAGTCATCAGATAAAATCAAATATTGATAAACAATGTGTCATGTTGACTATCTCTGCTTTTGTCCCTATTGCTTTGTCCCTATTGCTCTCTAATAATATTTTCCGTAACTATATTATTAGAGAAGTGAATGTGTTTTAAACTGAAGTCTCTGTTAACTATCAAACAATGAACCAAATTAGATCGATTGCAATAAGTTATGTTTACTGGGGCAAAACTACACAATCAAAAGTACGTCCGTCATCTCCTTAAATGACTTAACCACGTAAGCAAGCAGCGGCTGCTGCATCATTTTCTTCCTGTCACATAATTAACTAAATAGCTCATTTACCGAGCAATCTTCATCAAGAAGAGAGACATTCCTCGAGCTCAATTAGAACCGGTACGATTACGCGAAAACCACTTTCGCTTTGCTCAAATCTCTGCTTTATTCTTCCCATGAACTCACTACACTCTAAAATACTCTTAACATGGGTAACGATATTCATCGCAGACATCAAAGTAGAAGTATACAAAAGTGTTTACTCCTTTCTCAAGAAACTACACAAAAAAAAGTTTGAAAAAATGACGTTGAGAATATAAGAGTGGCGTAGAACAGTAACTGAATTGTACCAATTATCAGCAGTTATTATAAAAAGAGCCCAAACTGTTGTAAAATGTGAGGTTTAAGATTGCACGTACCGCACATAGGAAGCAGATAACTGTACGAGTAATGCATTATCTGAAATATGGGCTTTAAGCGTTAACTCGTTCACTTGGTTCAGTTCCTGTTTAAGGCAACTGAAACTTACTAAACTCTAAAATCAGCGGGCAGAAAGAGTGTCTTGTTGGTCAACTAGGGTGCGGGTGTAAAAAAAATAAGAAATTTGTCATAGGGATATGACAATAAATCGATAAATAGACGGAAAAGTTGGAAATTAAAGGGCAAAGGTGAGTAAAGGAAGAAGAAAGAAATCAATGTAAAACGCAGATTAAATAAAAAGGAATAATAGTAGAGTATGGTGGCGATGAGAGAGCAAAGAGGAAAAATGAGCGATAAAATAGAATCGTTGAAGACAAGAATAGAGGTTGAAAGAAGCCAGGTGCTGAAGGAATAATTAAAAGGAGATCGAATCAGCGATTAAAGAAGACGGAGAGGCAAAATTTTTGACGCCAATAAAACAGGGAATGATCAAGGAGAGGACCCAGAAAGGGGCCAGAATGAGGAGAATTTGGAATATGACGGCCACACCGATTACGGGTTGAAATGAAGTTAGCAAGACACCGCAAACCAGTGACGAAGAAGAGATGGGGGATAATATGGCCAATAAGAGATTGGAAGAGGCGTAACAAGAAATTAATTATGGAGAAAGAAAATTTGAAGAAAAGAGTCGAAGATTTGATGTTACTCAGCGAGTCGAAGTTATCTGAGTACGAAGAGAGTCGCCATGAATGAATGGTAGAGAGTGCTAAGATTTTGTACGAATTAAATATCACTGGCCGAGGCCGAGTTATAGCCTCTATGTATGAGTCTGCAGATGATTGATGAGCCCTGAATCTAGTTCCCGACACCCATGATGATAAAAAACTGAGGAACTAAGCATCTAGTTCCCAACACCCATGATAAAAGAAAGCTGATGAGCCTTGCATCCAGTTCCCGACGCCCAAATGGGAGAACTGTGACCAAGTCCCTGTGTCCACAACAACAATTAAGTGTGGAAGCCTTGCGACCAATGCCCAAATGCCTATGTTTACAAATATCGAGGAGCCACTCGTCTACTTCCATACTTCCCCAATAAAAGATGAACAACAATCGTCAATAAAGGCACTGTCTCTTTTTTTTCATATGTCCCACATCATTGCTTCTCACAAAGGTGACGTCAATACTAATTAATAATATAGGGCGCAATTAAATAAGCATAATATAAATGAGTTGAATTATCACCATGTCAGTAAATTGAGCCAGATTAATATGAGTGATATTTCTACAAAATGATGTTATAAGAATTGAATGAGTTAAATGTATGAGTTAAGTGTCGTAGATAATTAATATAGTAAAATAATGAATTTGTAGGTAACATATTTAGATGAATTATGAGATATCTAGTGGGAGTGTATTGTATATTATATGTTTTTAATCAATAAATTAAACTGTCATTTCAAACCAGAGTAATTATTGACTAAAAGGATCACAACAAAAACGCAATGTACTTGAAGAGTTCAATATTAACTTTGGTGCTAAAATGTATTAAAACTAACCACTCAATTTATCCAATAATTACTTTCAATGCTACATTTGGTGTTGTACTATTCAATCACTGTCACAAAATTCTTTCCATGTTGAGGAAATTCTAGGATTTTCACCGCCTTTTGGACAATCATAGGACAGATGCTACTCAAAGCCTTATGACAGATGCTACTGAATTATAACTGATAGATGTCCCATTGTACGAGGATCGCTAAGTGACCATTAATATGACATCTTGATCTGCTTTATTTGCATCCGTGAAATCTTACAGGATATAGACAAAGAAAGATTCAGCACAGCGGGGAATTAAATTTCTCGTGCGTTCTGTTTCTACAATGAAACCAAACGCGTCATGGCGTCTCGCCAACTGAAGGCTAGGTTGAGCCGTGAACAAGCATTTTTGTGTAGAGTTCTAATAAATTAGGGTGAAATCATTTTTCACCATAAAAACAATGAGGAATACTTGTTTCATAATTTATACCAAAAAATAAACTATAGATTTGCCGATAAAAAATTCGGACACCCTAAAAATAAAGGAAAGCTAAATAAGGGCCAAAATGGTAATGGTTAATTTCTTTTCGATAAGAAAGCAGTGACTTATCACGAGATAAATGTTGTTATATAAATGAAAAATTTATTATTCCTCAATAATTTTTGGAATTATTTCTTACCATAACTACATTACTTATAAAAATAATAATATTATTATTAATAATAAATATTACAATCATTGTTATTTATTACACAGAGATATGGTGATAAAAATAATAAGAAATAGTAATAATAGATAATTTAATTGAATAAATATTAAAATATTTACAAAACATTGCTCTTTTGTCAAAATAAAAAGAAAACAAAATTAGATTATAATTTATATATATATATATATATACATATATATATATATATATATATATATATATATATATATATATATATATTTATATATAAGCGAGTTACAACTCTATTTCCTTATAATAATAAGCAATAATAAATAACTGTTATAAAATTATTGCTATTATTTCAATAGTAAAGGTGGTTGCAACAATAATAGTGAACTGCGGATGAATAAAAGCAGAAAATATAACTCCGAAATAGTGTATAATGAAATAGAAGAAAAAAAACCTTAGGTCTTTTAGCCGCCATTTCAAGCCGTGTATTTCCGTTTATGTACGTTTAAACAAACAAAATATGTTTTGTACACGTGTCTAAAACTAAAATTTATCTGGGTACACAAAAGATTAATTATCTGGTGGCGAAGAAATATTTAAAACAAATTCCTTTTTTTCCCCCTTATCTCGAGGGAGCTAGTAACGTTTAAAGAGCGTTAGAAATAACCGCTTCCATAAAGATTTTCTTTTCGTGTGAAGCTTAATCATTTCTGATTTTTTTAAGACTGCGAAGCACAATATAAATAAATAAAATAAATGAATAAATAAATATTAAACGTTCAAACCTATTTAGGCATTTTATATATTTAAAAAAAATTAAAGATAGTCTAAAGGAAATATTTATATCGGATTACATTTTGAGCTTTATAAAGCAAATATAACAGTCTGGTACAAAGGTGACAAAAAATAAAGAGATATTCTATATAACAGGTTTTTGTTTTGGCCATTGTAAAGTAAGCTTTAATTAATAATAGCTTATTTTACAAGAAAATAAGCTATTAATTTGTACCATAAAATTTAAGGTATTGTGAAGAAACTGTTGTTTCTTATATGTATACCCGAGATGGAAATTTTTGATCTCAAGTAAGATTCTCAATTTAAAAGAGAAATTTATAATAACTGGTATTTTTAATATCTTTTAAAGCTTCTAGCCATTATTTTGGAAATATCAATATAATATATATTATTAAAAGTAATATGTTTAATCTATATATATAAAACAGTTCCGTAACTGACTCATTCATTCACTGACTGACATACAACGCACAGACCAAACCGCTGGACCTAAAGGGCTGAAATTTTGCATGGCGATTCTTCTAATAGTGTAGGGGTGCACTAAGAAAGATTTTTCAAAAATTCTTCTTAGATTTTTTTTAATTAAATTTTTAAGCTGTTTTTTAAACTTTTTTACGTTTGCATTTAAAATAATACATTGAGGGTTATAAAATTTATATCACGTGAAAGATCATAAAAATTCCTTCAAAATGAAATTTTTTTCGAATTTTTACCTCCATTTCCTGATTTTTCGTGAATTTTTAAAGATTAATTTTTAGAATTTAATTTATTAAATGCTGATCACGTGATTTCTTTTTCTGGTACTTTAAATAAATTTATCGTCACGTGCAAAAAAAAAAAATAGACAAAAAAATATTTTTTTTGCTAATGCGGCAGACGATAGGACTTCATTTTGTCTATAAAAATATCCCTTACGATTTTTTTATAAATATGTTTTTTTTACATCAATTGTATACATTGATCGTCGTATTTATAATAAATATATATATATATATATATATATATATTTTTTAATTAATTGCATACATTGACCGTTGTATTTAATTTCAATGTACTCCGTAGCGAAGCGCGGGTTTTCAGCTAGTCTATATATATAAAACAGTTCCGTAACTGACTCATTCATTCATTCATTCATTCACTGACTGACTGACATACAACGCACAGACCAAACCGCTGGACCTAAAGGGCTGAAATTTTGCATGGCGATTCTTCTAATAGTGTAGGGGTGCATTAAGAAAGATTTTTCAAAAATTCTTCTTAGATTTTTTTAAATTAAATTTTTAAGCTGTTTTTTAAACTTTTTTTACGTTTGCATTTAAAATAATACATTGAGGGTTATAAAATGTATATCACGAGAAATATCATAAAAATTCCTTCAAAATGAAATTTTTTTCGAATTTTTACCTCCATTTCCTGATTTTTCGTGAATTTTTAAAGATTAATTTTTAGAATTTAATTTATTAAATGCTGATCACGTGATTTCTTTTTCTGGTACTTTCAATAAATTTATCGTCACGTGCGTAACAACTAAATAAACAAAAAAAATATTTTTTTTTCTCTTTCTAATGCAGCAGACGATTGGATATTATCCAAAAAAAATGCATATCCCTTACGATTTTTTTATAAATATATATATATAGATAGATATATATTTTACATCAATTGTATACATTGATCATCGCATTTATTATAAATATATATATTTATTTTTTGGCATAAATTGCATACGTTGACCGTTGTATTTAATTTGAATGTACTCCGTAGCGAAGCGCGGGTTTTCAGCTAGTAATATATATTATATTAAAACTACCGTAAAATCTTCATTATAATACTCGCACGTGTATAATACGCTTGCTTGATTTTGCTTGAAATTTTCGGAAAAAATTAAAATTCGACTATAATACGCTTCCATAACTTCTGATTATTTTATTTAAAACTGGCACAAACACTTATTAACATAAATAATATTTGTATTAAAAGTAAACGAAAACGTCAAGTCCGGTAGCAACAATAACTTAAATTTTTAATTCAAAACAAACAATACTGTCATATTGTCAGTCTTAATCACTTTCACTAGAATGCAGCTCATCTATTGTTTGTCGTTTATTCAATGTTTAAAACTACAATTTTTGTAAACGAGTGTAATACGCGCCCTCAATTTTGCGGACTAAAATTTGAAAAAAATGTGGGTATTATACTCAAGATTTTACGGAAATATTTTTGGAATAAATACTTATCAATATGTTCGTTGCATAAATATTAACAACTAGCTGACCCGGCAATGCTTCACTATTCCTAGATTTGAGTATATATATATATATATATATATATATATATACAGATTAAATTAACCTAATTCAAAGTTTGATATCAATTATTGTATTTATTTAAAAGTAGATATTTATATACAAATTATAATTTTTATGTTTCGGATTACGTAAATTGTAATTACTGTTTTATTCAGTTTTAAGTTCATTGCAATGCGCTTGGATATACAATGTTTTAGGTGATTCCATTTGGCATATATACAAACAAGTCCCTTGGTTTTCCTACACGGGAGCATGCAATGTTGTCCATCAGGAAAACATGGATTCTCCAAATTCAATTCACATACTTGCAAGGATTGACCTTGTGATTTGTTTATCGTAATTCCAAAAGCCAGTTTAATTGGAAATTGCAATAATTTGAATTGAAATTGCATATCTGTTGCTATCATTGGTATACGTGGTATTAGCATATCCTGTCCTTTGAATTTACTAATTAAAATTGTTGCTTTAATTACATTGGTTAATAATCGCTTGACTTCCAATCTGGTTTTCATTGCAAATTTAATGTTTAATTGTTCTAATTAAGAAGAATGATAGGAACACAAACTGTCACATTAATGTTGTGTGGTGGCAATCCAGATAAATCAAGTGAATTTAAGAATTCAGTTGGATAATTTACTGTAGTGACGCACCCAAGATTTAATCTTGAGGGGTGGGGCGAGTTGAACGGATAAAAATATTTATAATGCAAATTCAATATTCATAAAGCAATTTTTATTTATTTGGGGGGGGGGGGCAGGGCACCTTGGCCCACATCCTGTGTGCACGACTTATTTACTGCTTCATCTTGATCTATAACAGTACATATTGATTTGTAAGAAGCTGCTTCTCGTGGTAACATACAGAGCTTACAGACAGCTCGTCTTCTTACGTGGGGTGTCAGAAAACACTCTCCCTCCTTCAAGACTCGGGGATCATGACCTTACTCCTCGCAAATACACAGTCTCGAATCAGTCGCCCCCGTCAGCTCGCGAGACATTAGTCACGATACAGGAGCGTTACTAATCGACCCGACTGACCGTTCGCATATTTCCGCCGCTCGCAACTTACCGACGTCATTACCCCTTTGACCTTTGAACCCGTCCCCGTCATCCTTTTCCGAAAAGCGTGATCCGGGGACTCCCCCTTTGACCCCCCTCCCAAGGTGGGGAGAAGGTCCCTCGTCCCTTTGATCGTTCGTCAGGAAACGGCTACCGAAGCGTGCGCCCGAGTGTCGAAGTACCGAAGCGTGTGCCCGAGAATCGTGGGGTTATCGGCGAGGAAACCCATTAATCACTGTTTCACCCTACTCTTAGCTCCTCTTTCGCGAATGTGTATTCGCGGGGTCACAGGAATGTTGAACATCTACATGAGAGGGGTGGCTATCAGGGGTTGTTAGATGCTGCCATCCTTATGTGTTGTTTCCAATAGAAGGTTCATAGATAATATCTGAACAGACGGCGAACGAAAAATATTTTTAACTCTCTTTCTACTGGTCAGATCAAGGATTTCAATAGCTTTAAACCTTCTCGGGACAACACGGACCATTTTGCAAAAAACCGCGTGTAAATCGGTTCAGAAGTTTTTTAGTCTATAGAGGACACACATACGAACATTGCCTTTTTTATATATAAATAGATAAAATTAGCTATAAAGACATCCTCCTGATAGAAAGTTGCATGAAAACCTCTGTAATTTTTCCGAGGAATTTTTTAAAATATGCTAGAAAAAGAGGGAGAAAGCATTGGTGCGGAAGAAAGCATTTTGAATGAACATTAATCGCAAATAATTCATATAATTTCAAAACTAGAGAACATTTTTTTTCGCAAAGAAATACAATGACTTTGCACAATTCAAAACAAATTTATAATCGTTTATTTAGTAAGAGTCCAATAACTGAAGCAAGGAATAAACTTTTGACTCTACCTCTCCAAGAGTTTAAAACAATTTGTTTTTCTTTCGAAAGTCATATCCGAAAAGTATTTAGGTCCATGAAATTGAAAGTGAGTCACTGAGGATAGAATTTAATTCTTTTAACAGACTTTTCTCGTTTGTTATTACTTTCCGAGATCCCATCTCAGGAGTCAAAATCAAATAAAATGTGTTTGTAAGTAGCAGAAATCACCCACTTCGAGAACGTTTTGCTGAAAGTGGAAATTTTAGTTTTCCGTTCGTCTTTTAACGAGAAAGTTTTGAATTTTAGGTGTGTAAGTTGAGTTTTATTCTTACTATATAAAATATATATAGTAAGAAAAAAACTCAACTTAAACACATATATATATAGTAAGAATAAAACTTAACTTACACATCTATAATTATATATATATATATATATATATATATATATATATATATATATATATATATATATATATATATATATACAGAGGCTGTTCACACATTTTTTAGACGATGTATATTGTATTCACAAAATTAAATTACATAAAATTCTTGAGTTTTAAATGTTCTATTTGACATCCCTTATTCTGAACTATCTTTCGACACCGCAATTTTCAGGATAATAATGCCTTTTGAAGTGTCAGAAGAGGTATTCTATCCCATTCCTCCTGAACATCTTTCCAGAGTCCTGTAAGGGTTTTGGGACGACGTTTGGATAATGCAGATTTTAAAAGTCCGAAAGCACAAAATTCCATATGTGATACATCGGGAGATTTAGAAGGGATATCAGTGAAGGTTATGGCCTTGATACCAGTTTTTTGTTCCATTTCTTTTAGGAAATTTACAGTGGATTTTGATGTGTGACATGATAGCTTTGTCCTGATGGAGTCTCACAGATTGATGGCACTGTGGGTAAAGCGATGGTATTTCATTCAGAAAATTTGGCGATAAAATATGTTCCTGATAGTATTTGGAGTTAATCTTGACATTTTTTTCCACTCACTTTATTTTTAACTTGCCATTATAAGAAAAACCAACAACAATCATGAATCCCTTAGAAAAACTTTCTTTCGATTCTTTGAACCATGTACTTAAATTTTTTTCTCCCCTTTTATGATAATAAATGGCTCTTTTTTTGTAGCAATCATTTAAATACACCCATGATTCATCTATTGTGACAATTGTTTTCCATTTTTCTTTGGATAAGTGTTTCTCATATAGAATTCTGCAGCGTGTCCTGCGTTCAGCGATATGATTTGGAAGAAGACGTTTACAGTGGACACCGAGCATTTTAATGATTTTGCAACTGTCCTTTGACTAGGGGGATTTTCTTTTAACATTAAACAACGTACCTTTGCAATAGTCGAAGATGTCCGTTTTTTCCTTGGATACTTGTTCGGAATTTTTGTCCCACTTGAGGCTCCAATTTGAAGTTTTTTTCCTTTCTTGTTAACGATATTACCTATAGACGCTTTAGATATCACAAAACCATGACTCTCACATCGTTTTTGGATAACGGAGTATGCATATTTCTCTTCGGAAAGAGCATAAATGTAGCCTTCGAACCACTGCTTTGTTAAAAACGCCATTTTGAATAAAAACAAAACTTTCAAGCCGCAGACGATAATTTTGACTTTTAAAAACATAGTAGAATTGCAATTATTTCTTTTGCTGTAAACGATTTTTTATTACCGCTTACCGAAATCGTCTAAAAAATGTGCGAACAGCCTCTGTATATATATATATAGTATATGTATATATGCATGTCCTTTTACAACTCTTTTCTCTATTTATTTTAAGTGCCTGATCTGAAATCAATGTAAGAGGGTATTCAGCTCATATCATGGTTTTATTCTACACATTTTCACCGAACTATTACCGTAATACTGATTAAATGTTAGATACTTTCATGAGTTATCATTTTACATTTTCAGGTATTGGGTTGACTAAAAAAGCGACTGAAAATCCATTTTGTTTCAATACTCATCTTATTAAACGAGTACTTTCACAGGTTTTGAGTTATTTATGTAGATAGGAAAAGTTTAGATAGTTTTTATCTCTAAAATTATTTTGTTTTTAAAATTTCATTTTGGATGTTCATGGTTCTGGAATAAAAGCCCTTAAGACTTTTGTTTTGTTTTCAAAATATTGCAAGTTATTAATAGACATTTAGATCCGATTTTTAACGCAATTTCCGTGATGCAGGTACATGGAATGGTAACAAAGTCTAAAATCCCTTTTAATTAATTGCGTAAGAATCAATTTAGAGCTCCGATATTTTATGTAATAATAAAAATTTAAATTAATTGAAAAATTTCGAAAAAAAAATAATGATACGACATATTGTGAATTTCAGATTTACGCCACGACGTCAAATACTGAATATGGTATGTTGAATAAAAGTTTATGGCGTTAAAAGAACAACATCCTTGAAATGTGACAGCAATGAAAACATTTTAAAAAGTAAATCTTTCCACGCATTCCTCCGTAGCTGGATAAAATTTAGTACGCGTTTCTCCGGTTCTAGCTGCGAGTGACACATGTTTTGAATGAGCAAAAATACTTGCTACTGAATCAGATTTCTCGTATTTTTATCAGAAAATACACAATTTTTTCCTGTTTCAATACATTCGAGTCAACGGGTAATTTTGCATTAGGCGTTTATTGGCATGCTACATCCAAACATTTTGTGCAGTTGCATCGACATTGAGTTTCATGTTTCTTTGCAATGTGGAAGCTTTGACTTGCGACCCAGTGAATTTTTTTTTTTGTTATTCGCGAAAGTAGTTAGAGAAATCGATCGAGTCTTGTTAAACAATATTGCCCTGGGGTAGTCAGCTGTTAGAACCGTTATCCAAAATTTACTAACACAGTAAGCATTGGAACATATTTCTGGATAATGAACTGTTAGGGCTATAAACTTTAAAAGTAAATGCCGAAAAATAAAATATTTACTCTCTTATGAATGGAGAGAGAATGCTAACGACTTCTAATTCCGTGATATCTTAATAATAAGCATACAAGGTACCAGCTGAAAGCAAACGAATGGACGCTCGTTAGAACTATCTTTTGAAGTATTTCCTTTTTGATGTCTCATTTGTACATAAAGGAGATAGCATGCTTGATTGTACGTTGGTACATATAATTTTTGTTTGATATATATATATATATATATATATATATATATGTATATATATATATATATATATATATATATATATATATATATATATATATATATATATATATATATATATATATTTATATATATATATATATATATATATATATATATATATATATATATATATATATATATATATATATATATATCTTTATATATAAAAGGCAAAGTCTGTGTGTGTGTGACCGAGTTTTTGTCAGATTCGACACGAAGATGTCCCCCGAGGTCTCATTATGCACCTCGAAGCCCTTTTTTTCAATTTTTTAATTAGATTTTCCGTAATTAAATATTTAGTCGTGATTTGGAGCTCCCGGACGAGTAAAAGCTCCGTAAATCCTAACGTATCCGTCCAAAAAAATTTTTTTTCGGACGAGCCTATACGGGAAAGATGACACTATACGGAAATCACGATTAAAATTGTCTGTCTTAATTTATCGATTAATTGTGATTTTTTTTCGATCGCCTGTACGCACCCGTTTTTCGGAAAAAAACGCGATTTTGGCCGCGACCCTTTTTTCCAAATTGTCGAATCGATACGTAAATGTTGTTACATTTTTACGAAATTTTTATCTGAGACCCTAGACATCACAGTTTCGAAAGCCAGAACCAAAATTAATTTACAAATTGTAGTTATTTTTTAATAATTTATTTTATGATTCGGAAACTCTTGCGAGAAATTTCATTTTGGAGATTTCGTTCTTCATTTCCGGACGAAGGTAAAGCGGGTGAAAATAGGCGTGCCTTTTTCGACGTGACGCACGTGATGTGTTGGGGCGTTTGTTTTCTATGAGGGATTGGGTGGTTAAAGGAAATCGATTACTATTGCAGTGATAATCGATTAAAAAATCGCATTTAGTAATGCCGTAATTTTTTTGGCCAACAATAAATTCATATAATATCATATAATTTTTGGTGTGTTTGTGGAAAAAATCTATGAAGATTTCAGAGAATTTTAGCACAATAAACATCTTAATACGGTTTTCATCTCGCTGACTGTTGTGGAAAGTTTTAAGTAATCCTACGTCAAAAATTTTGCCAAAATGTGCCAGAAAGGATTAAATTTATATGGGTAAAATAATGCATCGTGGTGAGGAAAAGGATGACAGCGACGCCCATTAACAAAGGGTTAAGGCTACTAAAAAATTGGTAATTACATTACCCGATCAACGCCGGGACCGGTACAGCTAGTATATATATATATATATATATATATATATATATATATATATATATATATATATATATATATATATTTATTTATTTATATATATATATATATATATATATATATATATTTATATATATATATATATTTATATATATATATATATATATATATATATATATATATATATATATATATATATATATATATATATATATATATATATATATATATATTAAACCGATCTTTATAAATGCAACGAAATTTGTCTATAAAAATATTTTCCTTTCTTGATTTAATGTTATATCAATTAGTTTTAATTTTTGTTTAATATTTTTCTTGAGTTTATCCAGACTCTATAAATATTTCTTATACCTATATGCAGAATAAAAAATAAGAGTGGCAACTGTAGTTTCGAACTAATTAATACAGATCGTTGTCGGCCCAAGAAGCATTAGGTATTGTTTAACATATTTATTTTAGCAATTTGAAATTCCTCACGTTTGAGAATTGTCCATTTAGACAAGCACCCCTGGAGCTTATGAAGAACTAAATTGATTGATTCAAAACAAGTGGCCATTCTGATATTTTATTATGGACATTGCGAAGCCGTGTGTTCTCTTATGGGTTTGCTACAAACTTCATGTATGTAAAGATATTCCGATGAAAGTACGTCAGTGTAGAGATTATATTGCTTATAGTGCTTCAACCTAACACACCAATGAATTTTTACGGGTTTTCATTATTCATTAATCTTACTACTCACTTCAGTGCTACTCACTAGGACACAATTGTAATGATCGTCGATTCTCTGTAATGGTCGTCTACAAACACCGGAGTACATATTTCAGAATTTCAGAGCCAGAGTATGGATCTCTACTAGACCAATCCGGCGATTTGAATAATCCTCATATTGGGGATTCCGTTACTCATTATATCCATGTAATAAACTTCTTCAAACCCACAATAAATTTAAAGGATGGCTACATGTTTCGAAATGTTTAATAGTTCGTCGTCAGTCTAAGGAGCATTAGGTGTGATTATCATTATGAACAGTTCAAAAATGCCTATTTTGGGCATTAATAAGCTGTTGTTGTTGATGATGATGATGTCGTGTCTATGTTGAAGCCTATTCAAATAGTGCCGTGGGCAGAGATGACGACCTTGGCAATCTGCACTACATTGTCATTGTGGAGGTTCAGTCATGTAAACAAGACTCCCATTTATAACATTTCAGCAAGGAAGGCTGAACAATCAATAATCTATATATATATAAAACAGTTCCGTAATCTATATATATAAAACACTTCCGTAACTGACTGACTCACTGACATACAACGCACAGACCAAACCGCTGGACCTCAAGGGCTGAAATTTTGCATGGCGATTCCTCTTATAGTGTAAGGGGTGCACAAAGAAAGATTTTCGAAAAATTCTTCTTATATTTTTTAAAATTAAGTTTTTAAGCTGTTTTAGTAACTTTACTTAAGTTTGAATTTAAAATAATAATTTGAGGGTTATAAAATTTATATCACAAGAAAGATCATAAATATTCCTTTAAAATGAAATCTTTTTCGGATCTTTACCTCCATTTTCTGATTTTTGGTGAATTTTTAAAGATTAATTTTTAGAATTTAATTTATTAAATGGTGATCACGTGATTTCTTTTTCTGGTACTTTAAATAAATTTATCGTCACGTCATAACTACGAAATAGACAAAAAAATATTTTCTTTTCTTGCTAATGTGGCAGACGATTGGACATTATCTAAAATATTATTAAAATACAGTAAAAGATATATTCCTCAAACTGTACTATATTAACTGTACTATATTCTTTAGTATGTCCTATTAGATTTAATTTGAATATTTTCTTCTACATTATTTTGTCTATAAAATATCCCTTACGATTTTTTTGTAAATGTATTTTTTTACATCAATTGTATACATTGATAGTCGTATTTATTATATATATATATATATATATAATAAACAGGGCTAGATTTGAGGCGGAACGAGCCGAACGGAGTTCCGGTACCTCTCTTTAGGTACCCCTCTTTATCAATAATTTGGAATACTCCCCAACACACCCCGGAAGGTTACCGTTCCGGTACCTCTATTTCTAGAAATCTAGCACTGTATATATATATATATATATATATATATACCCAACAAACACAGAGGCATCGGGCCGGGGTCGGAAGATTCCGGCCAGCCGATTTCACCACTGCCGGGCCGGCGCATTAGGTCAGTATCGTTTCCGTCACGGCTGTGTCCTCTCGCCCGCGACTACCCCGTCGACTTCTGGGCCGCTTCCGGTAGGATTCGAGCCATCGTTCATCCGACTACGAACCGTTAGGCAGCCGCGATTAAGCCATCGATGCGGACAGATAGCCGGAACGTAACCGGAGGTTGACGGGCCGGTTACGGGAGCAATAATTGGTGTCGACATACCGTTATCTACCCATCTCGTAAACAGCAATGTGCCGTAGGTCCGGGCATCATGCCAGCATTCTACCAGAATCGGACCGCCGGCATTTTTTTAAAGTTTTGCGTAGGACCCTTTCGTTTATATGCTTATTTTTATTTAATACATTGACGAATAACCTCTGATATCAACCCTTTCACTTTTATTATTTTTTTTTGCCTTCATATTTCTAGTATTCTTGCCAGTTTTGCCTTATGTATTTTTAGGTATTACCAAATACTGATCTTTGTTATTACCTAAAAATTTTCATTTGAATCACAAGTTTACTTGTTAGAACAAAACCTCCTTTTGTATTAAGATACATTTACCCAAATTTGAAAGTTAAGATAACATTAATACCAACCATTAAAGCTAAATCATCTTTCCATTCGATCTAAGGTTCCCGTTTGTTTGTTTTTTTAACTAAGAATGAGATTATAGTATGTAAAACAGTACTACTTTAATAATTAACCCAAAAAATTTGTACTTCCCCAGTATAAAATTTATTAACATAATTTGATAAATTTATAAACAAATTTGATACCTTCATTTTCAAAACTTGACTAATGTGTAGTGTGTATGATGAAACCCATCTTTGTGAGCTCATGAAAACTTGCTCAGAATTTATTTAAATTATTTTTTGGTGTAGAGTTAATAAATGCTCTACAGATAAGAAAATTATTTTTTGCATAGTTTTGTGAATTAAAGAGTAATTCATTAAATTCTTATAAGTCATTTTTAAAAAATATTTTCTTTTATATTATATTGGACATTCAATATCCAACACTTGATAGTACTATTTTTGAGAAATATTTCTATGATAGTAATATTTCTACAGAGTAATAGTTTCTACAGAGTTGATAGTAATATTTCTATTATACAAAATAGTACTATGATAGTAATATTTCTCAAAAATAGTACTATCAAGTGTTGGATATTGAATGTCCAATATAATATAAAAGAAAATATTTTTTAAAAATGACTTATAAGAATTTAATGAATTACTCTTTAATTCATAAAACTATGCAAAACAAAAGATAATTATAGAAACACATGTTTTTAAATACAGAAAAGAGCTGGTTTAAAGTAAAAAATAGTTTATTTAGAAAGTACATAGCACATTTACACAATTTGTTCTACGAAACAGGATCCTTTCGCTGTGCCTCTGGCTCCATCTTTACAGCATCTAGGGAAAAAAAAGAAAGAGAAAATCAGTTCATAAATTTATGTGAAAGGAAAATGACTCCCATCCCCTGATATAATTTATGAAACAAAAGAAGAATTTATTTAAATTATTTTTTGATGTAGAGTTAGTAAATGCTCTGCAGATAAGAAAATTATTTTTTGCATAGTTTTGTACATTAAAGGGTAATTTATTGTTGTAAAAATAGTTGATTGTTGAAAGTAGTTGAAAAAATTCATTGTTGATAAAGTAGAATTAAATAAATCCAATTAGGAAATATAAATTCTGAGACAGGGGTTTAAAAAAACTTGATATAAAACAGCACCCAACACATGAGTGCAGTTTTAAATCTGTTGTCATTTTATTGATAACTACTTCCAAGAAGTAAATTCCTACCACATTTTTTTGTAAAACCAATTACATACTGTGAAAACTACATCATGTAATAAATATTTACTTGATTAAATAAATATACTAATAGAAAATAGTTATAAAATATTTTTTAAAGAGAATTCCCCTTTTCACTAAATTTCCCTCTGTACAGTAGAAAATCCAACCATGTCGATTAATTTGTTATTATAGATATAAATAAAATAGAGTAGATTGCCTTGATAAGAGTACAATAATAAGTTTTTAATGTTGAGCATAATTTCAGCTCAACACTGAAAGCTGAATCAGAGACTTGTCTAGAATGACACCAAAATTTCCTCTTCACTATTGACAATAATGCTGTTGAAAGTAGAGAAACACAAGAATAAAGATTGAATGCTAAGTAAAACATTAGCATACAAAATCTTAAATTTCTAAATTTGATTACAACATGCCATAGAGAGCATTAATACAGATGCTGGGTCAGATTTAGAAATTTAAGATGCTAACATTTTATTTAGTATTCAATCTTCATTCTTGTGTTTCTTTACTTTCAATGTGAGAGTGATTCTCGATAGTGAAGAGAAAATTTTGTTGTCATTCTAAACAAGTCAGCTTTCAATTATTGTACTCTATCAAGGCATTCTAATCTATTTTATTTATATCTGTAATAACTAATCATTTAATTAACAGGATTGAATGTCTTACTGTACTCAGAAATTTAGTGAAAAGGGTGAATACTCTTTAACAACTAATCTATTACTATAATAATGAATAAAGTAAACATTTATTATATGATGTAGCTTTCACAGTAATTGGTTTTACAAAAAATGTGGTAGAAAGTACTCTGGGATAAAACTTCTGCATAGTAATTTAATAGAGCATATCTTTTGTTACTTAATTGTCAAATTATGGTGGAGATCTGTGTATAAAATATTTTTTATTTGCGAGCAGCTGTTATTAGGGATAACCACAGTAAGAAATTATTCAAAATATACTATTTAGATGCACTCAACATTGACAGCCAGTCAATCTTTGTATGCTTGCATCATTTTTCAACTTAAGTTAGATAAACCAAATAATACACCATAAAAAAAAAACCTACACACTTGCAAACATAACCTTATTATAGTCAACAATTGTTTAATAATTAACTGAACCTAAATAATATATTTTGGAATATTTTTTTACTGCCCTTATCCTTACACTTTATAATAACAGCTGCTCACAAAAATATATTTTATGTGACAGATCTCCACCAAAATTTGACAATGAAATAATAAAAAAATTAAATACTAGGCAGAAGTTAGTATTCCAAATGACATTCAACTACCTATTAGCTCATCAACGAATGATCTAATACATCTATAAGCATTATTATTATTATTATTACTTCTGTAAGGAATTATGAATGAACCCCTAACTACTTCTCATGAAATTCTGATAATTAAATTTAAAAATTTTTTAACATTAACTATCAAGAGTAAAATAACCCTTGGCATTTTATATCTTTATAATATAAAAATATAAAAATTTTTTTGGTAAGCAGTTATGATAAAAGACTTTCACAAGAGTCATGGTTAACTGAAGTCCCTGAACTGCACTTTCGGACATACCTAATACTTTAATAACAGGCTTGCCAGTTAAAAATATAATGAATAAAGGAAATCAATATCAATCCACAAATTACTGCAACCAAAGTTTATGAGAATGTTCGGATTAGCATATATAATATACAAAGATAAATTTGAAAATTTGAGTTGTTTATTAATTAAGAATTATGTAATAAAAATATTTTTTATGGTTTTTCATAGAAAAATTCAAATTTAAGTACAAAAAATAAATTTAAAAAAAATATATTCACAACCTTGTGATTTTGCCCACAAGTTCACTGCTGAAAAAAAAAGGATATCTACAGAATAAAAAAAAATGGGTTCAGTGAGGTTAAAATCAACTTACAGATTATGAATCGAGCACACTGCCAAGTGAGTTGTGGAATCTTTTCATGGAAATCACAATTAGGTGAAGATGGATTCCAGTTTTAGAATTCTGTAAAGAAACCAATATTTTCTTATAATGCCATAATAAAAATTAGAGTCATTTGTGATACCAAGAAGCATTGAAAAGCAGAGTTCATTATAAATTTGCTTATCAGTGAAATAAAAAAGGTCGATCCTTAAAATTTGAAATATTATGATTTTTTGAAATTGAGTAACAATAGAATTGATGTTTGAGTAGTATTCAAAAAGTTATACAATGAGAAAAATAAATGTAATATAAATAAAAGAAGAAAAAAATGTAGCATCGAATTTTTGTTATGGATCATATTGTTAAAAACTATGTTAGGGCTAAAGACATAATCGGTATTTTCAGTTTCACAGTTTGAAAAAAACGGGAAAAAACCAACTTTCTTAAAAGTTTTCTACAATTTTCTGATTTAACCGAACTTCTATTAACGTTTTAATTTATTTCAAGTTAAGTTGGGGGGGGGGGGGGGGGCGTCTATGCTTTGGGCCAGTAAGTTCTTATTTATTTTACACAACATGACAACTAAATACTCTCTAAAAGTCTTGAAAACAAATAGCTTATAAATAAGTTATTGAGGACATTCTCAAATTTTTAATGACACACACAGAATGCAAAAGTTTACCTAAAGTTTTAATAAAAATCTAGCACACATGATGTTATCTAAATAAAGGTTCTCCTCGTCAGTTTATACAAGATTTTAAAGTTGAAACTGACAAATTAAATTATATAAATGCATGATGACCAGCAATTTAATAACTTAGGAATGAAAAATATAATAACTTTCTGCATATATTTATATACATATGATTATGCAATACTAAAAAATAAAAACAACTATAAACATTAATATTCAGATGTATGCTGATAAGTGCATGACTTTTTTTCCAGTTGCTTCTTTTCTGCACTCATACAGACTGCATGATTGAGCATAAATCAGAATTATATAGTATGTTGTGTTAAAAATATGCATATCAGATATCTGATCTATAAGTATAAAATCAATAAACTTCTGTTAGAATTTTTAAAAATTATAGCATGAAGTTGAACATATGCAAAAGAAGTTTAGAAGTAAAAATTTTGAAGAAAAATATTAACTTTCTTTTTTATATAATTTCCTGCTCTGGTTGACTGGAGGTTGGGAAAGGAACGAAGTCTGTATGCTTAAAGAGAATACTTTGATAGACATAATTATTCTAAACATTCAAATATTTACTATATAATATACTACAAAATATCATTGATTCAGAACTATAATGAAAGGCTTTTTTTTTGGTTAATAATAAAGTCAGTTGTTCAGTCAAGAAGTCAATTATTGTATTTGGATGATCAGAAATTTTATGTCGTAGAACATCAAGCAATTCAATTACCACATTTAATACATTTTCACCATCACTCATTACTGTTTTCATTTAATCCAAATTCTTTTAAAATGCTTAACATATTATTTATCTTATTTGTTTTGCAAGGAAATTTATAATTATTAAATTTTGAAATCTTACAATTCTTAACAAATGCCACAATATTAAGTTTTAGAATAGCACGTTACCTTTTGATGCTTTCCACAATCCTTTAAGCCAGGCTGATGTTTTGTTGATCTTATCTACGAAGTTAAATACAAACAAAAAGATATTTACTTTACTACAAAATAAAATTACATATTTCATTTAAATACAAAAGAATTTGCATAAATGTATATCTAAATTAAACAGTGTTAGAATGAAGTTTCTGGAATTTGTATAACATTCAATTACATTAATTTAACTTTTATATCCTTTACTAACTGTAGGCAAGACATTTAAGATCAACTCAGTTAATCCTACCCATTCTTTTACATCAATATATGCATTAAATTTGAAACGTTGAAAATTAAAAACAATAATTTATTTTAAATAACTGCAATTAGTTTAATCACAAATCTCTAAACAATAAACAATGTTACTTACTCTTAAGCTGGAGGTAGCTTCTTTTAAGAGGCACCCATTATGAGTGAAGCTACCCTAACTACGTCACGCTTTAAAGTGGCAACCCGTGCAAAATCGTTGTTCTCTACGTCGTTCATTGGTCCACGTAGCTGCCATTCATCCGAAGTCCTGCCTTTCTTCCCCGATCTTTCAAAAATGGCGGCGAATTTAAACCAAATATCAAATTCGATAGCTGAAGCATTTTTTTCTGTTTTCATAAGCTTCTGAGAAGCTAAAAACACAGACGACGACCCCCCTTTTTTATATCAAACCACTGAGCTACTCTTACAATGTCAAAATTTTTGTTAGTTTGTAATTATAAGAAATCTTAGTCATATGAACAGTATTTACAGTTTAAAGAATTCAAATCATAATGAAATACATCTCATTTTCATCATATTAATTTTACAGTAGCATATTCTTATACACATTGGAATGAAAGAAAAACAATGTTTAATTAACGGACCATAGTTAAAACAAACAAATCACAGCTATTTAGTTCTTGTATATTTTTCAAGTTTATTCTGTTTCTAGTTTATATTGTCGTTTTCAAGTTTATATTGTTGTTTTGTTTTGTTTTGGTTCCTTATCCTTTGTAGTACACAAAAACATTCATGTTTTTCAAAAGTCCATAGTAATCACACATGGTTTCCATCACTTGTTTCACTGACACATTGAATTTTTTTTCTTTTTGTTTCAAATTTTGGTATTAATGTAATTTTGTTTTTATCAATGCATGTCTCGCAGAAGTGCCCCGAACGGACAACGATGACTCGCTAACTAATTTAACAATCCCTTCTACTGCTTCAGTGTGACATGGAAAATTATTGAAGTCAATACGTTGACTCTCGTGATAGGTTCCTTTATAAACTGCTTTAGTTTTTCATCAGAAATGCCTCTTCATAGGAGATCCTGTTACTTTAACATCATTCCATTCAATCATATCAATAAAATCCTTGGCATCAAAGTTTATACGTTGAATTAAAAACTTTCCTTCATTTGCAGTCCTTGCTTTTAGAATCCTACGTAATCCAAGCTCTCTTACATAACTGCGATCATCTGATATCATACAAAGGAGGAATTTTCTGAAGCAGATTTTTGTCACTGGATAAGGTATAAAAGATGGCATAATAGCACTTTCAACGGCAACAACCAACACTTAAAAATTACTGTAATTGGATGTGATGGAACTGGCTTGAACACTGGATTGAATAATGGTGCGATTCCTTTATTGGAAAAGGAATTAAGAAGGCCACTGCAGTGGTTGATTTGTCTATTTCAAGTAAATGAACTGCCCCTACATCCTAATTAAAGGTCCAAATGAATTTGGAGGAGAAATACACTGCTGGCCACTGTAAATGCAACACCCTGAAGGAAACATGCAAATAACATGAAATTTACAGCATGCATTAGCGGAGGTGAAATATGCAAATGATTAGAATTTCAGCGCAGACGCACATCACGCGCGCCTGTGACGCCACTTCAAAGCGCTATTTAAGGCTTGGAGATTTCGACGATTTCAAGTTCGGAAATTGTGTTTTTCTTGTGGTTTTCTCTAAAAACGATCAATTATGCCTCGTCGAAAACAGCGATCATCTTTTGATCAAGTATCGAGTTCGACAGAGGAAGGATAGTGGCCTACCGAGATTGTGGATTATCTTTCAGGGAAATCGGTAGTCGTGTTGGACGAAACCAAACAACTGTAATGCGGATATGTGATCGTTGGATGCAGGAGGGTACGACGGACTGGCGTGTTCGATCGCATCCACCTCAGTGCACCACTTCACGTGATGACAGGCAAATTGTGCGCATGGCAGTGACGGATCGCTCAGTGACATATCGAACCATAGCACAGCACATGCAGTCTGTAACGCATCATCCAGTGTCTGTGCGTACCATTCGACGCCGTTTACAGCAGAGTGGTCTGTCCGCAAGACGTCCATTGCTTTGTCTACCCTTGACGCAGAAACACAGACATCTCCGCCGCCAATGGTGCGATGACAGAAGGATGTGGACGGCAGAATGGAATGAAATTGTCTTTACTGACGAGTCACGCTTCTGTCTGCAACACCACGATGGTCGCATTCGAGTCTGGAGACACCGTGAAGAGAGGATGCTGAACAGCTGCGTTATGCACCGCCACACTGGTCCTGCACCGGGTTTTATGGTATGGGGCGGTATTGGATATCACTCTCGCACACCTCTAGTACGCATTGCCGGTACTTTAAACAGCCAGCGCTACATCTCCGAGGTGTTGGAGCCAGTTGTCCTTCCTTACCTTCAGGGCTTGCCCACAGCCATATTTCAACAGGATAATGCGCGACCACACGTGGCACGCATTGTCCAACGGTTCTTTGTCAATCACCAGATTGAATTGCTTCCCTGGCCGCCTCGCTCTCCGGATCTTTCGCCGATAGAAAACATGTGGTCCATGGTTGCTCTACTATTGACCCAGATTCCATCCCCAGCTGCCACAGCAGATCAACTTTGGCAACGTGTGGAAGCTGCTTGGTCTGCTGTATCCCAAGAACTCATCCAAAGTCTCTTTGAATCAATGCCGAGGCGTGTGGCAGCGGTGATCTCCAACAATGGCGGCTACTCTGGCTACTGATTTTGGCAGGAACCACACTTCACAGAAGTCTATAAATTTAATCATTTGATACTTGGTCAACATGTTATCTACAAAATAAATTTTGTTGTGATATCTCTTGTCTTTCTTGGTGTTGCAATTTGGGTGGCCAGCAGTGTAGGTAAACTACTAGAAAACTGCTATGAACTACCAGTCATCGAATTTGCACCTATTGAAAATGACATTCCGTTACTAGAAATTAAGGAAGATTTACGTGTGGACCTAAAATATTTGTTAGAAATGAGTAATGCAATCTGTGTTGGGAGGTGTTCTTCTGATTTGTCCATGAGAAAACCAGGAAAACTTTGTCATTCAAGATGGAATAGATTAGCAAACAGAATACTTCCCTTGTATGCGGGAACAGAATATCCTGCAAAAAATCTCCGAATACTGACTGAGTACATTTTGAAAGTTTATGCAGCTGTTTGGTTTAACCTAAAGCTGAAAGCATCTTGTATCCATGGATCAAAGCACCTGTGGAAACTTGCAAGCTATTCACGTTACCTCCATCAGACTCTTAAAAATTTAATTCACCCAGTTATTCAAAGAAATGCATACTTTGCTGCTTCTGAAAATCTCCTCCTTTGTATGATATCAGATGATCGCAGTCACATAAGAGAGCTTGGATTAAGTCTGATTCTAAACACAAAGGCTAAAATTGAAGGGGACATCAGAAAGTTTTTAAACCAACATATAAATTTAGATACCAAGTATTATACTGACATGATTGAATGGAATGATGTTAAAGTAACAGGACTTCCTATGAAGAGCCATATTTCTGATGACAAACTAAAGCCGTTTATAAAGAAAGCAAAAGAATCTGATCACGAGAGTCAACGTATTGACTTCAATAATTTTCCATGTCACACACAAACAGAAAGAAAGGATTGTTAAATTCTATACCGAGTTGCCCGTTCGTGACACTTCTGCAAGAGATGCATTGATAAAAACAAAAATACAATCTCAAAAGAAAATGCCAAAATTTCAAACAAAAAAACAATTCAATGTGTCAGTGAAATAAGCAATGGAAACCATGTGTGATTACTATGGACTTTTGAAAAACATAAATGTTTTTTTCAAAATAACGTTTTGCTTTTAAAGACATTAATCACTATTAATATTTTTCTAAATAAGTGAGATTTGTTTATTTTAACTAATGCCCGTTAATTAAAAATTGTTTTTCTTTCATTCAATTGTATATTATTAAGATATGCTACTGTAAAATTAATATGATGAAAATCGCGAAATTCTACAAAATCAGTTGTTCTGTAATGGCATTTAACAGTTAGAAATACTTAGAATTGTAAGTTTCCTGTAAAAATATCGTATTTTGAATATTTTATTTACAATATATATATGTATATATATATATTATTTTAATATACTATAAAAGAAATAAAAAAATACAAATTTTATCACTTTTTCATAAAAATATCCATTTTGAAGCACTTTGCGGTACTTGAAAAGATTTTAGTAGAACAATAAAATTTTATTTTATATTCTTTATTCTAATCTCAAGAGGCAACTTTTGAAAACTATAGCATATTTAAATTTAAAAAAAAGTTTTTTCGTTCCACCCTAGCAAACATGCACGAAGATTATCTTGAAACCGCCAACATGCTCTGGTTTGTTATCGGTAATTCACACATTTTTCTTGAGTGGTTCGTAGCATGGGTGGTAGCGCTCTGGGTTTGTAACCTAGCGGTGGCGGGATCGAGTCCCGCGGCTGGCATTTTTTTCCTCTCTTTCCCCTGCTTCAAGGCTGGCAAGCTGAAGTTCTTAGATTATTTCCTTCATGTTAATTAAAAAAATATATGTAATTAACATGTAGATGTTAGTCGACGGCAAAAAAAATTTTAAATGTCGTAAAAAAATATTAATACATAGGCTATTTATGGCAATATAACCTATAAGAAAAAATATTTTGTTTACAAATGTTAACATTTTTAAACTCTCTTGCAAACTCTCTCTGACTGCAGAAATTCCAGGAACATGCTATCTCTTTTCTATATCTTTTACTAACAATTCTTGCTACCAATGGTGTTAGACGAGCTCCACAAAATAAGAACTATTTTCAGAAGTAGAGGGCATAAATATGGAACCTCTCCCCACATTGGAGATCTACGTCTATATCCGTTTCAAAATCAAAATCATACCCGTCTGAAATATGTGCTTGAAAATTAACAACTGCAAATATATTTTGGTAGCTGAGGCACTTTCTTGTACATTTTAGGTACAATTATAATTTGGTTACATGCACTAAATAGCATTTTATTTTTGCAGTGCAGGTAAAAACAAAAAGAGAAGAGTTTGATTAAGAAAAATTATCTTTAATATTTACTAGGAAATTCATTGTGGAAGTTGCTACGTAAATGTGTGACATCCACCGCTAAAAATAAATGAGTAGTAAAATAAGATAGACACCACTAATTCCTCTCTTTTAAATAAAGAGTGGTGCAACAAGGCTCCATTTTTAAGTAGATATTTTTAAAATTTCTCCAGTAATAGATAAAATATTAACAATGAAACTACTTTTTGATTACCTTACACTTCTCACATAATATAATCTTTACATACCAAGAATGTTATGTGAATTTTCCTCGTAAAAGAGGTTACACAGAAATAAGAGCTATTTCTCTGAAAACTATCTTTTGTTTAATCATCACCTTCCCTTTCAAATCCATAATTCTGATACAGATTTCTGCTACTTATGGCTACGAATCGGACGGCCGATTAAGGTACGATGGAGCCATGTCGGTATCGGCGCGGTTCATATCAACCCATCACAGGCCCTGAAACACGTAAACAGCAAAGCGTTCCCCTTCGAAGGTTCGTAAACAACCCGCGAACGGCCCAGAAAATTTCTCCCGTACTTGTCGTTCTACCGGCGCTTCCAGCACTGGCCCGATAAGCTGCCGTCAGTCCTGTGTTTGTTGGGTATATATATATATATATATATATATATACAGGGTGTAACGAAACTCTTGGGCAAAACTTTAAAGGGTGATAGTACACATCAAGACAAACTATATTATATAAGAAACTTAGGGTCCCAAACGTCTTTCAAAGGAGATAGACGCCATTAAAGTTTAGGGTCCGAAATTTCAAATGATTATAAAAAACGGAAAAATGGATCAATTCGTTAGCGGTTTTAGCTAAAATTATTGTTTTTGTCATTTTTTTCTTGAAAAATAAATTTAAAGATAAAGTAAAAAAAATGTCGATAGAGGGCGCTTTAGACTTTGGAGAAACGAACAACTATTTTTTACCGTTATTTTTTTTATCACATTAAATGCTTTCAGAGGCTTAGCCTTAAACTTAAATTTTGAGCTCAAAATCTGATTCGTTAGGGGTGGTTAAGTAGCGCAAACAGAATTGTGTTCAGGAGTTGAAATTTGAAACTCCCTCCCTCCTGAACAGAGTTCAGTTATTCCCGATCTTGGTGTCATAGGACTTTGTGTCGTAGACCAGGCAGCAACTACTACCTCCTAGACGTAAAATTAACTAGAGAGGGATGACAAAATTAAAAAAATTATTCATAATACTAGACATGAGCAATTTCTCCTCTCGAAATAAAAAAAAACAATTTGATGTACGCATGTCGTGCGCATGAATGAAGTTTGAATGAATGATGACACGTAGAAAATGGTACACGCATGATTTTCTTGTGGAATCACAAAAACTGCTCGAAAGAGCGCCCACCAGCAAGGATGCAGGCCTCACACCGCCGGCGGAGGGACTTTCGAACATTAGCAAATACCCCGGGCATCTCCCGGATATCGCCTGCTACGACGGCAATTCTCGCAACCAGTTCCTCGTTGGAGTCGACAGGGCTTGCGTAAACAAGACTCTTCATATGGCCCCAGAGGAAGAAGTCTAGACAGGAGAGGTCAGGCGAGCGTGCAGGCCAATTTACCGGACCACCCCGTCCAATCCATCGCCCTGGATATGCTGTATCCAATGCACTTCTCACATTTGCGCTGAAATGTGCAGGCGCTCCATCATGTTGGAACCACATACGATCCTTTATGTTGGCTGGAACACTTTGCAGCAGAACTGGAAGCACCTCTTAAAGGAATACCAGATACGGTCCGCCGTCCAGGTGCCTTGGCAGAAGATATGGCCCGATCAAATGATCGTGGATAATTCCGGCCCACACATTGACGCTGAAACGGCGTTGATATGAATGAGGGCGGGTAGCGTGTGGGTTAGTGTACGCCCAGTTGTGTGCATCGTGCGCATTGAAAATGCCTTCCCGACTGAAACTGCATTCATCGGTGAACAGCACGTGTGCGGCAAAGTCTGGTTGCACAGCAAATCGTTGGAGGAACCATCGTGAAAAATCGACACGTGGCTGATGGTCGGTTGCTTTCAAGGCGCGCACACGCTGCGCATGATAGGGTCGAAGGCATTCTGCACTCAATACTCGCCGATCAAATTTCACTTCCTGAACACTATTGAGTTTTCGCGACATAACCACCCCCAACGATTCAGATTTTGAGCTCAAAATTTAAGTTTAAGTCTAAGCTTTTGAAAGCATTTAATCTGATACAAAAAATAACAGTAAAAAATAGTTGTTTGTTACTCCAAAGTCTAAAGCGCCCTCTATCGGAATTTTTTTAACTGTATCTTTAAAATTTATTTTCCAGAAAATCTTGACATAAAGAATAATTTAAGCGAAAACAGCAAACGAATCGACAAATTTTCCCGTTTTTTATGATCATTTGAAATTTCGGACCCTAAATTTTAATGGCGTCTATCTCCTTTGGAAGACGTTTGGGACCCTAAGTTTCCTATATAATATTGTTTGTCTTGATGTGTACTATCACCCCTTAAAGTTTTGCCCAAGAGTTTCGTTACACCCTGTATATATATATATATATATATATATATATATATATATATATATATATATATATATATATATATATATATATATATATATATATATATAATAAATATGATTATATATATATATATACACTGAATTAGGGATAGCAAAGCCTATGCAAATTGTGTAGCGCTGACCATCATGTATGTGCAAGTGAGGGCACTGTGGTAACTGCATATATAGCGCGTACTGTGGTTGTTCTGAATTAGTTGTTGGAATTGCCAGTATGGGTAAACTGCCTGATTTAGACGCCTTCGATCACGGACAAATCGTAGGTGCGCGACGCATGGGCCATTCAATTTCCGAAATCGTCAGACAGCTAGGATTTTCAAGGTCGACAGTGTCAAGAGTATACCAAGAATACATGGATGGTGGAAAAAAACTAGCGATCGGGCAAACTGCAAAGAACAATTAGCCTTGACAGTGCGTGGTGAGAGACGGCTCAGGCGTATTGTACGTAGCCAGCGAAGCCAAACATTAGCTCAAATTACCACCCAGTATAATGACGGTGCCAGTCGTACAGTCAGTAAACGAACTGTGCAACGCTCGCTTCACCGTATGGGTTTCGGGAGCCGTCGACCTACGAGAGTACCATTGCTCTATACTCGCCATCGGGCTGCACGTCTTGCCTGGGCAAGAGAGCACAGAGACTGGAGTGTAGAGGACTGGAAACGAGTAGCATGGAGTGATGAGTCTCGATTCCGACTACTTAACGCCGACGGGAGGCTGAGAATATGGCGTCAGGCTCATGAAGCCATGGATCCTGCATGCCTGGCTGGAAATGTACAAGGGCATGGTGGCTCAATCATGGTCTGGTGTGTTTTTTCGTGGCACATTTTGGGATCTTTTGTGCGTGTACCAACCTCCCTCAGTGCAATTCGGAACGTAGAGTTGCTGGGTGATCACCTCCATCCCTTTATGCTGTTCTGTTATCCGCACGGTAATGGAGTTTTTCAGCAAGACAACTGTACCTCTCACATGTCCCGGTTGGCTACTGGCTGGTTGGATGAGCATTCCTCTGACTTCTCTGTCATGAATTGGCCACCTAGAAGCCCAGAATTAAATCCTATTGAGCATCTTTGGGACGTTTTGGAACAAGGCGTGAAAGACCATCACACAGCACCAAAGAACCTTACTGAATTATGGACAGCTTTAGCCAATATTTGGCAAGCCATTCCCGTGGACGTTTGTAAGGTATACACAAGATTCGATTCACAGGAATCGAACTTTTGAGTGAATGAATTAAAGAAGCTGCTTGAGATATGCTAATTTCGGCATACGCGCTTAGTATAAATACCATGCAGCGTCATTAATAAAAAGGTTGTTAAGGTTGAAGAAAGGTTGTTAAGGTTGAAGAAAGGTTGTTAAGGTTGATAGATAATTGAGAAGGAGCTACGGGGTAAGTAGCTCCAGGTGTTATCCTGCGCTAGTGCTTAGGGGGCCCAAAGTTTACGTGGCAGAATTGCTGGTTGACTTACTGTTCGTGAGTATTGAAAAATATATTGTTCTTGAAAGCTGTATTTAAATATCTGTACAAGTAGTACGTATGAATCTTGTTGTTAAAAGCAAAGCCTACATGTGCAAGTATATTCAATAAACATTGTTTCATGTATAAACTGTGTTTGTATCAAATTCATTTAGAGTGCCACTTCAAATTATATACACCCAAGTTTGGGTAGAAGTGACCTATTTTCTTTATACTGGCGCCCGAAAGTTTATATATACCCTGGTTGTTATCGTTACATTTATAACGAACAACATAATTGAAGTTAAACTGTGTACTGTGTACTTATATTGATAAAATTGTTGCAAGTACTTATATACTATTTGAAAATGAGTGTTGTAGAACCAAACGCTGCTGGAAATTTTCCTCGGGTAATTATGGTTCAGCATTTTGCGCCATTCGAAACCACCTTCAATGGCGGCCCCTCAAGCCAATTCCTAAAGAAAATTGATCATTACTTTCAGCAACAATGCACCCCAGAGGGGGATAAACTTAAAATTACTCTAGCCGCTTTAAGAGGTAGTGCATATCGGTGGTACACGTGTATGAAAAGCAGTAATCTGATTTTTGACTATTTGTCATTCAAGCAACAGTTTCTTAGCGTTTTTCCAAAGACCTTTAATCAAAGTCAAATTGAAGCGGAAATTTATTCGCTAAGACAACGTGAAGGTCAGTCTGCGTTAGATTTTGCTATGGAAAATATTTCCAAGTGTGAGGAATATTTAGAAGGAATGACGGAAGCGGTAATCTTAAAAATAGTTATCCAACGTTTGAAGCCAAGTGTTCAAGATTTTTTAGATAATCAAACTATTACAAGCAAGGTTACCCTCCTTAAAGCTTTAGCTAAACATTACAATAGGCATTTCTTCGCTACCCCTGACCCTAACTCAGGTATGAGAAGTTTTATCCCCCCCAGCCAAATTTTTTCGCGAGTTTCAAACCAACAGCGAAACCAGTATCGCGGTCGAAATAATAGAAGCGCACGGCGTTACAACGAAATTAGTGCACTTAAAGTAAATAATATGCAAGCACCTTACGTGCACTGGCAAGTTGTTTCACATGATATGGTTCAACCTGTTGAAACTGTGTGGTCAAATGTATTAACTTGTCCGAGCAGTAATCATTATTTTGAGAATAGTGAAAGTCAGGGTATTTTTGTGGCTTATAAAGAAAGTGAGTCTAGCTGGAATGATGAGGTAATTCCAGTACAAATTTCTGAAAATAGTGCCGATACTAATGCTAGTGGTTTAGAAAATAAATCATCTGACACTTCTATTAATGCTATACCTGATATTATTAATGCTATACCTGATATTTTAGATGATATTCACACATCTGTCAATGAAGGAAATTTAGTAGATGACGAAGTATGCGTTACGGAAGTTAGTGAATACTTAGTAGTTGACGACAATAAAAATTCTTTAAACGACATTAGGAACTCGCTAGGTAATGATGATATTATTTCAAGTTCCCAGCCGAATGGGGATTGTGTAGGCCAGTGTAAGGTATACACAAGATTTGATTCACAAGAATCTAACTTTTGAGTGAATGAATTAAAGAAGTTGTTTGAGATATGCTAATTTCGGCATACGCGCTTAGTATAAATACCTTGCAGCGTCATTAATAAAAGAGGGTGTTAAGGTTGATAGATAAGCGAGAGGGAGCTACGGGGTAAGTAGCTCCAGGTTTTATCCTGCGCTAGTGCTTAGGGGGCCCAAAGTTTACGTGGCAGTACTGCTGGTTTGACTCTCTGCTGGTTTGTGAGTATTTGTAATGTGTATTTCTATTGAATGTTAATATATATATTCCGTACAAGTAGTACGTATGCTTATTGCTGTAAAAGCAAATTCTATATGTGCAACGAATTCAATAAACATTGTTTCATGTATAAACTGTGTTTGTATCGAATTCATTGACAGTGCCACTTCAAATTATATACACACAAGTCTGGGTAGAAGTGTGTTATTTTCTCTATACGTTTCCAGAAACTTGTTGAATCTATGCCTCGTCTTGTGGCAGCCGTTATCAATGCCAGAGGAGGCCCAACTCGTTACTAGGTAGGTATCCCTAATTCAGTGGCACTTCAGTGTATATATATTGGCATTAATTGTATACATTGACAGTTGTATTTAATTTGAATGTACTCCGTAGCGAAGTGCGGGTTTTCAGCTAGTTACAAGATAAAAAGAACTTTTTATATACAATGTTTTTAAATTTTCTGTTGAATCATATAAACTTGACAATTCTATGTATTAATAAATACTTTTTAAAAATTTTTTGATGAATTATCCCATCAACTTGAAAGAAAATGAATTGGAAGTTAACTTGCGTTTAACTTTTCGTTCCCGTTCCAGCCGATAGATGGCTGCACCAGTCTACAAAACAAAATTAACTGAAAATAATAAAAATATGGTAAAAATCTGCTTAAAGATGGCTAAAAGTATTAAAATAATACATTGTCATCGTGTTCTGCGCTATTCTAAAAGTATCAAATGTCAATCTAGTCGGGAAGTTAGTTAAAAATCGATTGCAGAATTTGTATTGGACACAAACACACACAAACAAGAAAGCAAGTTAATAAAAACATGGAAAAAAATGTGTGCCGTTGTTCGTTCTGTGTCCGGACAATTATCGCACTTTCTGTAGGTTTTCCTGCCCTCACTGTCAATTTTCACTCCTCTGTGATGGCTAATTATAAGCCTGACTACGGTTTTAGTTATAAGTCGATCTCCATTGATGTTGTGGAGCTGGTGCTTTATTGGAATCGAGTGTTTCTTCAGTTTGTATATGGCCCCGGCATTTGCGTCCTACCTGGGTCTAGACTCATCATAGAAAAGAGTGCCATTGCCCAAAGGGTTTGACTTCTGCCTGTTGGTTCGCGGAGGGTATTTTATTTCCCGTCTACCACCCGAAGGAAACCAATGGAGGTATTCTCCTATCCGCCACCCGGGGACAAGTCTTAGGGGTTACAGACTCCCCCGAGAGATTAATTAGTTAAAATTGGTATAAAAAGTAAATTATTATTAACTTGTTTTAAATTTCTAATAATTCAGTAAATTAATTTTTACCATTTTTTTATTAACTCGCTTTCTTGTTTGTTTGTTTGTTTGTCCGGTACAAATCTTGCAATCGAATTTTAACTAACTTCCCGACTAGCTAGACATTTGAATCTTTTAGAATAGCCCAGAACACGATGACAATGCATTTTTTTAATACTTTTAGCCATCTTTAAGCAGAATTGATTTCTTTTTTAGTTAATTTCGTTTAGTAGACTGGTGCTGCCATCTATCAGCGGGACGGGAACGAAAAGTTAAAGGCAAGTTAACTTCCAATTAACTTCATTTTCTTTTAAGTAGATGGGATAATGCATCAAAAAAAATTTAAAAGTATTTATTAATACATAGAATCGTCAAGTTTATATGATTCAACAGAAAATTTAAAAACATGGTATATAAAAAGTTATTTTTATCTTGTAATTATTCCAACTAATTTCCTCTTAATCCGATCGGTCCTCTATAAAGTAGGACGTCACGTGCTATTGTCCTCTTATTGGAAATTGTAATTACTCGTAAATGTATACCATAAATTGGGACCTTTCTTGTAATTATTATATTTTAAGTTCTTTTCATCTTGTAAGACTTACTTCTACTTACTGTTACTTCTACTTTCATGAAAAAGTGACGCATGATTAACAGAACCAAGTACAACCATTTCTAAAACTTAATCCTACGTTTTCACGTGAGATAAAATTTTTATTAATTTCTAGCAGTTTGTGCTATTTGGCTTGAAATTGTATTATTAGCATCTGTTAACTTTTCTTTGCGTCATATATTTTATATGATTTCCTAGCAAGAAATTTCCAAAGGAAATGTTTGCTTCGGCAGGAAATCTCTTAATTAATTCCCCAAAATCAAATGACGTGATCTATCTCACACAAATATTTGAATATAAATCGCTGTCTGGACTTGGATTTCTTGCATTCGGAATAAAATGCTTAAAAATAAGTGAAAAGATTTATATATTTGAATATTGAACTGTAACTGGGACTGTGAGAAAAAACATGGCAGTATAACTTTTGGTTTTATTTACGAATGAAAAAATATGCGTCGTTCGGGTGTTAGAGGGTTTTGTTTATTTGTTGTGAGAATGACAGAAAGAACTTTTGTTACGAAGTCATTGTTACGAAATTTTTGTGCTTACTTTCTCCATTTATTTAGAATAAATCTTTTTTTTTTGGTAATGTGCAATATAATAAATAATTGCTCGAAAGACATTTATTTTTAAACATCTATATCTTACTATTAACAGCTGAAGGTAAACAAATGTTAGTTTGTTAGTTAGCAGACACGGGGACGGGCTAATCTCGCGAACCGAGCATAGCAGGATATCGCGACTGGTACCGATATACGCGGATGGCCGAGACGCGTGCACTGATGCTATCCTCAACTTTCAAAAATTTAAACTTTTATAATTATTCAATTAAAACTGCCGAACTCAATAGAAGAGGACAGCAGAAAAAGTTGACATTCCGGGTGGGCCAGCTCCTTTCCGTTTCTGAAAGTTCCGTTCACCGAAGTAACGGTGGCTCAGAGGTATCGCTCCTGATGTCTAATCCTAAGGTCCCGGGTTCGAAACCAGCCGCCGTCGGGTGCAAGAACATATTAGAAGAACATAATTGAAATCCACAAGAACATAATTGAAATAAATTTGAAGTACTAGAAATAATTTTAGTTTTAGGAAAGGAGAAGTTAAAGCCTTTAGAATTTTTTTGTAATTGAATGAGCTTTTTTGTTTAAAATGCAAAATTTGAAAAAGGAAATTTTAAATAATTATTTTTTTTTTAAAATCTAATATATTTTTAAAAGGGAATAAACAGTTTTTAATCTTTAAGATGTAAAGCCATTTCATTTTAAATCAAAAAAAGCAACACATCGGGTTGCCACCCAGCTAGTATATATATAAAACGCGTAGGTATGCGGCACAAAAATCGGCGATATTTCTACTGTAGCGTACTACCAGTATGGGGTTATTTTTTCCCATGACCTCACAGATTTCACGAAACACAGCTGTGTGTTTATCGGGCGGTTTCCCTAACAAGTGTTGCGGGTAACTGTTTGGAAAACCGAAAATGAATTCACCCCCGTGATAAATCTGTCTTTCTCTTGGCGATAACTTCATGCGAGTGACATTCGGCGGGCGATAAAGTTTCGGCACTAAGAAGAGCTGTTAGCCGATAATCTGTCGCCCCTCCCCACCCCGGCTGAAAATCCAGACATTCAAGAGAGACGCTGCATAGAATCCGAGCTGAGTAGACGTGTTTTTTCTAGGCTCCTGTGTTTTTGGGCCGGGAATGGGTCCTGTAGCGTACGTGTAAATCTACACGGGATTTAGTTGAATATGTTGTAACCTTAAATGTTAAATTTTTCTGTTTGTAAATAAATTCCCTCGTTAAGTTTTTGTTTTAAAAAATTGGCCTTCGCTTTTTAATTAGAACTCTGTCTTTCTTGGTATGGATCAATAGTTGTGAAATTCCTTTCAAAATGCTTCAGAGAGTATTAGCCTTGACGTGACTCCCCACTACATTCCGAATGGCAACTGCTGCAACTACCAGATGTAAACATTAGCGGCCGACCGCGTGTTTGTAGTGGTTTGACGATAGCAGGTAATTTGGTACAATTTAATTGCTGTATTTTACACGTGAATAATTTTAATTTATTCACGAGATAATTTATTCTTTTGTTCCATCGGTTTTTCTAAATGTATGTAAGAGGACAAACTTTTGACAAAATATGTTTGACCTATCAAATCCAGTGTTTAGTCATGGACAGTTGTATGTAGGTTATCTAGAATCCGTTCTTTTGATTCTGTCACTGTAGTATCTCCTATTTCTGAAATACTGAACTGTGTATATCAAGAAGTTTGAGAAATATTATAGTAAAATATTAATAATTGCATTATAATATCTTAACAGTAACTAAGAGTTAATTGTCTACGTATTTTTAGTAGTACTTGCTGAATTTTTACTCCATTTTATAAGTATCACCTCATTTATATGTTAATAATATGAGAAAAAATATGACACCACTTTGGGGGGGGGGGTGCAGCACGAAAGTTCCGGAAAGTGTCAGGATGAAACATTCGCACGAACGGGGGCAAAAGAGTTTGCATATACACAGTGACTGTAGAGTGCAGGTAATCTGCAGTATTTTTTCTACTTGGCGGCACGAATGTAAACGGATTACAAGAGGTAATGAAATATTTTGAGGGTTTTATTATGAGCTGACCTGTTTATAGCAGTTGCATTACTTTATAATTTCACATTGTTCGATTCTACGTAGCTACTGTAGTTCTGGAATGACGCATATGGTAACTAATTCATACACTGAACTTGAGTGTACAGCAAAAGATCATTCAACGAAATATTTAATATTCAAACTGAAATAGTGCTTGATGCTAAACCGGAGATCACATTACCATATTTAATTAACGTAACTTTACTTTAATAATTAAGTTAATTTGATCATAACACACATTACATTAAGGGGTTACTTTTTAAAACAAAACCCAAAAATCTTCTTCATTACATCTTGAACTTAACACTGAGAAAAGATTGCCAACCCAAAGTTTTACGGCACTTGTGTGTGTTCCTTAGAAGTTTCTCTGTAAAGTTCCTAAATGGGTATATGCAGACACAAGAGGTAAACCAATAATCTCCGTACAAGTATAACTTAATCTCCTTGATTTTTTGCATGTTTTTATTATCTTGTTTCTTGTTCGTTTGTTTGTGTGTGTGTGTGTTTGTCCGGTGCAAATCTTGCAATCTATTTTTAACTAACTTCCGACTAGCTAGACATTTGAAACTTTTAGTATAGCTCACAACACGATGACGATGCATTATTTTAATACTTTCAGCCATATTTAAGCAGATTTGAATTCTTTTTCAGTTAATTTTGTTTTGTAGACTGGTGCAGCCACCTATCGGCCGGGAATGAAACGAAAAGTTAAATGCAATTTAGCTTCTAATTAACTTCAATTTCTTTCAAGTTAATGGGATAATTCATCAAAAAATTTTTTAAAAAAGCATTTATTTATACATAGAATTCTGAAGTTTATATGATTCAACAGAAAATTTAAAAACATGGTATATAAAAAGTTCTTTTTATCTTGTAATTATTTTCACACAGGTGTTACAACCCAGGCCTTATTAACGAGATTCCTAGAAATAGGTAGAGTCTTTCTTAGAGCTGTGCTTCATTGAAGATGAAGGTCCTAGTGTGTTCATATTTTCGAGAGGATAAACTGGAGTTCATTATGTTTTAAGTGTCTGCGACGAACCAGTCGTATATGTGTGTTTCGTCCATGTGTTTCGTTTGGGTACTCTCTTTTGTTAGGATATGCTCTCCCCAACCGGGTAGATTTCCTTCAGCTGGTTTTGATAGGTGCTAGTCTTCCGTTAAAAGATATTGAAATACATTACGGTCTACCGTATTTTGCTTCTGAAAAACGCTGTAGTTGGTTCGGTTGGTTGGTTGGTTGTATGGGGTTTAATGGCGCAAGATCCAGTGAGGACAAGCTGCGCCAAACACATGGTAAAACCCGAAAGAGACATATACATAACTAGCAATTCTACACCACAATACATTAAACCGATGATAGAAATATGCACACATAAAATACAGTGATAAAAGCAGTCAAGCTATGGAATAAGACCATGTAATAAACACGAAAAGGAAGTCTAAAATTTGGAAGTATAAAAATGGTATAAACATTTTTCAGAAAATAGTATTAAATTAGTGGATAAAAGCCGATATGACGGATGAAAGTGAACAGCGCAGGATTCGGATGTTCACCAATTAAAAGTGATAAAGATGAAGATGAACAGTTAAAATGGCTTATGTATAAATTTTTAAAACGTTTACAAGATGTTAAAATATGAAAGACTGCCAAAGGGCGTTTACAGTCTGGACAATTCGGAGCACTCTCTCCTAACAGCAGATGAGCATGAGTAAGACGAGAGTGTCGTAGTTGGTTCGGATTAGATTGAAACCGCATAAATCTTTCAAAAAAGGCTCTGTGACATTGTCTCAATTACTACACGAATTAGTATTTCTATAAGTATGTGATGCCCCGTTCCTACCCCTCAACATGTCATCTATCGGCGAACTCTTGATCTGGGTGGTCTCATAAACTCTAGGATAAGAGGCCATAAAGTTCTTGTAATGTGCGGTTCTGACGTTATAGAACGCATAAATCCCAGTGTGGTTAGAGGGCTCTCCAGAATTTTGACACTATTCTGACGGTTAGAATCCCATAAACTTTGAACACTTACAGCACTTCAACCGCCAGAGAAATCCCTTTGAATTCGCCTACAGTATAAAAGAAGACCCCAACAGTCCACGAAGAAGAGATCTGTTTTTGAGTGTGAGAGAGACGCTGTCCTGGTCCGAGAGGCCTTCTGTAGGCCAGCGCTGTCGGTGAACCCGAAGCCATCCTGACTATCTAACTGTATAAATTCTAACTCGCTGTACATAGTTGTTTTAACTGTTGTAGTTGTAGTATGTTTAACGTATCGTAGTAAAGTAATTGAAGCGAAAGGCTTGTCGTATTATTGACTACGGTACAGCTCATGAGCTGTAAGCAAAAGAAGCTGCTGTCCCTGCACACAGCCTCTCAGTAAATGGTAGGTAAATATTGATGGGTTTAACCTTTGGCCAGAGTCCCAATGCTATTGCCATTAGTTAAGAAGAGTTTCCTAATTCGAAAATTATTTTCTTTTCCTTCTTTTCTCTTCTAAATTGAATTTTGTTTCGCCTGAGAACTCAACGGCATAAATGATAGTCTATATTTTTTCGGCCACAGACCAGATCTTCGTGTAAAATCTCCTCGCAAACATGGATTGGGCAAACAAAACCTTTTATTTAAACTCATTTCTTCTATCACTTAGGGAAGCCGGTCGTCTAGTAGTTGTTTCGTAGTTAATTAGCTTGTCCTTCTTTCTTTATTCTATGTACTATAGTGAGAGAGTGAAAGGTTTTCAGGAAGGTATTGTCCCGGCATTAGAAATTGTAAGTAAAGACCATTGGTTGGGGAAAAAAAAGTATATAATAATCTTGAAAAAAATTTTGGTCTCTGTATCTGGTGTATTTAACTTTTATAGCGTTAATAGCCTGTTTTCCTTAGGAACTCTAAACCATAAGCACTTATGAAATGTCAGCGTTAGATCTGAATATGAAGTTCTTTGTATACATTTCGAAGTAAGTACCTTCAGCCAGTTTCAAACAGAAAACTAGTATGATCTGTCACAATTTAGTTCATGAAATGCAGACAAACGGCAGCATGAACGGTGAAGAATGGGTTTTGAGAATGCTGTTGACATCAACGAAACTGCCGCTGTTGACATCACAGAAATGTGATGTCAACATGTTTCAGCTCTTATTCAAAGCTATAAATTGACGCTAGTTCATTGAATATGTCTAATGAATTCTGTCAAATTTTCCTAACAGTGAGAACGTAGATCAAGGGGAACGGGAGAGATAAGAGAGAATAGAACGTGAATTAATGATAATCATTATTAAAGTAAAAAATAAATAAATAATTACCTGTATCTGCAACCTACCGAACTTGCAGTGGCCAAGGCCCAATCGTAGAAAGAAGGTGGACAAACTAAAACACTTATACGTCTAAAAGTACATAGATACTCGACGTGCGAAAAAGAGGGAAAAATACTGCTGTTTCATCGGAATAATGTTATTAACTCTTTCATCACACCTTAGGGTGGTTAGATTCGTGACCTTCCATAGCATGGTCTCGGTTTGAAAACGGTTAAGGCATGGATGATCCTGTAGTGCCCTCTCATGCAGAACAATGTTCACATGTATGGTGCTCTAATAATGAAGTCGACAAAAAAAATTGGCATTTATAGTATAATGTCCCCAGGACAAGTTCTTGCCGCATAGGGAAAACGCAATATATACTCCCCCCCACAACCAGTATACAGTTATAAAGGAAAATAATTACAAGATAAAAAGAACTTTTTATATACCATGTATTTAAATTTTCTGTTGAATCATATAAACTTGACAATTCTATGTATTAATAAATACTTTTAAAAAAATTTTTTTTGATGAACTATCCCATCAACTTGAAAGAAAATGAGGTTAATTGGAAATTAACTTGCGTTCAACTTTTAATTCCCGTCCCGGCCGACAGATGGCTGCACCAGTCTACAATACAAAATTAACTCAAAATGTATTCAAATCTGCTTAAAGATGGCTCAAAGTATTTAAAAAATGCATTGTCATCGCGCTCTGAGCTATTCTAAAGGTTTAAAATGTCTAGCTAGTCGGGAAGTTAGTTAAAAATCGATTGCAAGATTTGTAAGGGACAAACACACACAAAAACAAACAAGAAAGCAAGTTAATAAAAACATGCTAAAAAATATAGCACATGCACCTGACCAACAAATTCTCCTAAACCGGAGAGCTCTTTATTTAACAGCTTTATATTTAAAATCAAATCTCTCATGCCCCATTCTAACTCCTTCACTAATTTACTGATTCTGTTTACAATCTAGCTCGACCGGTTGTGACTACTGTGAGCTTCATCAACCAATAACATGAACACTGCAGCATCGCTCAAAAAAAATCAATCCTTCTTCGGCCCATTTATTCCCTGATATGTTTCTTATATACCACGTTTTTATCAATCTTGGAGCTACTGGAAGCTAAGTTGAGTTAGGTTGAACGTGCAATATTTGGCAACATATTCCTTAAACCGACACCTTAATTTTTCTAAAACATTAATCTGAAATTTTAAGAATATTAGAGATCTTAGTTATTTTGCTATTTATCTATATATATAAAACAGTTCCGTAACTGACTGACTCACTGACTGACTGATTGACTGACTGACATACAACGCACAGACCAAACCGCTACACCTAAAGGGCTGAAATTTTGCATAGAGATTCTTCTTATAGTGTAGGGGTCCACTAAGAAATATTTTTGAAAAATTCTTCTTATATTTTTTAAAATTAAATTAAGCTGTTTTAGTAAGTTTTTTAAGTTTGAATTTAAAATAATAACGTGAGGTTATAAAAATTACATCACGAAAAAGATCATAAAAATCCCTTTAAAATGAAATCTTTTTCGAATCTTTATCTCGATTTCCTGATTTTTGGTGAATTTCTAAAGATCACTTTTTTAGAATTTAATTTATCAAATGCTGATCACGTGATTTCTTTTTCTGGTACTTTAAATAAATTTATCGTCACGTGCATAACAACGAAATAGACAAAAAAAAATTTTCTTGCTAATAAGGCAGACGATTGGACATTATAAAAAAAAATAAAATACAGTAAAAGATATGTTCCTCAAACTATACTATATTAACTGTACTATATTCTTTAGTATGTCCTATTAGATTTATTTTGAATATTTTCTTCTAGATTATTTTGTCTATAAAAATATCCCTTACGATTTATATATATATATATATATATATATATATATATATATATATATTTATTTATTTATTTATTTATTTACATCAATTGTATATTAAAAAGAAAACGCGTCGTCCTAAATTACTTTACTTTAAAACGTATTCTAAATTCTCTTTTTAATAAAGCACGACCCCTTTTCCAAAAATTGCAACCTAAAAGTAAAGTAAGTATAATTTATCGCAGCCCTGCAGATCATTAAGCAGGCATGTGAAGTATCGGAACTCAATAACATCCCCAGATATAAGTGTTCGAAGTTTATGAGATTCCGAATGTCCGTATAGTGTCAAAATTCTTGAAGAGCCCTCGAAACACTCTGAATTTATGTCCCTATAACGTCAAAAAACCCCACTTTGCAAGAACTTATGGCCACTTATCCTATGCCCAGGCCATAGGTCTCAGCTCTAGCAAGCGCGGAATTTATCAGTCCCCGGGAAGCTTAAGTGGACACGTGAACTCCACGAATCTAGGTCGCCCAATTAAAAATTTAGTAGTTTAGGCCCTCTGTCGAAAATATCGCAAAACACCCATTTAATATTGCATGAACGCAAGACTTTTCCCTCTCTTCGTTGCTAACTCTTGTCGCTATCGGACATGCTGTCCGCTCTCACTTCGTTTCTAACTGTTGTTGCTGTCGGACCTGTGGCCCGCGCCTGTATGTAATCGGCGTCCCGTCCTGGCAAGCTGATTTTAAACCCGTAGACCTAGTAATGTATGAAGAATTCCAATATCCAAATACTCGTAAACTTACTTCCCCTTATTCTGGACCCTACACCGTTTTAAAACAACTTTCTAATGTAATTTTTGAAATTAACAAACCTAATCATTTGACTAAAAAACTTACTGAAATCGTACACTCGACCAAAATAAGGCACTTTAATTCTGCAGAAAAGTTTAAATTATCTACAAAAAAGAGTAAAATTCCCATAGCTATTAAAAGGACGTAGAAGCGAAACCTCTACGAGAAAAGAAAAAGAAAGAAAGGAAAGTAGGTCACATTTCAAACCACCCCACCGTTACGCTTACTATACACACATGTGAGAGGTTAAATGTCAATAAGCTCGGAGGAGAAAGTTATTCATCGCTCCCTAAGGAAGGAGAATCACTTCGAGCAAGGCAACGTGTCATGTTAAATTTTTTTCTATAAATACCCGCAATAAAGCTGGTGTGAAAAAAAAATTGTTTTGTTCATCAACTTGTTTTATTTTGTATTATGGTTTTACAGTGTTTCACAAGTATTATAAGATTTATTGTTTATTGAATATTAAGAATGTTATTATATTATTATATCTGTAAATCATAGGTTCTATATTATAGGAGTACTAACGTATCAAAATTGCATACAAAAATGTTTTTGAGTACAACAATGCTAACTTGGAATCTTATACAAATTACCACAATTTTGTACTTATTATGTTTTATGTTGGAGAATATGGTTTTAAATCCTCAGGTTTGCTATGTTTGAAAAAAGGTAAAGGTATAAGAATTTTATATGCATAAGAGATTTTCTTGAAACACTATGAATTTATGTCTCTATAGCGTCAAAAAAACCCACTTTGCAAGAACTTATGGCCACTTATCCTATGCCCAGGCCATAGGTCTCAGCTCTAGCAAGCGCGGAATTTATCAGTCCCCGGGAAGCTTAAGTGGACACGTGAACTCCACGAATCTAGGTCGCCCAATTAAAAATTTTGTAGTTTAGGCCCTCTGGCGAAAATATCGCAAAACACCCATTTAATATTGCATGAACGCAAGACTTTTCCCTCTCTTCGTTGCTAACTCTTGTCGCTATCGGACATTCTGTCCGCTCTCTCTTCGTTTCTAACTGTTGTTGCTGTCGGACCTGCGGTCCGCGCCTGTATGTAATCGGCGTCCCCTCCTGGCAAAGGCGCAGGACAAATCATGTGGCCGCTGCAGCCTTCGTAATGCCTACTGATTGAATAAAGCGATTTACTAGATGATTCACTCCTCGTGCCCGACTGCATCTAAATTTCCCAAATGCGATTATTATCACATATATATTGATCGTCGTATTTATTATAAATATATATATATATATATATATATATATATATATATTTATTTATTTTCTTGTCATTAATTGCATACATTGACCGTTGTATTTAATTTGAATGTACTCCGTAGCGAAGTGCGGGTTTTCAGCTAGTTTAGTATATATTCTTATAAATAAAAATGAAATACTGCTAACATTTATGAAAGAATAAAATACATACTTAAATATTATCTCAGGTTTTAATATTCCATGCGCTATCTAAGAGGATATTTTAACAAAATGTTGAAACACAATATATATATATTTTTTCAATGCGGAGGCACTTGTCGCGAAGACATTTACCTATAATTCACCGCAGTTTTTGCTGGCTATTTTATTATGGGGGCTCCATATAGAAAGACCAGCATTGCCCCCTATGAAGGGACGACACAAACAGATTTGTTTTAGTGGCGCTTCGCCGGGATTCGATCTGAGCACCCTCAGCATCGAAAACCAACGCGCTGTACTACAAGTCCGCCACTGTCCTTCGACACAAAATATAAAATTGACTACTTGATTTACTACCTCGCTTACACTCTTTTGACGACAGCTACTAAAAACAAGGCTTTCTTGTCATCTCCATTTTTGCTCACGAACGCGTTACGACATCATTGAATGGTTGAATCTTTTTTGAGTCATAATGGCTATTAAATGACTACTAAAAATTTCTGTTAGCTTCACCGGAGAATACAAGGATATCAGGATCTTAGTCTATAGCTATTTAGGAAATTTAAATCATTATATATTAGAATATATCATTGCTGGCATTACGCATGAAATCGTATTCAGTTTAATGTTGTTTAGGAAGGTTTTATCACCCTGCCGATTAAATAAGAGGGTATTTTAACAAAGTGTTTATGCATCTAAAAATGGATTGTATAATCAGTCGTCATTTGAAGAGGAAAGTTATATGATATAAAGAAATAAATACCATACTCAATACGTATGAACTGAGAATTTGTAAAATATTTATCGAATAGAAATAAATAACAACTGGCCCCATTTGTCGAGTTATATTTAACATTTAATTACATTATTGTTAAATAATTATAATTTTTAAAAAATTGTTAATATAAGTGGTAGCATGAACAGTTTTAGATATTTAACTAAATTTTCAGCAAAATTCCTTTTGATGCAATATAGAAATTATTAAAATTAATTAGAATTATTTCTTACCGCTGAATGAAATCAAGGTTGAAAACACAAGTTACCGGTACTCTAGTATAATGATAATATACAGAAGGTCGTTCGCTTTTTATGGAAACGATTTTGATAGTTACGTTTTATGTATAAATGCCATATTTTTTTTGCGGCGATTTGCTTCTATCTGATAGCCATGATTCTTGACAATTGCTGTAGAGCGAATTTTCCCATGAAAATGAACTTTTTCTTAGCACTGCCATGTCAATTTTACACCATTCCTCTTGGCCCTTTTTCCAAAATACGTTCAGTGTTCTTGGATGCCGTTTTCGTAAGGCTCGCTCTAATAAACTGAAAGCACCAAAGTCCATTGGAGAAGTATCAGGTGATTTTACAGGTATTTCATTAAATGGGATACACTTTATTCCTGTTTCTGATTATTTCTTTGCTAAATAAGCGGCAGCTGATTTAAGGGTGTGACTAGAGGCTTTGCGCATATGAACCTGAAATTCATTAATGTCCTTTCCATATGATACTGGAATTTTTTCTTCAAAAATTGGTTCTAAAATATTCTGCTGATAATACAGTGATTTAATTTTGGATTTACTTGAGGCTTTTTTGATTTTTAATTTGCCTCTGTAACAAAATCCTTCAACTATCATGAATACCTTTCGGAACTTTTCTGTGCATTTACAAGGCCATTTCGTACGGTCATCCCCGTCAGTTAAGCAATAGAAAATTGATCTTTTTTTTATTACAGTCACTTAAATACACTCATGCCTTATCGAGTGTTACTACAAATTTTCATTTTTCAGCAACTAGGTATTTTTCATATAATTTCCTACGATTTGTTTTTCTTTCAGCAATATGCTTTGGCAAAAATCAGATGAACTTTAGATTTAAACATCTTTTTTAACTTCAAATGTTTATGAATGATTTTACTTACAGTGCCGGAAGACATTCTTCGTTTCGATGCAATGAATCTTTGAGTGGGCGGATTTTCTTTTGGGATAAGAGACTTTACTTCCTTGATATTTACCTGCGTTCGAACAATCTTAGGATAAGGTTTCGCGGTCATGTTTTCCTTTTTACTTTCAGTTAGCCTTTTTTCCCCTATTCACATTTAATATATTATAAATACCTTTTTTTGAAATGCCATAACTGCGATTTTTACACCGCTTCATAATTTGTTGAGAAGAATATTTCTCCTCGGAAAGCGCAGTTACGTAACCTTCAAGCTATCTGTCAATTTTAGGAACCATTTTCTAAATAAATCTTTTATTTTACGTTCCAATCAAAAGAAAACTGTAGCAGACGATTATTCTGAAGTTGCCAAATTTTTATCTTAAAATGCAACGGACAAAAATAAATTACAAAACCGTTTTCATAAAGTGCGAACGACCTTCTGTACATGACTGTCGCTTCTGGATAGAAGTAACCACAGGTAAAAAGTAAATTGATAGTAAAAATTTAGAGCGATGTGTATATAATTTTAGATGTTCCGTACCACAAGAGAACAATTGGATTCTCAAAACTAACCAAACAACAGAACAATCTACCAACAAAATTTAAGAGGATTAAAATGTAAAAAAATGACATTTTCTATTGTATCAAAACAGTTTCATTTTAATTCCATTCATTCTAAAATGAACCCTCGTGGGTTGTTACGCAGAATGACATTTCTTTCTGCTCGGAAGAAGGTTCGATATTTTCTTTCAAAGAAACTTCACAGAGGTCGAAATGAAAATCTTGTCAATGCCGGTATTTTTAAACACCGAAGAATTCCGCGTTTTATTCCAAGAGTCAAACAATTGATTAACCGAAAAACTAAGTTCTCAATCAGATCGCTGAGTAAATACGAAGGCGTCTTTTCAAGCAAATCATGAGCTTTATTAATTGTCTTCAAAACAGAGACTGTCTCTATTGATCTCAAAGCCCGTTTAGCATCGAATACCAGAGAACAAAATCCTTATTAAATCATTCATATTGTAACCGAAATGAATTGTTTGTACTGACAGACAGACATTTTATCATGCGGGAGTTAAGGATAATCAATTTTGGGACAATATTGAATGGATCTCGTTTCTGTAAAAGATGCGTTCGTTATTGCCTAGAAGAAAAAAAGAGAGCAAAAGATTTATGATGCACACACAAAAGGGATAATGTATGCCGTTGAAATTTTAGCCGGGAAGCATGGGGTATAAAAATAAGGAGGCATTTCATTTCGTGACATTCTCTCGTGAGATGCGATTTCGATCCTAATTAAGTGCTTTGTCTTATCGTGTTTAAATATCGCTTCCATTTATTAATTTTGTTATACGTTTCTTAAGTCGTAACGTAAGCTAGTGTTGAATTTAATTAAGAAAATTGAAAGAATTAATCATAGCAATTCTTAATGAAGCAGGAAAGTAACAGTTTCACTTAAAAAGTAGATAAAGGCACTATACATTAATTACGTATATCCGAAACAGTATTTTTACATCCCCTATTTCATTCGATACTCCATGGCATTTAAACTGATTTAACTCTTCCGCGGGTGCGCCAATTTTTGGAACACCAGCAGGCGCGCGTTGCATAAAGTGCAACGGCTTTTTCAACCTTGATTATTCCTTTTATAATAAACATTTTTTTAAATTGATAATAATAATTCTGCATTTTATGACAAGATATAAAATGTTGATAATATTGAGATATATTTATAATTAAAGGCCAAAGAATGCAGATACAATCGCCTTATTTCAAAACTGTCTGGTTTAATGCATCTAAGGACAACTTGCGAATCGATTCCTATTGTGTCTAAAATCCTAAACAAACAATGAGATTGTCCATCTTCGTGTTATGCGGAATACCATGTAATACCTGCACATTTTATCTACTACATCAACTCATAATTTTGTCGTATTGCAATCCAGTATAATCGCTGGTTTACCACGGTTAAATCGCGACTAACAATGAATGGGAAGGAATACAAGTGTCAGAAAATCAAACCTGCATTAGAAAGGGTGTAGCTATAAATAGAAACTGCTTAGAACATTCAAACCTTACTTGTAAAAACAAACCATTCAAAATTACGAAAATGTTGGACTTTATACACGGGCGCGCCCACTGAAGGGGTAAGGTTTAAATATAATTTTGTATGTTAGAAACCAACACAACAAAATAATTTAACTTTAGTTCAAGTATCCGGTGAAATAGAGGCTTAATTCAAAAAGTTTTTTTTTTTCTATTTAAATATTACGTAACTGATTCCTTGTTTATCCTTAAATTTAAAATACACGTCACTCAAAACCAACTTTTTTTGCATAAATTTGTTTTAATGGGAGATTATATAATTTATAATACAGTGGATCGTGATTACACAATATGGTGAAACTCAGGAAGAGTTTATGATTTTATTCCTGTAGAAACACACAGGAATACTGATAGTTTGGATTTAATCAATTTAAAGCCTTCGAAATTTCGAATAATAAAAAGGCAAGAAAAATCTCAGTTTGTAGTTATTTGGAGGACTTCGACGGCCCTGACTGACAGTGAATGTTCATTAATAAGACACAGGTTCCCAACGTTACGCAATGATAAAGAAAAGTCTAGATTTTGCTGTTTAGCATAAAGCTATTTGCCTTCAAACTGGTCATTCTGTAAGAGTATGTAAAATGACATTTATGTGTTTTATGGATTTTATGTTGAATCTTTACCATGTAAAAGGTACTAAATATGCTATAGGTTGTTTGATGGTGCAATAAACATACATGTCGATGTTATAAAATTAAAAAAAATTGGAAAAGAAGATAAACACTTAGATTATTTTAACGCTGTTTTAAACAACAGTGATATGTTTTATTCGTGGTATTGAACAGTAAATAAGCCAGTCAAGGCTTATGTCAAAGACAAATTTTAACCAGGCATATCTTTTGATAATTTCAGTTATGTGCTGGGGGGGGCCGGTGGCCCAGTTGGAAAAGGCAGCGAACCAGTGATCTGAACGTCACTGGTTCGATGCCTGTCGCTGACAAATCTACCGCCGTGTACACTAATGACGTCTGGGGCACGAAAAATCTGTCATGGCTGCAATGTCCTCCAAGTTCTCAAATTTACCTCTGGTGGTGCGGGGTCAAGTGTATTGGCTTCGTCACTTGACTCGGTTCAAAATTACGGGACCGGCTTGTAGGGATAGGGCTGGCCACCTATACGGTGCCCCCTTAAATGAATGGCCAGAAGTCTCCCGGTGTACATACTTGTGAACGTCTAGCGACAAGTACCTTCGCATCCGAAAAAAAAGCTATTTTCTGTTAATATGCACATGTTGTTTGCTTATAGCTCTACCTATGATTATACAGATCTAACCAACATTACGTTTAAATTGATTTTGATGTTATTCCTCACCGGTCAATCAATAATCTCACTTAATATTAGTAAATCGAGATGGCCATAACAATTAAACTTGAATGTAAACAGTATTAAAGAAATAATAGAACAATTTCATTTTTGAAAAAGAAGTTAAAGAAATTTGTTTTAGTCCCTGAAAGAATATCAGTTGGCATATTTCACGCAGTGCCTTAAGGTTTCATATCTAAATTGAAACTACTGCATAAAGAATTTGCTGGCTCGAACTTAGCTATCGCATTCACTGGATGCGCTACTTTAAATTTACTTGAGGTTTAAATACATGAATTAATATAAACTATTTCATTCAAGTTCAGCAGGGCAAAGTCTCAGCGACAAAATCTAAAACCAGACAGCTTAGTCGATGAAAAAAGAACATACAACCTCTAGTGTGAAACTTTAATACTATATAATGTCATGGTTAGATTAGCACCTTAATTTTTGCTAAACATGCCTTTTTTTCTTCCTTTCATGTCCTTTTAATCAATCTGTTTAAAAATAATTTTTACCTGATTCGTTGCGAATAGATGAAGTTTTAAACCAAAATTATGGCTTTACGTTGGCTTAAGTATGATAGTGAAGCTACATGCAACAGTGTAGTTAACCCGTGGTGTAAAATGTAGGTAAATAATTTTCACAGTGTCATTATTATTCTTTTAATTAAGGAGAAGTCGGGAATTTATGAACAATTTTATACGGTAATTTATGAATATCGCAATAAATATCGCAGGCGAATCTCCGGAAACATGAAAATCTAACAGTTACATCTTGAAGTTGACATAGTGATTCATGGTTTACAAATCCATATTGTATAACACCCTATCTTGGTATATTGAGAAAATACCCGTCGAATGAACTTCCGTTACCTGTTCTGATATAATAAGGTAAGTTGGGGTAACTGGGCAATAGATTTTCAACATTTTTATATACTACTTTTATCACATTAAAATTATACTAACATGTGTAATTTTCAAAACTCTTTGTATTACATACGTTTTAGTAAGTCTTAGGGAGTCTGTTTAAACTATGATACTGATTTTTACTATATATATATTTTATATATAAATATTGTATATATTTTTAAATACAGGTGAGCCCAGTTCCCTTGATGAATGACATAAGTTGTCCTCCCAGGTCTATTTCTTATAAGAAACAACAGAATCTGTGACTGGGTAACTGGGTCCAATGCTTGTATATCAAGAAAAAGAAAAAAAAATTCTACCCTTCCCCCCAATTTAAAAATAATTTTGCAAAGCAATTACCAATGTTGTAAGATAGATTGTTGCGAACACCGGAAAAAAATAAAACACAGAGTGGAATTTCCACGCAATATGTAAAGGAAAAATCTGGGAGTGGATGGCCCAGTTATACCAACTTACCTTACATTATGAGTGGTCAATATAAAACCACGATATTATTCCCTAAATGGCCCTTTCTTCTTCTTCAGGGGCACTACAGCCTACTGCTGGCCAAGGCCGTCCCAGTAAGTTTACGCCATCTGGCCCTATATAAGGCAATACTCCTCCAGTCTCCCCTGTATATAGTTTTTATATCATTCTCAACGGCATCAAGTCATCTACTTGGTGGCCTTCCTCGCTTTCTAGCTCAAATAGGTTTGGTAAATGTGAGCTTTTTTATTGGGTTTGTGTCTTCAGTCCTGTATAAATGACCCAACCATTGAATCCTGTGGCTTTTTATGACCTTGACAATGTCAGGTTGTCTGAATTTTCGGTAGATTTCATGATTAAACATTGATCTCCAAACACCATTTTCGCAAATTGCACCAAATATTTTTCTTAATATTTTGCGCTCGAAGATCAATAGTTTATTTTCATTAGATTTAGTCATTGCCCAGCACTCGTAGCCATATAGTATGATGGGTCGTAATAGAGTTTTATATATATTAATCTTAGTGTCATGGCCAATGATTCGAGATTTAAATTGATTTTTGAGGCCATGGTAACATCTATTTGCCACATAGTCTGTTATTAATTTCAAGAGATATATCATTGTTATTAGTCACGATAGTTCCAAGATATTTGAACTGTGTTACATTTTTGAAAGTGTAGTTGTTTACAGTTAATGGCAATGGGTTAGGTATTTTATGGGAAGTTAGGCCTAATTTCCTTGCTTCGACTTCTAATAAACTGAATGCTTCTGCGACATATATCTGTGACATAAATGGCCCTTTACAGGGAAAATTAACTATTTAAAACTTAAACTCACGGTGCAACAGTTCGATGTGGACCAAGGCCGGCGGTACCCATCTCCGCTATCGTAACCATGGGGTGCCATACAGCATATGTCTCAGTCAGGTTGTCAACCTGGCGTGGGACCCCCAGAGTTTAGTTCCCAAGCATGCTTGGTCCTCATTTTACCGACCCACTCAAGGGATGAAAGACTGAGTCAACCTTGCCCAGTCACAGGGTTGAACCCTGGACCTGTGGGATGGCAGCTTGACGCTTTTAACCACTACGCCACCGGGATTCAAATTAACTATTTAGAGGTTTCAATTACATTAATAGACATGTATTCAGATTATGGTGGACTTATGCAAGATTTTATGGGGATTATTTTGGTAAAAAATAGTTATATTTCTTTGTTTCCTCAGCGTGCTTCCATTCTTACGGCATTTTATTTTATGGGAATTAAATCTTCAAATATTAACCGCAACTAAGATTTTCTTGACGAATGTTATGTTGAGTATAGTTGTATGGTATCAGCATCGGTGGTTAAAATCTGTGTTGGTTCAGTGGTATAAATGTGTGGTATCTCACACATCGACAACAAACAAATAAAACATAACAAACATTTATTATTCACATCGTTCGTACATAGTACGTGTTTCTCATTCGTTATGTAGGAGGTCTCTGATCACAAAGCATTCAAATCTGCCCTAGCAGCGCCATCTATATGGGACGGTTAAACCATTGTAAATAAACAAATCGAGTCCCTACTAGTCTTTTAAAGTCAGCAAGAAATTGTTAGGAGTTATCGAACTGCAGATTTTTTATGTATATCCCCAATAAACGGTGCATAGGAGACAAATTCCGAAAATCAGCAATATCAGTTATAGGAATGTCAGCGATAAGATAATCAATACCCAAGTAGAATAAAAAGTGATGGATATTGCTTATGGTGCCTTGGCATTTTAGAGAAATATTTTTTGGAAGTTCACGAAAAAATGGAGGTGTGTTTAAAAAAAATGATAATGCATCATTTTAATGCTGTGCGATGCACAATATTTTTCCAGGGAAAGCATATAAATACTTTGTCCCGTCTGGGGCTAGTAACATAAGCTGATTTTGGGAAAAATATGAGCTATCTGAGTAAATACCTACTTCTTTAAGCGACCTCATTTTTATTTCATGATACTGCAAATACAAGTCGATGGATATTGCACCGGAAAAAGTTCGAAAGGCTTATCAGTGGGTAGTGTAATGGGCACTTAAAATATGCATATCTCAACTTATCATTTTAAATCCTGAATCGACTTAAGAATATACAAAAGTAATTTCTATTTTTTTAAAAATATTTTGATAAAAATTCTATTTTAAGACGATTTTGTTTCTATTTAACGACGATTTTTTCTTACATGGTAAACTTTTTCTTCAACATTTTATCTACTGGAGGGTTACTTTCTGTGGGGGAGTTTGGTTTCAAAAACAGACCCGGAATTTCCTTTATGTTTGTTGCAATCATAGACTTGTTGCAGTGGAAAAAACCGGGGGAGGGGGGGATAACTATTTCTCGGAAGATCGATTCATTCTTCCCTGGTGGATCGAATTTCTTAGTGTGGGTGTGGAATCACTCTCTTGTACCTACCATGTTGTCATGTGTTTTACGAACTGTCAGAAGAGTTTGAGAAGGCAGTCCTGCAATGGTTTCATCAAGCAAGAGCATCTAACATTCCAATTTCCGGAGTGATATTTAAAGAAAATGCTATTATTCTGGCAGAAAAGTTTGGAATGCAAAATTTTCAGGCTTCGGCTGGTTGGCTAACAAAGTTCAAAGAAAGATACGGGCTTGTATTTAAAAGCATATCTGGCGAAAGTGGCTCCGTAGATGAAAACATAGTGGATGAATGAAAAATAGTGCTGAAGGGGAAATTAGATGGATATGATGAGAAGAACCTATTCAATGCAGATGAGACGGGCCTATTCTACAATATGGTGCCCAATAAAACCTTAACGTATATGGGCGAAATGTGTTTTGGTGGAAAGCACAGTAAGGAACGATTGACTGTTTTACTGTGCACTAATTCGGATGGATCTGAGAAATTTCCACC
>OU015493.1:17471411-17606411 GCA_907164885.2 Dolomedes plantarius | reverse complement strand
TTAAGACACACTATTCCAGATTTTCCCCCGAATAATTTAAATTTTAAAATATTAATTGCATTTTTTTAAAAAACGAAAAATGTACACAAGTGTAAAATTCCTTTCTCTATGACGGAGTACAATTTAGAAAATACACTGCTGGCCACTGTAATGGCAACACCCTGAAGGAAACACGCAAATAACATGAAATTTACAGCATGCATTAGCGGAGGTGAGATATATAAATGATTAGAATTTCAGCGCAGACGCACATCATGCGCGCCTGTGGCGCCACTTCAAAGCGCTATTTAAAGCTTGGAGATTTCGACGATTTCAAGTTCGGCAATTGTGTTTTTCTTGAGGTTTTTTCAAAAAAACGATCAATTATGCCTCGTCGAAAACAGCGATCATCTTTTGATCAAGTATCCGAGTTCGACAGAGGAAGGATAGGGCCTACCGAGATTGTGGATTATCTTTCAGGGAAATCGGTAATCGTGTTGGACGAAACCAAACAACTGTAATGCGGATATTTGATCGTTGGATGCAGGAGGGTACGACGGACCGGCGTGTTCGATCGCATCCACCTCAGAGCACCACTTCACGTGATGACAGGCAAATTGTGCGCATGGCAGTGACGGATCGCTCAGTCACATCACGAACCATAGCACAGCACATGCAGTCTGTAACGCATCATCCAGTGTCTGCGCGTACCATTCGCGCCGTTTACAGCAGAGTGGTCTGTTCGCAAGACGTCCATTGCTTTGTCTACCCTTGACGCAGAACCACAGACGTCTCCGCCGCCAATGGTGCGATGACAGAAGGATGTGGACGGCAGAATGGAATGAAATTGTCTTTACTGACGAGTCACGCTTCTGTCTGCAACACCACGATGGTCGCATTCGAGTCTGGAGACACCGTGAAGAGAGGATGCTGAACAGCTGCGTTATGCACCGCCACACTGGTACTGCACCGGGAATTATGGTATTGGGCGGTATTGGATATCACTCTCGCACACCTCTAGTACGCATTGCCGGTACATTAAACAGCCAGCGCTACATCTCCGAGGTGTTGGAGCCAGTTGTCCTTCCTTACCTTCAGGGCTTGCCCACAGCCATATTTCAACAGGATAATGCGCGACCACACGTTGCACGCATTGTCCAACGGTTCTTCGTCAATCGCCAGATTGAATTGCTTCCCTGGCCGCCTCGCTCTCCAGATCTTTCGCCGATAGAAAACATGTGGTCCATGGTTGCTCTACGATTGACCCAGATTCCATCCCCAGCTGCCACAGCAGATCAAATTTGGCAACGTGTGGAAGCTGCTTGGTCTGCTGTACCCCAAGAACTCATCCAAAGTCTCTTTGAATCAACGCCGAGGCGTGTGGCAGCGGTTATCTCCAACAATGGCGGCAACTCTGGCTACTGATTTTGGCAGGAACCACACTTCACAGAAGTCTATAAATTTAATCATTTGATACTTGGTCAACATGTTATCTACAAAATAAATTTTGTTGTGATATCTCTTGTCTTTCTTGGTGTTGCAATTTGGGTGGCCAGCAGTGTATATCTTTGAATCCAAGTCGGCAATCCGGTGACAAATTTTCTCCATAGGTTAGCAATGAGGTGAACGAATCCAATGGAGTTAGTACATAGCAGCCTTACGCGTTCTGCCACGATTTCATAGAAGACACTTCTTGAAACTCGAGGAAAGACATTAGATAATGATGAAATCGTAAAGTTTCTGTTTTCTCGAACTTTTTCATTGACCTTCTGCACCAGGTCATCATTAATGACGAACGGTCGTCGAAAACGGCTACGATGCAGTGATTAGCAAATCAGGCGGCACATTTCTATGAGGATTGGATATAAAATCTGGTAGTACGATACGATAAGGGCTTTAATATAGGCGGAAATTATTTTGAAAAGTAGACAAAGGCTTTCATGTAAAAGTAAAATTGTTTAAAAAATGGCCTTGTGTTTTTTTAATATGAAAATGGTACTTACTTAAAAAACACGCCTCGCGTATATATATATATATATATATATATATATATATATATATATATATATATATTATATATTGACGCGTTTTGTTAATTTTCTGTTTAACTGTTTACTGCTTGCCCAAGCGATACAAACTGGGTTTGGTGCTCTGCCAAAATTATAACTCGCGACGCAGGACATCTGAAATTTCGCTTTCAAGAGGACCGTTATGGAGGAACGTAATCCTACGTTAAAAACATATGTTTCGTTCGTATAATATAGGTATGGGTTCTAGAAATGTACCAAATTAAGGAAAACCGCATAAACGATCTCACGATACTATAAACTTAGTCTGGATAAGCAATTTGCTAGTATACTAACTTTGTTCTTATAGTGGCTCTTAGAGTCTTAACATGTTAAAGAACTTTAAAAACTTTATTTTTTTATTTCTGGTGGGGAGGGGGAATTCATAACACATAATTTTCGAATCTCTTAATTACTGACAATTAACAGTAAGTAAATTGTAGTACTTTACTAGCATATACATTGACTCTCTATTTAACGAATTAAATTTAAATTTTAAGTAGTCGATACATCATCCCCTCGAAAGTTTTCTACAAAGGACCCTCTAAGAAGAAATTAAATTAATGATAAAATTCTAATTCCAATAAAACACAGAACTGAGAAAATTAATCTATATACTTCTAATAATAGTATTATGAAACGTCAGATCAAATAAATTAACTTCGCCTAAATGAAAATACGTTTTAAAATAGCTAGACGAAATCGATGAAACAACAAATGCCGCTCACAAGCCTTAATCAAACTAAATACCCTATATAATCCAGGTAAATGTGTTGCATTTATTTCATAAAAATACATAGGAAACGAAAATAAATTATTTTTAAATATATATCCCTAACATCAAAAGATATCTGTAATTGAAAATGTATTTTTCGAATTTTTACACGAAATGATACAAAGAGTTACACTAAGATATAACACTATCTGTATAATTTTTACACTAAGATATAAAGAGTTCTAAATGATACAAACTAGTATCATAGTTTTTTTGTAGATATTACATAGTCTAAAACAGTGTTTCCCAACCGTTTAACGTAGGATTACGTTCCTCAATAACGGTCCTTAGGAGAGAAAAAAATTATCCGGCGTCGCGAGTCATAATTTTGGCAGAGCACCAAATCCAGTAGTAGCAAACAGTTAAACAGAAAAGTACCAAAATGCATAAAAAAAGAGGTAAGCAACGATAAGTATTCATATGTTAATAACTCGCGGTAGTTTTGTTAGAAGAGACTAAGTGAAAGTTTTTCGATCCTTCTTCAAACTTGCATATTTTCCTTAAAAAGACCCTTTTAGACATAAAGAAAAACATAAAATACATTTTTCATAATTTAATTCCAACTTAATGTTTAATTAAACAAAACATAAATTTGTAAACGAAATAAGAAATGGAGAGTTTTAAAGAGACGTTCAACCTTCCGTCAAAGGTGTGTATAAGGAAGAACAGAAAGGAACCTCGAAAAAAATAATGCACTTATTTTATTTGTTCAGAATTATATAACTATAAGAATAGAATCACGCTTACTTAAATAAATTTTCTTTATTCCTTTGGGGAAACTACGATAGTAATTTCAAAAGGCTGATGAAAGGCAAACTGACGTTTAGAATTTGTGTACTACATGTAGTAAGCTATCGCAATTTGCCTTTATCACCAAATAAAGGCGGTAGATTTGTAACTAACTATATTTGCACTTTGAAGAAGACATTTTGCTTTAAAAATCCCCACCTTTCTGTACCCCTCTTTCAAATATCTGAATTATCCAAAATATTTTACTCTCTACAATGCATCACCTTTATATCACCCAAAAACGTAATTCAATAAGGCTACCGAAAGTTAATGTTATTACTCGGGGTTTATATTTGAAAAATAAAAGTCACCCCCCGCCGCACCTGCCACTATGCGGTTCAATTAGGACGAGGGGATTAGACACACTATTGTATAAACATACGCAAAAACTGTAAGCTTCGCACGTCACTTTGTTTCGGGTTTAACGCAAGCGAAACAAATTTCTTATTAAACATTTAATCCAGGGCTTATTTAATCAATTCGTATTAATGGACACCTTGAATAAAAATCTCGAATCATTTTTCATTTCCGCAAGAGGTGAATCAACGAAAAAAAGTTGGGTTTCTAAATACAGATATCCCTAGGGATTTTTTTAAGTTAAAAAAATTGAGGTTTTAACAAAAAAAATCGGGTTATAAAAAGAGATATTTTTTAGATATTTATTAACACCTAGAATTATATATTTTTTCTAACTGCTACGGATTAAGGGCAGGAAGATAAATTATAAAACTGTAAAATAAACAACAATTTCTATTTATAATTATAATTTTTACAATAAAAAATATATTACTCCTAGAAAACATTTCAGTTGTTGGAATTTAATAACCTGGTTGATTTTGATGTCCGTATATCTTGGATTGTTGAGATATCTTTGCACTAATTTTTAGGAAAGCGTAATAGTTTTAAACCTTTCTCAAATCTCATACGTAAATTAATTTATAATTTAAAACTCTTTGAAATATCTTGAAGGAATGAAATTTAAAAAGAAAATTCGAAATTATTTACAAGTCTTTTATAGGAAGAAAAGGTGGAGTTTGGGAAAGGGTGATATTGACGAGGGTATAACGCTGACTAATGTAGGGTCACAGGTGTGGTAACCCTAGTAGTAAAGCTTGTCAACACTATTGACTCAGTTGAGTTTATAATGAATCTGACTCCAAATTACTAAAATAACATTTAATTTTTTCATTTGATTTCACTATCTGTTTCAATAGGGATCCCGGGGCCTTGGGATGTCTTTTGGTTAGACGTGCATCCTATTCAGAAAGTTCCCTCTTCAGGTAATAGATTTGGCTAGGCCTCCTGATGAAGAGACCAGTCAGTTGCTTCGTTATATGGTTTAGTTCTTTTACGGCTACAGAATCTTGCATTTATGGTGCATTGAACCCTAAGTGCGTGATTTCGGTTTATTTTGTGGGCGTTCTTCCTGTAAGTAATTATTTTTCTCTGTTGAATTATTTACTTCTATTACCATGTTTTTATTAACTCACTTTCTTGTTTGTGTGTGTGTTTGTCCAGTACAAATCTTGCAATCGATTTTTAACAGACTTCCCGACTAGCTAGACATTTAAAACTTTTAGAATAGCTCAGAGCACGATGACAATGCATTATTTTAATACTTTTAGCCATCTTTAAGCAAAATTGAATTCATTTTTAGTCCTTTTTTTTGTAGACTGGTGCAGCCATGTATCAGCCGGGACGGGAACGAAATGTTAAAAGCAAGTTAACTCCCAATTCTCGAGCTAAACGATTGATTACTCCTTTGATGCCTCTTTATTATGAATTTGTTCATTTTCTTTCAAGTTAATGGGGTAATTCATCAAAAAAATTTTAAAAAAGAATTTATAATAAACACAATGGTCAAGTTTATATGATTCAACAGAAAATTTAAAAACATGGTGTTTACAAAGTCCTTTTTATCTTGTAATTAGTTATATTTGTCTGTTTTCGGTAGGATGATTTTTTGCAACTACCCAATCCTTTATTGAAAAGTTAAAATTTTTCAACGCTAGGGTAGGTTTTCTGTTAATTTGTTTGGCTGTCTATGCCTTCTTTATATGTATTATTTCGTGTTGAATTATTTACATTATTTGTGTTAAAATAACATAATTTAATATAACTTTAAACTTAACAATTAGGCACAAATAAACTTCCACATATTGAGAAGGAAATTCAGATATTCCTCTACTGCAGTTAGATACAAAGTCGTAGGACCTTACGACGACAACGAACTAAAATACTGCTGTTCTTATATAGTAGCTCGTTGAGGCATTGAGGCATGCACAGAAATGCCAACTTTGCATTTTCAATCAAATTAACGTTCATATCCAAATGAAGTGATGATAATATTGTTGTTCGCAAGTCTGCGATTCACACGCGCGCGAATCGCACGAGACCATGGTGGCACTACAAGAGATACGTGTGTGTAGGTTCCTTAACAATGTTTGGCTCTTAGTAATGAAGTGAATAAATGATAAACTATTTAAATGAGTGCTATTCGCTTTTACCAACGAAAAAATATTGTTACAAAAACATCAACAATTGTTGCAGCTTTCGTTCTATAATCTTCAGGTGAATTTTGATAATCTCACGCGACTGGATTGCTGAGATATTTGCGAAAATTTAGACTATTTCAGGGGTTCAGGACGGTTTGTTAGTTAACTGAGAGATTTTTTTCCCCAATGCGGAGGCCTTAGACATTCGCCTATTATCACCGCAGCATTGCTGGCCTCTTTATTATGTGGGCATCATATAAGTGGGCCAGCTTCGTCCCCTATAAGCCAAAAACGTAATTTTGAACAGAGTTAAGTGATGAGACCGGAAACACTTGACCCCGCACCTCCAGGGGTAAATTTCAGAGGAGGACATTGTAGCCACGACAGATTTTTCGTGCACCAGCCGCCATTAGTGTACATGGCAGTGGATTTGTCAGCGAACGCCATCGAACCAGGGGCGACTCTGGGACATTACTTACTTGAAAAAAACTCTTGGGAGAAGAATAATTAAAAAGAATCAAAGATTAATTCTGATCCTAGATTACTGTAAATCTCGAGTCTACAGCAAACAAGCTCACGTATTCTGGAATGTTACTTGAGACTTGTGACATGGAATTCGACTTTGTAAATATGTTTTCTAATCTCATAGCCTTGATACAGCATTGATTCGGTTCCATGCACATTTTAGTGTATCTGTTTTATTAAAATGTCCTAAGATGTAGGTGTGATTGGGATCATGCCTATGGTTTATTTTGTACCGGTTTCCGGAAGAAAGGTATGTACCTCCCGGAGGCAAATTTAGCGTAACCTGTAGAAAGGTTTTGTGGACAGAATAAAAGAGTGACTTGCCACCCTTTCTCGGCTGTAAAGGGGTCTGAGCGTCCCCATAGAAACAGCCTAGCAACATCTTTTTAGCCAATGAGAGCTGAAAGGTGTTTGTTCGAGGGCATAGATGATCTCTGCTCTTCCCGGTTCTAAAAAAGGTTGAAAACGTTTCTTAGTGAGTTGAAGAATAAGCACCGACAGGAAGCGGACATCGTGGTGGTCCGATCTAGAACTATCCGCCATTTTTTCTTGCTTTGCCGATTCCACTGGTCGACTTAGTAGAAACGATCAGATGCTTCATTCTCAAACGAGGGTGGTGGTAAATCATAATTATTTGTGTCATATTTATCAGGCGAGAGTACAGTGCTAATTGAATATATGTAACTTGAATTTTATGTGTTCTAATAATTTTTTTAATGTATGAAAACAATTAATATGATGATTTCTGTAAAAGTTTGTAATCAGTGTTTAAATTACTGTTAAGTAATATTAAGAGAAATTAAATGGTAACATTAGATATTAAATTTGAGTTCGTGTCATTTAGTTATTCTCAGACATGTGACAGAGTGTATTTCTCAAATTAATAATTTTGCAAAAAAAAAAAGAAAAGAAAAAACCACTATACAAAATATTCTAATTATTATATGTTCTAACTTCATTTAATAACACTCTAACCAAAATTTCCTTTTATTAGATTCGAAGTGCCATGTCGTTGACGGAATATTTTGGTATGCATGAGTGGCACAAGATCTTCTCTGAAACCGATTCTTATATTCCCGTAGACTGCTTACCTCTCCCGTTAACGCCTTTAAGTTTTGAAGACACCGTTTACTCTTTCCTCCCGATTCAGAGAAAAAATGGAGACAGACTATTCGAAACTGGTCACGGTTTCTTTTCCACATATTTACATAAAATAGATGAACTAATTTCAGATCTATGTCTGTGTGTGGGGAAATGGGACTTTAAATCATTACGTTTTAAGCTGTTCTGCTGTTCCATTACTTTTATCAGCTTATCCCTCCTCTATCAATTAGCCTGGGTAGATGACCCAATACCTATATGAAAATTCAGATTATTAAACTTTATATTGTCCGGTCATGTTACGCCTTTAATTGATTTCTTTGATATCAATAGGTCAGCACTGAAGAAGTGAGACCAGTATTTTTATAGTGCTTTACCAAAGATTCTTATACTCCCTTTTATTGTTCATTATTTTTTTATATAGTTCCTCGATGATAGATTTATATATTATACTAGCTGAAAACCCGCACTTCGCTACGGAGTACATTCAAATTAAATACAACGGTCAATTTCTGCAATTAATGCCATATATACATTCATGGACAAAAAAATTAGCGCACCAAGAAAGAGTCGTCAAAATGAAACGAAATATTACATAAGTAATGACTACTTTGATATAAGTAAATGATAAGAAAATCAAAGAAAAAGGATAATTTATTTCAGAGAAAAGGGCAAAAGAACGGAGGAGTTAATACTCCGTTGGACCCCCTCTAGCGCGAATGCACGATGCGATACGATCGGGCATTGAGTCATACAATTTCTGTATGATGTCTTGAGACATTTCGTTCCATATTTGCTGTAACCTTGTCTCTAGTTCGTTGAAACTCGTGGGATGCCCAACTCGTCGTCCCAAATGATCCCAGATATTCTCGATTGGAGACAAATCTGGGGATCGGGCAGGTCAAGGAAGGGTAGTAACAGTGTGGAGACAGTCTTGTGATACCCTTGCCGTATGAGGCCGAGCATTGTCTTGTTGAAAAATGGCTCCTGGGAGCCGTTGCATGAGTGGCGACACATGCGGTTGCAGGATTTCATGAACATACCACTGGGCTGTCATGGTGCCACGGAACAATACTAAGGGTGACCGTGTATTGTAGATAATGGCACCCCATACCATCACACCAGCTATGGGAGCGATGTGTCGCTGTACAGCAAAGGCAGAATTGAAGCGTTCACCACGGGCTCTCCACACACGAACACGATTGTCATCACTGCCGAGATTGAATCTGGATTCGTCGCTAAAGACGACGTGGTTCCATTCCGCTGCAGTCCAGTTTCCTCGTGCGCGGCAAAACTCCAAACGGAGGCGTCGATGGGTGGGCGTCAATGGCAGCACACGTAATGGGCGCCGCAATACCAACTGTCCTTCAGCCAGGCGCCTTCGTATGGTTCGAGAAGACACAGAGGCCCCTAGTGAAGGTGCTACCTGTGCCTAGCTGCAATTATTTCTTGGTGCGCTAATTTTTTTGTCCATGAGTGTATATATATATATATATATATATATATATATATATATATATATATATATATATATATATATATATATATATATATATATATATATATATTTATAATAAATACAACGATCAGTGTAGGCAATAGATGTAAAAAAATGTATAAAAAATCAGAAGGGATATTTTTTATAGACAAAGTAATGTAGAAGAAAATATTCAAATTAAATCTAATAGAACAAACTAATGAATATAGTACAGTTAATATAGTACAGTTTGAGGAACATATCTTTTACTGTATTTTAATATTTTTTTGGATGTCCAATCGTTTATTATGTCCAATCGTCTCCCATATTAGCAAGAAAAAAAATTTTTTTTTGTCTATTATGTTGATATGCACGTGATGATAAATTAAATAAAGTACCAGAAAAAGAAATCACGTGATCAGAATTTAATAAAATAAATTCTAAAAATTAATCTTTAAAAATTCACCAAAACTCAGAAAATGGAGGTAAATATTCGAAAAAATTTCATTTTAAAGGAATTTTTTAGGATATTTCTCGTGATATAAATTTCATAACCCTCAAATTATTATTTTAAATGAAAACTTAAAAAAAGTTACTAAAACAGCTTAATAATTTAATTTTAAAAAATCTAAGGAGAAATTTTCAAAAATCTTTCTTAGTGCACCCTGCACCATAAGAAGAATCGCCATGCAAAGTTTCAGCCCTTTAGGTCCAGCGGTTTGGTCTGTTCGTTGTATGTCAGTCAGTCAGTCAGTTACGGAAGTGATTTATATATAAAGACTAGCTGAAAACCCACACCTCGCTACGGAGTAGATTCAAATTAAATACAACGGTCAATGTATGCAATTAATGCCAAATATATATATATATATATATATATTTATAATAAATACGATGATCAATATATACAATTGATGTACAAAAAAAATATATATTTATTAAAAAATCCTAAGGGATATTTTTATAGACAAAATAATGTCCAATCGTCTGCCGCATTAGTAAGAAAAAAATACTTTTTGTCTATTTAGTTGTTAAGCACGTGACGATAAATTTATTTAAAGTACCAAAAAAAGAAATCACGTGATCAGCATATAGTAAATTAAATTCTAAAAATTAATCTTTAAAAATTCACCAAAAATGTGAAAATGGAGGTAAAGATTCGAAAAAGATTTCATTTCAAAGGCATTTTTATGATCTTTCTCGTGATATAAATTTTATAACCCTCAAATTATTATTTTAAATGCAAACTTAAAAAAAGTTACTAAAACATTTTAAAAATTTAATTTAAAAAATTCAAGAAGAAATTTTCAAAAATCTTTCTTAGTGCACCCCTACACTATAAGAAGAATCGCCATGCAAAATTTCAGCCCTTTAGGTTCAGCGGTTTGGTCTGTGCTTTGTATGTCAGTCAGTCAGTCAGTGAATGAGTCAGTTACGGAACTGTTTTATATATTTAGATTAATAGAAAATATATTTTTTATTAGAATACCTAATATTGTAACTGGATTCAATATCTAAATGCTGCATCCGAATCTCCATAGAAAGATACAAAAAATCCTAATGCTATGCGTTTAACCTGAGCAGATTCTACAATGCCGTGCCGAATCGTAATCGCATGGAAACCCCAGCTTAGAGAGACAAACTTCATTATTTTAACCAGACAGCGTCTTACGGTCAATAAACTTAAATGTGTGATTTCTATAGCAGCCCCACATGACCCAAGAGTTTTCGTATATGCACATATTTGTATACAAAAATGCCCCCCTTTATAGTTAGTGGCCCAACATTACCTCAAGTAGAAGAATAAATTGAAAGACTTCAAATTTTGAACAGTACAGGCTGGATATTTCAAATCAGACACTTTTTAATGCTTAGTGAAATTATTAATAGTACTAGAAAAATATTTATGCACCAAAATACACTAGAATCTTTATATATATATCTTTCTCCACATACTGTTATTAATTTTCGTAAAATATGATTTTTGAAAAATTTTATAAGTTTAAATAAGTAAAGTCCCATTTTACCTTTTCTGCCCTACAAATTTCTACTGCTTATTTCTTGGTCCTGATTTGACCGGTTCCTAAACAAAGGCAAAAAGGCAGGAAAGGGGAAACAAACAAACAAAGTTTGAAAGATTTATTAGGGTAAAGAGGGCCTAAACGAACATTTATCAATGACAAAATAGATGAAGCAACGCCTGGTAATGTTCGTCGTTTAGTTTACAGACTTTTTCTGTAATTAGCTTAACCGACGTTTACATTCCTGGACACAAAACATTAACTCCGATAAGTGTTTCATTCTGACTTGAAATAAACTGTGTAAGAACTCTGAAGGATCTTTAAAGCAACGAGATGTAATCCTTTGCAGAAATGAAGATTGCAGGTTAAATGTTTGATTAATAAATTAGAGGTAATTTCTAAAAATATACGACATAAGTTGCTCGTGTAATATTTTCATATACTGTCCGATATTCAAAGATAGCAGACAGTGATAATTTAATCTTTTTATTTAGCGACATTAGATTTACAAAACCATGTTAATTTTTTTTGCGTAAGAATGTTTGTACGTTTTCTCATAAAGATTTTTCTCATAAAGATTGTTAATTTATGGGTATTGTTGAAGAATAAAAATATATTTGTGATAAGTTTGTCCAAATAACAGCAAGCCAAATCCCACCCACACACACGCAAGCACAGGCGCACAGACGTGTGCGTGTACGTACACACACACACACACACATACATATATATATATATATATATATATATACATACAGGGCTAGATTTGAGGCGGACCGCGCCAGAACGTCATTCCGGTACGTCTCTGTAGGTACCCCTCTTTATCAATAATTTGGAATACCCTCCCCCCCCCCTCCACACACACTCCGGAAGGTTACCGCTCCGGCACCTCTATTTCTAGAAATCTAGCACTGTATATATATATATATATATTTGCGTATAAATTTAAAAAAGCGTAGCAGACTTTTTAACATATGCATCCCCCTCTTTTTCCCTTGTCGGCGCTTATTTTACATCAAATCGACTTCTCTAAACGTAGCTCTTAAATACCACATTAAAACCTTTTCCCCACAACCGAAGGAAACAAAATGTAAAGTGGAACAAAATTTGATGCTTTTATTATTTTCAGAAGGACTTCTCCCATCCCCTTCGAAAGAAGGAAATACGAAAACGTTTCTTTCGCTCGTCGGAATTGAAAAGTTCACAATTTCAAAGAACTTAACAGGAGTCAAACTTCTCCCTATTACTACGAGGCAAAAATTTAATTTCCGAGCGCGAAATAAGCTCGAAAAATGTAAATATCTGCAATAAATTTTCTGTCATGGTTCAGTGATGCTTCAATGTTGAATTTTTCAATTTTATAGTACATTGTCATATGTTCAGTGTGAGTTTAGAATTCTTAGTATCACTCGAGATTAGAAGGTAGTTCAATAGTTGAAAATATATATTGATAATTTTCCTGTGCCGTTTAATTGGAAATGAAAATGTTACCGGTATAATACTGAAACCTCTATTTGTTTGTAATTTAGCACAACAACATCAGTGAACAGTTGAGGCAAATTTGAAGGACTTTAGGAACCCAAAAATGATTTAATGGGGTCCGGGACACATCTTTTAAAATTTTTTATATTTAATAAGTAAATTTTTTGAATTTTCTTGTGATGGTTAACCATATAATTTGGAAACAAAATCACATCATAAAACTTCTCATAAAATTTTTAAAAATTTAAAAATTAAATTTTATTAAAAAAAGTGGGGTCAATTAAAATCATTATAATTCGAAATATTATTTGTCGCATTTCAATTTTTTTCATTTAATTAAACAGAAATATGTATATTTTAATTTTGACTCAGTGTTTTTAAAAATATTAATTTTAAAACAATTTAAAATATTTAGAGAAAATATTTTTTAAAAAAATGATGTAACTTGTTTTTAAAAAATCATATTTCAAAAGTAAATACTTTTTTCAAATTTGCTGAATTAAAATTAAAATAATTGAAAGAGACATGCTCCATGTTTTAACCATTTATCTTTGACAGTTCTTGACTTATAACAATACTAGCTGAAAACCCGCGCTTCGCTACGGAGTACATTCAAATTAAATACAACTGTCAACGTATGCAATTTATGCCAAAAAATAAATATATATATTTATAAAAAATGCGATGATCAATGTATACAATTGATGTAAAATATATATCTATCTATATATATATATTTATAAAAAAATCGTAAGGTATATGCATTTTTTTTGGATAATATCCAATCGTCTGCTGCATTAGAAAGAGAAAAAAATATTTTTTTTTGTCTATTTAGTTGTTACGCACGTGACGATAAATTTATTGAAAGTACCAGAAAAAGAAATCACGTGATCAGCATTTAATACATTAAATTCTAAAAATTGATCTTTAAAAATTCACCAAAAATCAGTAAATGGAGGTAAACATTCGAAAAAAATTTCATTTTGAAGGAATGTTTATGATCTTTCTCGTGATATAAATTTTATAACCCTCAAATGATTATTTTAAATGCAAACTTAAAAAAAAGTTACTAAAACAGCTTAAAAATTTAATTTAAAAAAATCTAAGAAGAATTTTTGAAAAATCTTTCTTAGTGCACCCCTACACTATTAGAAGAATCGCCATACAAAATTTCAGCTCTTTAGGTCCAGCGGTTTGGTCTGTGCGTTGTATGTCAGTCAGTGAATGAATGTGTCAGTTACGGAACTGTTTTATATATATATAGATAAAGACGAGAAATGGTGCAAAAACACATCATGCAGAAAATCACATTTACATGTTTAAGCAAAGATTGGCTGCTATTACAATGTTGCAAAAAAATTAATATCTCCTGTTCTAATTAAGATATAAACATGATTTAAATGTCATTTTAAGTGGAAAAGAACACGAAACTTTTTAATGCAATAATTGTTTTCGAAATTTTGTAGAGTTTTGTGTGCTGGACCTCCTTGAAAAGTAACAAAACTAGTTGCATATTGAATTGTAGGTAACTCTATGGATATGATCAGAAAAACAACACTGATCTTCACTTTCAGAGTAAGTGTGAGTTCCGTGTATGAGTACCGCGGTTGGTATCGGTTTTTAACCCTTCAGTGGGCCCGCCCGTGTACAAAGTGCAACATTTTCGTAATTTTGAATACTTTGTTTTTGCATGTAAGGATTGAATGTTCTAAACAGTTTCTATTTATAACTACACCCTTTCTAATGCAGGTCTGAATTTTTTACCCTTGTATTCCTTTCCATTCATTGTTAGTCGGGAATTAACCGTGGTAAACCAGCGATTATATAGGATTACAATACGACAAAAGCAGGAGTTGATGTTGTCGATCCAAAATGTAGCTATTACACGATATTCCGCATATCACGAACATGGACAATCTCATTGTTTTTTAGGTTTTCGGACATAATAGGAATCAATTCGCAAGTTGTCCTCAGATTCAATAAACCGGACAGTTTTAAAATAAAGCGATTGTATCGCATTCTTTGGCCTTTAATTATAAATATATCTCAATATTATCAACATTTTATATCTTCTCATGAAACGCAGAATTATTTTCAATTTGAAAAATATAAGTTTATTACAAAAGACGTTGCACTTTGTGCCACCCGCGCCCGCTGGTGTTTCAAAAATTGGCCCGCTGAAGGGTTAAAGACTCACGAAATCAGCTGTCAGCTGTAAGTAACAATATGTCGGGAGAAACTGTCAAATTGCTTCGAAAACGAAACATCTAAGAGGTTTATAACCATTTGTCGATCTTAATGTATACGCCATGTTTTGGCGAATGTCCCATAAAAAAGTGCCCTTCATTGATCAGATTTATCATAAATTCATTATAGCCAGATTTGGTGTGAAATAGCTCTCGAAAGGGATAAACAGATAGCTAAACGTAACTACAGCCGCTTTTAATTACCATGTATAGAGTGATCATTGAAAAAATGATTTTGGAGTAATAATCGAAGTTTGTTCGAAGTCTTCATTGAAATGAAAAATGAGTGATCCAGCGGTTTACAGATCGTCTTGTGGAGTGGGTTGACATTTTTTTTTGACCGTGGCCCGTTTTCTTAAAATAAACAATCACGCGACCCGCAATAAAAATTGATTGGTAGTAAAATTGTTTTTTAAAATTATAAAAATCTTAATAAAACAATAGAAAAACGAAGCAAGCAAATTTTGAGAAACCATTTTAAAAATCAATGAAATGTAGACTTTGCATGTATATTTACTTTGCATGATACTAATAAAGAAAAGTCTTCTTTACCATCTTCACTTGTTTGTTGCCAAATCTTGCGTGAATAAAGCTTCATATTTAAGCATTAATATGCATTTGAATTTCATTGAGGTAAAAACTAACAAAAATCAATTTTAAAAAAGACTATGATTTTAAAGTTATAAGCTTTAAATTAAAACATCGAAAATTAAAAAAACTTCATTTATCTAGATAAAACTAAACTAGAAATTAATGAGATTAGTTGGTCTGCGCGACCCTTTCGCATGCGATTAAAATACGATAAATTTTTTAGCGAGGTTGGTGGTTTGTAGTAGGATGAAAGAAGAACCGGTTCATTTGTAGCAATTCTCTATTTGTCGGATAACAATGGTGATTAAGGATAATACAAAACTTATAAACAAAACGCTTTGGACACAATACTGGAGGTGAAGCATAAGACAAAACAGCGGAACGCGAGATATGTACATGTCAAAACACCTTTGTAGACAATATTAAAAATCAAATATGACACAAGCTCGCGAAAAATGTGATATTTACATTACAAAACCTCTTTGGCACACTATTTGACCGTGCCGTTTCGACGAGTCCAGGGAAAGAACTTTAGGGACAAAAGTAATAATTCCACTTCGATTTTTAAACAAACAATACAATGTGTCATTCCGAATTAACAATTCTTCAGAAGCGGAGAACTTAATCTTTAAAATGGTACCTCCTTTATCGATTTTGGTTGAGTATGAAGGGAGGAAAAGAGATCTTCCCAAAAATCACCTTCTAGAAATAATATGTACATGGTTTTTCCATGCAAAAAGAATAATGTACATCTACATGGATGTTGCCAATATAGAAACTCATTAATGAAATCACAGAGTGATATTCAGTGCAAACGATTTTTAAATTTAAAAGTTCAGTGCGGTTGATAATGGTAAAATAAAAAAAGATAGCGTATACTAGCGCATCTAGGGGAAGAAATAATGTTTATAATGTTTATACTTTGATTTTTAAACAAACAATAAGATATGTAATTCTAAATTAACAATTCGCACAAAGTGGAGATCTTAATCTTTAAAATGGTACCTCATTTATCCATTTTGGTAAAGTATGAAGGGAGAAAAAGGGATAAAACAAAAATAACATTTTTTGAAATAATATATATAGATAGATGGGGGAATCTGGACCTTGGATAGTATTTGTTGAATAATATTTGCGGAATATTTGAAAATGCTTCTCTCATGTTATCGTGTTTGGTTATAGCTACGAATTTCGAAAACGTACATATACAGATCTCGTACATGTAGGTAAAAGCGAATGGAAGCAATGTAGCCTTGTAAGACTGTTTGACACATTATTTAACAATATTATACATTTTAACATATGAAAAATGTACAGGGTGTCCCAGTTAAACGCTTCAGAACTTCTACGAGCGGTAGGGGGCATCCTGACGACTCGAAATCATATAGCAATGTGGGATCGGAAATGTTTTCCTTAAGCGGTGATGTACACAGAAAACCATAAAGAAAGAGACCGTAAGTGGATAATCGTTTTAATAATAAATGTACAAAACCAAAAGGTACACGGGTCAAAGTAAGTGTTCGAAGTTTTTCCCACCGACTGCAATGCGGACCTCACTCTCCGTCGCATGCAATTCCGAACATTCTGGAATAATCCAGGCTCATATCGAATTTCTTCGGCAGCTACTGAGATTCTTGCAGCCAGCTACTCACCATTGTCAACGGGGGTGTCATAAACCTGAGTTTTCATATGCCCCATTAAATAAAAATTCGTATAATTAGCCATCCTACTAACTCTGAATCCTTGTGCGAAATCACGATTCCCTTCACTAACGCTCGGAACTTTCCCGCAACGCCATCTACCGCTTCAGGAAAGCATTTCCGACCCCAAATTGCTATATGATTTCGAGTCATCTGGATGCACCCTACCCCTTGTAGAAGTTCTGAAATGTTTAACTGGGAAATATAAAATTGGGGAATATAAAACTGGGAAATATACATATTTTTTATATAAAAATATATAAAATATGTAATTTTAGAAAGTTTAAAGCATGTTTTTTAATTAAATAATTCGTTACGATATATACTTTACTTCAGACTATTCCCGACCCCTCCATTTTTTTCCACGACCCCTTTGTGGATCGCGACCCACAGTTTGTGCATCACTGGTCTGGTATATTATGTTAATATTCTTTTCAGTTTAACGAACTCATTACTTAAGGAATCAGCGTTGTTTTACCATGTTTTTATTAACTTGCTTTCTTGTTTGTTTGTGTGTGTGTTTGTCCAGTACAAATCTTGCAATCGATTTTTAACTAACTTCCCGACTATCTAGACATTTGAAACTTTTAGAATAGCTCAGAATAGCAATGACAATGCATTTTTTAAAATACTTTTAGCCATCTTTAAGCAGAATTAAATTCATTTTCAGTTAATTTTGTTTTGTAGACTGGGGCAGCCATCTATCGGCCGGGACGGGAACGAAAAGTTAAACGCGCTAACTTCCAATTAACTTCATTTTCTTTCAAGTTGATGGGATAATTCATCAAATATTTTTAAAAAAAGTATTTATTAATACACAGAATTGTCAAGTTTATATGATTTAACAGAAAATTTAAAAACATGGTATAAATAAAGTTCTTTTTATCTTGTAATTATAAAAGTTCCTGCCACACATCAGGAATAACGATAGAATTCCACTGAAAACTGGCACGTTCTGTCTCGAAAATCGAAATGGATCAGTCTCTTAACCTTTCCCCTCCAAACGATTTTTAAACGCGTTTGTTTATTTTAAGAGTGATCTCTTCACTGTTATTTTTTTTTAGTCGTGTTGTAATAAGTTTTATAATCCGCTAGGGAAACAGAAGTTGACATTTTTGAGGGAAAATATGTATTTTATGTCCCAGGAAATAAGAGAGTTCTCAGTGTGGGATCATTTTATTTGTCTGTCTTGTACCTCTAAAGAATTTTAACTAGATATCAGAATTTGACATTTTGTATCACCTTGGCAAAGGGTATGAGTTGTGACGATTTTGACGATAATCCGTTTATTCTGAAAGGGGGTAGCTACAAATTTCTTATAGATAGAGAAGGAAATCTTAAATAGGAAGACCGATCGAAAAGAAGTATCTAATATTAGTTTAAAGAATCTTTTAAATCATTAAATGACATAGAAGAAAAAATAAACTACTACGAGATAAACTATTTCATTACTTAAAGTTATTCTGATTTTAGTTATTTAAAAATTGAAAGATTCATATTATATTTATAATTTAAATGAAGAAACGTGAGGTTTTGACTGAATCTCAACCTAATCATAGTCTTTGTAACTTTAGGTTTCAAGCAAAAGGCCAGCTGGGAAATGGCCGAATGGCTAGGCCACAGAATCTGTAGGTTCGGGTCTCAGTACCAGTGTGGATCTTTGTAACCGTTTGGAGTTGACTTTTATCATTTTCCGTTTGATTTAACCTTTGTATAGCATAATGATTGTTGGCGCCTTCAACAAACTCAAGTAAAAGAACCTTTTTACATAAACTAGTGTTCAGAAATGGGCATAAAATATTTTCTTATACTTCTATATTCTGCTTTCCTAATAACTGCCACCGAAAGATTATTGTGCGCTGAAAATAGGATTAATGTTTTGACCATTTCATCAGATCACTCGTGAATTATTGAGTTTTAAGAAGAGTTAGAAATTTGATAGTTCATTCTTTGTTGTGGACAATTTTCTTTTATCATAACCAGATCTGAGACGGAAAATTCCTTTTTTAAAATTTATTGGCGTTTAGTAATTTTTTTTTTCATGAAACTTACATAAAAATCCTCGTTCTCTTTAAAACACTATAATTAGGATTTTTTAAAATTCAACATTTAAAACCCTTTCAGGGGCACCGTTCGCACATTGCGAACGCCTAATTCTTGTCTTCTTTTCACTTTCATTCAATGTATTCCAGTTAAATGAGCAGAAAAATTGCTAGTTCTGCCATCTGTTATCAGTTTAAAAAAGTTAAAACATTTTGCAACCTTTAATTGGAAAAATTTTCAAGATTTTTTAGGTTAAAAAAACCGAGAACAAAAATCTGAAACGTGCAAACAGTGGAGGTTGTTCCCCTGAAAGGGTTAAAGAGTATTTAATGTTTGGTGGATTTGACGCATGACCAGAGCTCTTTTTATGTATTTACTAGCTGAAAACCCGCACTTCGCTAGAAGTACAAATTAAATACAACGGTCAATGTATGCAATTAATGACAAATATATATATATATATATATATATATGTGTATAATAAATACGACGATCAATGCATAAAATTGAAGTAAAAAACAAAAAATATATATTTATAAAAAAATTGTAAGAGATACTTTTATAGACAAAATAATGTAGAAGTAGATACTGAAATTAAATCTAATAGGACTTACTAAAGAATATAGTACAGTTAATATAGTTCAGTTTGAGGATCATATCTTTTAATGTATTTTAATACTTTTTTGAATAATGTCCAATCGTCTGCCGCATTAGCAAGGGAAAAATATTTTTTTGTCTATTTCATTGTTATGGACGTGACGATAAATTTATTTAATGTACCAGAAAAAGAAATCACGTGATCGGCATTTAATACATTAAATTCTAAAATTTAATCTTTAAAAATTCACCAAAAATCAGAAAATGGAGGTAAATATTCGAAAAAGATTTCATTTTAAAGGAAATTTTAGGATCTTTCTCGTGATATAAATTTCCTAACCCTCAAATTATTATTCTAAATGCAAACTTAAAAAAAGTTACAAAAACAGCTTAAAAATTTATTTTTTAAAAAATCTAAGAAGAATTCTTGAAAAATCTTTCTTAGTGCACCCCTACACTATAAGAAGAATCGCCATGCAACATTTCAGCCCTTTAGGTCCAGCGGTTTAATCTGTGCGTTGTATGTCAGTCAGTGAGTCAGTCATTTACGAAACTGTTTTATATATATAGATTTTGAAAATTCTAATATTCGAAATTTTAAAAAATGTTATTTTTAAAATTTGTATTTTCCTTAAAGTATCACTTGCTGTTGTTGTTGTTAATAATGCCCCCGGGCCCAAGTGTTCCAGACCAGGTTCATAATGGTTTTGCGAGCTGAGGAGTGTGGGTCCGGTCTACAATGGCACCATAAGTGTCGGAGTCCTGATCAGCTAGATACCACCACAACTTTGACTGAGCATCGCCAGGAGCGACTTCTGGGGAGATCGTAACCTACTCCCACCTCTGACTTCATCGAAGGACTTTTCTGAATAAGGATTTAACATGCTCATATCCGGACTAGACACGAAGGTGTTTAACGGCACTTATCGGGATTCGAACCGAGCATCCTTGGTGCCGAAAGCCGACCCGCTATCGCTGGGCTACCTCGGGTCCAAAGTGTCATTTTGTTTAGGGTAATGCGCAAGTTAAAAGAAAGTGCAATAGTTCTTCCGAAAGAAAGTGTAATAGTATTTTAGTAGAAAGCCTAGAGTAGTGCTAAAGAAAGAGCAGTGTTAGAATTTAGTAGTTCTTCCTTTACTAAAGGCGATTTTTCCGCCTTCAGGGTAATTTTTGCAATTTTTTTTTTATCAAATGAATCTACATAAAAATACTCGTACTCCTACAAAATGTTTCAATAGTTAGGAGTTTTTAATCTTATTTTTTAAAATTCAAACTTTAAAGAGTGTTTAGCTTTTGATAAATTCACGATACGATTGTTCTCTTTATGTATTAATTTCCTTTTGTGTGTTTGAAAGGATTCAAAATAGCTTAAATATTCAAAATTCCTAAAAACACCCTTTTTTTTAAATTTATAATTACATATTGTAAACATTTGTAATTACATTTGCAATTAAATATAAAGAACGTGTCATTTTATTTGGTGTAACAGGGATGTTAAAAGAAAGATAAATATTCTCAAAATGTTTCTGTCTCGAAAAATTCTGAAGGCCGTTTATTTAAAATAGAACAAAGAAACTTTGTACAACATTCCATACTGATACCGAGTGAAAAAAGTTTAGATACATCCACTTAAACTTTGTTAAGTTCGATGCAAAAACTGTAGGCATTATTTCAGAGACAAATAAAAACTGTAGAGAGAGTGGCAGATCACTCTAAAATCATAGGATTTCCCCGAGACCTCTATTAAGTTTTTCATTATCTATATATATAAAACAGTTCCGTAACTGACTCACTGACTCTCTGACATACAACGCACAGACCAAACCGCTGGACCTACAGGGCTGAAATTTTGCATGGCGATTCTTCTTATGGTGTAGGGATGCACTAAGAGATATTTTTGAAATATTCTTTTTAGATTTTTAAAATTAAATTTTTAAGCTGTTTTTGTAATTTTTTTAAGTTTGCATTTAACATAATAATCTGAGGGTTATAAAATTTATATCACGAGAACGATCATAAAAATTCCTTCAAAATGAAATCTTTTTCAAATCTCTACCTACATTTTTTGATTTTTGGTGAATTTTTAAAGATTAATTTTTAGAATTTAATTTATTAAATGCTGATCACGTGATTTCTTTTTCTGGTACTTTAAATAAACTTATCGTCATGTGCCTAACAACTAAATAGACAAAAAATATTTTTTTTTCTTTCTAATGCAGCAGACGATTGGATATTATCCAAAAAAAATAAATATCCCTTACGATTTTTTTGTAAAGATATATATATATATATATATATATATATATATATATATATATATATATATATATATATATATATATATATATATATATATATATATATTTTTTTTTTTTTTTTACATCAATTGTATACATTGATCGTCGCATTTATTATAAATATATATATTTATTTTTTTGTCATTAATTGCATACATTGACCGTTGTATTTAATTTGAATGTACTCCGTAGCGAAGTGAGGGTGTTCAGCTAGGTTATAATATCTATGAAATCGAAAAAAAAATATTATCACCAGTTTTGGAAATAAAAATACTTGAACAGACACCGTTTCAGCAGAGGAAACGAGCAGTAAACACTGCAGAGTACTTCCAAAATTTCGTACGTATAAACTCCATATCTTCCGGTCGCAATAAAATCTTATTTCTTGGTTTATTTATGAAAAGCTCTTGAACCCGAGAGTTCTGGCAATATTTCCGGGGACATATCTTTTTTTTCTGTTGTTGTTCAAGTTATTTTTCGAAGTCTTTGCTTAGAATTTATCTCAAAGTACTGAATCGATCCGAAAATGCTCCATTTTTCCGACAGTCTTTTGTCCTTTCCTGAGAATAAAATTCGCAGACACGCAGAAAACTTTGCATTGAAAACAGAAGTTATTTTATTCTCTTAGATAAATAAGTGAATATTTTTTTTCTTTACTGTCGAGCGTTTTTAATATGTTCAAATTCTATTCTGAATACAAGCATGAAGTGCTCATTCGCTTAGTTAGACATTTGTAATGTAATGGCATTTGTTGTATCACAATGGAGTTACTCTATAATTTTATTGCTTTTAAATCATGCCACGCTAACTTAAATATATAGAGGTGGATTTTATTATCACTTTGCTAATCAGTCCTTTTGTGCTATTTAAAGTTGCATAGAGAGAGAATTATTGTTTGTCTCTTGGTGTAATCTATCTTTAAAATTAATTTTATTTTGCCATGATGTGATCATGGCAGAATCTGCGTGGTGGGAACTTATTATCAGCGCAAATTATTTTTTTAAATTCATCAGTCCCAGTTTTGGTTAAGTTTAAGAATATATAAATTTGCAAAATAACTCAGTTTCATTTCTTTCCTGGTCATTCCTGGGTACATTTTATTTTATTCCATTTGAAAACAATCTTGGTCACATCGATCAGGAATTAAAAGTGCCTATAAGTTTCAACTGAAAAAGCATAAAATCTTTGCTAAGAAAGACATTTCTAAATATTTCATTTCCTTCAATCCTGAGACTCGAGCCATAAATTTAATTTTTTTTTAGGTGTGCATCCTTTACACTCCATTCTATGTTTAGACTGGATTAGTTTGAAAACTTTATTTGCTCGTAATGCTAAAAACTTGGTGAACGACAATAGCTCTGTCCCTTATATTAATGCTGACTGGAAATTATCAAGTGCAAATATCCCCCCTCTTGTTTCAATACTTTGGTGGGATATTTTTGTCCTCTTTCAAAGTTTCTCTTGTTTTCGTTACTCCATGGTTTCTACTCGTTCCTGCCTCTCTTGCTAGCAATAGCACCTTTCTCTGTTTTCCTGATGAAGTGGAATAGAAACACTCACTGTGTGTACTTTTCCTGTCTTGCTTAAACGAGTAAGCGTTCTCTTTCACTGCTCCTGTAGAGGTGCGCATCCTTTACACTCCATTCGATATTTAGACTGGATTAGTTTGAAAATTTATTTACTCGTAATGCTAAAAACTTGGTGAACGACAATAGCTCTGTCCTTTATATTAATGCTGACTGGAAGTTATCAAGTTCTAATATCCCTCCTTTTCTTTCAATACTTTGGTGGGATATTTTTGTCCTCTTTCAAAGTTTCTCTTGTTTTAGTTACTCCATGGTTTCTACTCGTTCCTGCCTCTCTTGCTAGCAATAGCACCTTTCTCTGTTTTCCTGATGAAGTGCAATAGAAACACTCACTGTGTGTACTTTTCCTGTCTTGCTTAAACGAGTAAGCGCTCTCTTTCGCTGCTCCTGTAGAAGAAAGCTAAATTTGCTTTGAAACTCAAGGGTCCAGTTTAATTTTCAATAATTAATAACAAATTTCAAAGGTTTTCAAATCCCCGACTCTTTTCACTCGTTTCCGTGTGTTATTTTTGATAAAATTTTCCGTTTTTGTTTTAAAATTTAAAATAACTACAGCATTCACGATAAAATTGCCGATTTTTGTACTATAGTTATGAGAGGAAATTGAACACTGCTAAAATACTATTTTTTTATTACTTTGAGATCGCAAACTCGGCCAAATCAAATTAAACCATGACACGAGAAATAATGTCAAACTAGGATTATCAAAACATGTGAAAATAAAAATCTTCGAATTCTCCAGCACGACGGGGAGTCATCACACTCCATTTTCAAATTTTAACTTAAAATGTCGTGAACTGCTTCAATGTGATACAGAAAAATATTCCATGGGCCAAAAATGGTCAGCCCAAAATGATTACTCTTGTTTTATATAATATCACTGTAATATAGTGACACATTCTTCTGATGACCTTTTGATAATTACGAAATATGAATTAATGTATATATATAAAGCAGTTCCGTAACTGACTGACTGACTGACATACAACGCACAGACCAAACCGCTGGACCTAAAGGGCTGAAATTTTGCATGGCGATTCTTCTTATAGTGTAGGCGTGCACTAAGAAATGTTTTTCAAAAATTCTTGGATAATTTAAAATTAAATTTTTAAGCTGTTTTTAAGTTTGCAATCAAAATAATAATTTGAGGTTTATAAAGTATATGTCACGAGAAATATCATAAAATTTCCTTTAAAATGAAATCTTTTTCGAATATTTACCTCCATTTTCTGATTTTTGGTGAATTTTTAAATATTAATTTTTAGAATTTAATTTATTAAATGCTGAACATGTGATTTCTTTTCCTGGTACTTTAAATTAATTTGTCGTCCCGTTCATAGCAACGAAATAGACAAAAAATATTTTTTTTCATGCTAATGCGGCAGACGATTGGAAATTATCTAAAAAAATATTGAAATACAGTAAAAGAAATATTCCTCAAACTGTACTATATTAACTGTACTATATTATTTAATATGTTCTATTAGATTTAATTTGAATATTTTCGTCTACATTATTTTGTCTATAAAAATATCCGTTACTATTTTTTTATAAATACATTTTTTCATTTTTTTTTTACATCAATTGCATACATTGATCGTTGTATTTACTATAAATATATTTAAACATATATTTGGCATTAATTGCATACATTCACCGTTGTATTTAATTTGAATGTACTCCGTAGCGAAGTGCGTGTTTTCAGCTAGTAAAAACATATAGTTCTACTGAAAGACCCTTTATTCCTATTGATTCATGGTTACAAACTCAGCCAATTTAAAATATACACTCAATACTTCAGAGATAATCTTAATCTAGAGCTAAACGAAGCAACACGTTTTCTAATTTTAAATTTTGACTGACACCTGTAGAGGTTAACACTCCAACTGCTTCAGCTAATCCTTCACAAAGATTGAAGAATCTCTATTTTTCATTATTTTGATATAGTTAAATGATTGCCAATAAAAACACGGATATTTAATTAGTAATTATAAAATTCGGGGCAATAAAAACATAATAAACCCCAACAAGAAGAGACATTTAATTCTTATTAACTCAAGATTGCAAATTCAGTCTAATTAAAATTCCATCTGACTAGAGAAAGAGTCTCAAAATAGGGCTAAAAATAACTTTGAAATCAAGTCTTAGATTTCTCTCATACGATACGGATAAAAAGCAACAATTTTTTCAACTTCAAATTTATCGTAAAATGACGTGAACTGCTTCAGTGGGCCCCCAATTAGCCGCGGAACAAGGGTTGAAAATTCCTATTTTATATCATACTAGCTGAAAACCTGCACTTCGCTACGGAGTATATTCAAATAAAATACAACAGTCAATGTATGCAATTAATGCCAAATATATATATATATATATATAATAAATACGACGATCAATGTATACAATTGTTGTAAAAAAAATATATTTATAAAGAATCGTAAGTGATATTTTTATAGACAAAATAATGTAGAAGAAAATATTCAAATTAAATCTAATAGGACATACTAAAGACAGTTAACACAGTACAGTTTGAGGATTATATCTTTTATCGAATTTTAATATTTTTTTGGATAATGTCCAATCGTCTGCCGCATTAGCAAGGGAAAAAATATTTTTGTGTCTATTACGTTGTTATGGACGTGACGATAAATTTATTTAAAGTACCAGGAAAAGAAATCACGGGATCAGCATTTAATAAATTAAATTCTAAAATTTAATCTTTAAAAATTCACCAAAAATCAGAAAATGGAGGTAGAGATTCGGAGAATCTTTTCATTTTCTTTAAAATGAAAAGATTTCAGTTTAAAGGAATTTTTTAGATCTTTCTCGTCATATAAATTTCATAACCCTTAAATTATTATTGTAAATACAAACTTAAAAGAAGTTACAAAAACAGCTTAAAAATTTAATTTTAAAAAATCTAAGATGAATTTTTCAAAAATATTCCTTAGTGCACCCGTACTCTATAAGAAAAATCGCCATGCAAAATTTCAGCCCTTTAGGTCCAGCGGTTTGGTCTGTGCGTTATATGTCAGTCAGTCAGTCAGTGAGTCAGTCAATTCCGGAACTGTTTTATATATACAGATTGCAATTACAGTATTCATGAAAAAGCTGACGATTTTCATTGACACTTTTGAACATTGAGAAATAACAATTCTGTAGGACAAGAACTCTTTATTTCTATCAACTTTAGATTGCAAACTCAGACAAATAAAAGCAAAATCCCAAGACTGGAGAAAGAAACCAAACTACCTTAAGGGTAGACGTAAGACTAAGACGTCTTCTTTAACGTGTGCAAAAAGAACGTCTCCCACTTTCCCCCGAACAATGCGGAAACTTTTATAGTCCCTAAAACACACTCGTTCGAAGGATAGAAAGCTCGTCTTTCGCAATTGTAACATCTCTTAAATTCCAAATCGCTGACATAAATTTAATTTGTTAGTATCTTCCTTCAAAATGATGTTTGTCTTTAAGGTGTTGCGTATTCCGGAATACTGCGATAACAGCCCAACATTACAAACTGCGGGAATGACGTTTGAATGTTGGACACCGTTTTCGAAATTTGGAGATCGTCACTAGTTGTTTATCTAAGTTCAGGACAGAAAGGATGCGAGTTAGTAATAATCAGGGCCGCCCAGGGGGGGGGGGGGCAACTGGGGCACTTTGCCCCAGGCCTCCAAATACCATGGACCCCCGAAAATTAAAAAAAAATTAATTTATTAGATTTCATCCGAAAGAAAATTCTGAAACTTGTACCGTACTTCAAAATTCAAAATAATCTCCTGAATAAAGGAGCCCCCCCCCAAAAAAAAAAATAAAATTAAAAGAATTGTTCGATTAATTAGATTTCTCTTACTCGAAAATAGTCTGCTGAAAATACGCGATTTAGTTTTGATGAAATATATAACTGTTTAGTCCTAACTGCTATAAAATTACATTCTTTCTAATAAATTGAAGACAGTACTAACTACTAAAATAGATAGCAAAAAACATACCTCAGTTGATAATCTAAATATCTGCTGAATTACTAAATTGTTAGATGTAATTAAACTCTAGTTCTTGTTTTTTAAATAAACATATTGTCATATTTACTGGAGAATATAACAAGAGAACAGTGCAATGAAATATAATAATTATGTTAATTATTCATGTAATAAACTTTTAAGTATGAGTAACTGAATTTGAATGTATGTTTTCATTTCTTTCGATTTTTAATTTTTCTTGGGGCACCCAACAGATTTTTGCCCCAGGCCCCGTAAAGTCTCTGGGCGACCCTGGTAGTAATCCTGAAAGAAAGTGAATTTATAAGTTGTAGACTATACGAATAATCTTGCACTTTCTCTTATGGCAACCGTAACGCTCCAAAATCAAGAAATGAAACTGTACAGAATTGCTTTTGTGAGACAGAGGAGCTAGTTCCTTATTTATTCGTAAACACAAGAGATCCAGTCAAATTAAAGGGATTAACATTAGTAGAAATAAATATATTTTAGCTTATGTAGATGTAGTATTAAAAGCTTTTCATATTTAGAGAATTAAGTGGAGTGAAACAAAAAAGTAATTCTGGAAATAAATGAATTTGCAGTTGGAAAGTAAAGGATATAATAAATCTGTGTAAAATATAACTGCATTTTTAGTCTGAAAGAGGATGTGTAGGAAGATTTCGAAATTTTATTTAGTACTTTGATACAAAATAACTATATGTCCGTGACGTATTTTTCATTTGAGTTTCGTTTTATCTTCATCGAATAAGAAAAATATATACTGTAATGCTACATTTTTAAGTATAGGTTCAAACATTTTTAAGTATAGGTTTTTAAGTATAGCAGAAATAAAATAAGTTTAATCAAATTTTACGAGATGCTATCAAAATAAATCAAAGTAAATCTAAGTATGTCGCAACTCTGATTAAATTCGATTTTGCAATTTTTTTGCACTAATGTTTTGGAGGATTTCCTACGAAAACATGCCACCAATTTGCAATCGTTAAAATGAAAAAACAAAAATTATAAGATTTTCATATTTTGAGAGAAATTTCCAGTAAAAATCGAAAACCACATCCATTATTAATCATATTTCATATTTTAACTTTCATTCAATTTTAGCACTTCATATTTCTTTACTGCTTATTCTCATAGAAAATCAGTATTTTTTTTTACGGCGGTTAAACTACTTTATTTTCAGAAACATGGTACTGAAACTCGGTAATGTGGCACCGTAACGAGAAAGAAAAGGTAAAAAGAAACCGCCCCATGGATAAGAGGCGTCTTTGTCTCCTATAAAATAAAATTTGCAGATAGAATTTTTAACTATCGTCTTGAAATGGCACCAGACCGCTTCCCCTTTTGCTCATGTAAAAACCTACACATCGTCCCTGAAGGTAAATGTTCGAGAATATTTGTAAAATAATAACTCCACCAAATATTTCCTTGAAAGTAGTGTAGATTTTGACTTTATAACTTATCAACATAATGAGGGAAAATGTATTTGATATCTTGAATAATAAATAACAGGGATGGGTTGAAAACTTTCATTAAACACGATCAAAATAAGTTCTCATGTCGGCCCAAAGACGACATTAGCTTGCATTCTTCATAACCTATGATCTCCGTGTCTAGGCCGGATATGGATAAGTTAACCCTTCAGCGGGCGCGCCCGTGTATAAAGTGCAACATTTTCGTAATTTTGAATGTTTTTTTTTACATGTAAGGTTTGAATGTTCTAAGCAGTTTCTATTTATAGCTACACCCTTTCTAATGCAGGTCTGATTTTCTGACACTTGTATTCCTTTCTATTCATTTGTTAATCGTGATTTAACCGTGGTAAACCAGCGATTATACTGGATTTCAACACGACAAAAGCAGGAGTTGATGGAGTCGATCAAATATGCTGCTATTACACGGTATCCCACATATCACGGTGATGGACAATCTCATTGTTTTTTTACCTTTTTGGACATAATAGGAATACATTCGCAAGTTGTCCTTAGATCCGATAAACTGGGCAGATTTGAAATGAGGCGATTGTATCTGCATTCTTTGACCTTTAATTATAAATATATTTCAATATTATCAACATTTTATATCTTGCCATAAAACTCAGAATCATGATTTTCAATTTCAAACGAAAAAGTTTATTACAAAAGGAATAATTAAGGTTGAAAGAGACGTTGCACTTTATGCAACGCGCGCTTGCTGGTGTTCTAAATATTGGCGCTCCCTTTGAAGGGTTAAATCCGTTGACCGGAAAGTTCTTCCATTAGGTTAAAGACAGTGGAAGACTGTACGATCCCCCATCCCCTCGCCAGATGTCGCCCCTGGGGTTGATCGGTAAAAATTGAGGTGGCACCTGGCTAAATTGAAGTCCGACCCTTGTGGTGCCATTATAAACCGGAGTCGCACCTTTTACTCCGATTGACTGTATAGACCTGGTCGTGAATACTTCTGGACAGGGGACATAAGAAACAACAACAACATAATCTATGAGCAGTGGCCTGTCAACAATGATACGGTAAATCTAGTTTTCTTGTCAATTTTTTTAAAAATGTTTTTTACCAGTGAGTAATAGTTTTCTACACAGTGTAAAAAAAAGAATTAAAAGAGTGTCTTTCAGCGATTATTACATACTAGAAGGTAACCCGTCATTTTGACGTCATAATACTAATAATGACGTCATAATGGAAAAAGTATATGAAAGTTAAAAAATATCCCGAAATATCTCACAATATTGCATTTAATCCACACCTTGTAAAAGCAAATCCTTTCATTATTTTTTATTTATTTAATTTTTCTTGCGATTGGAGTAGTAGACTGCCATCCAACCCGTCATTTTGACGTCATAATACTAATAATGACGTCATAATGGAAAAAGTATATGAAAATTAAAAAATATCCCAAATTATCTAACAATATTGCATTTAATCCACATCTTGTAAAAGCAAACCCTTTCATTATTTTTTATTTATTTAGTTTTTCATGCGATTGGAGTAGTAGACTGCCATCCAGTTTTTTTACAGCTCACTACGCGATATGAATACTTGAGCTACTTGATTCATTCACATTCAAGTTTGTTTACTTTCAGAATTCATCGCAAAAGTAAACAGATTTTTTAAAACTGTTAAATATACAGCTAAAAGCATCCAATTTTTTTTAGTTCTGAATGTTTTAAAGAAAAATAGGCTGAACGTGATTTGATGGAGAAGATATTAGTTTTTAGGTAAGAAAAAATTCTGATTCACATCTGAAATTGAAATTAAGCTTAACCGGCCATTTGTTTACTGAGGGCTTCAATTGAAAGATGAGTACAGCCCGGAAGTGTTATACAGAGACAACGGCTATTATATATATAATTAGCAATTAACAAAATATTGTTTTGACTATATAATTTGAAATGCGTGATTTGGTTCTGGAAAGATTATTTTCAGTCATTATACAATTCAAACATAAAAGGACACCAGTTTATTTTGTTATAGAAGCTATTTACAGAGTTTACATTAGAATCTTCCAGAGTTCAACTCTAAACTAAGTAGATCATGCCTGTTATTACATAGCCCAAATATGAAATATTCTTGGAATTATGAATTTCTAACAAAATGTCAAATATAGGAATATTAACTAGCATTTTTCCAAGTCAAAATAGCTATGGCAGAATGCCTGGGAACTGGCTTCCGGTCTAGGAACCTGTGGGTTCGAGTCGCTGGCATGGGTGTTCGTAGCCGTTTGGAATCAGCTTAAACTGTAGATGCCAGTCTAATAATACACTGTGTAGCATTAGTTGATCGTAGCACTCTCAGCCAACACAAACAAGACCAAATGAATCTTAATATGAACTGTAAACTATGATTGCTTGTTTCCCAAGTTGTCCTAAACCCTTTGACAAATCTATATCAAATTTTGCATGGGTATTCGTTAGATTACCCCGGAAAATATGCGCTACCATTAAATGCTCACATCTTACACCGTTTATTTCCTTTCGTTTTTGTATTGACAATATTGCTTTCCCCTTGATTCAACCCAATCTTGTTTACAAGTTGTTTGCTCAGTATTACCCTCTTATCTTCTATTTCCGAGTGTCTGCCACTGGATTTAACAGTTGTTAACAAATTCATGCTACTGACTTAATAAGGCTTGAGCATAGATGTAAGCAAACAAACTCTGAATATTATCTACACAAGCTTGAATGTGGAAAATAAGGGGAGTGGTTAGAAATTTGCTTTTGGCGTACAACACTGACTCTAACTGAATCTTCAAAAGGACGTCGAAGTAGACAAGAAAAATGATTATTTTTTTCACCATTTTTGTCTCACAAATAGACCAAAATATTTCTTAAATCGCCAAGCTCCTAAGTACAAATTTAATACATTTCCCATGATGAAATTAACACTCAAATCGACCCATCAATTTTTTGCCACTAACAGGACTATTGGACAAATTGACCCCCAAGTCTAAAAAGCTGTTATTTTTGCGTTATTACGATGGAACTGCATGTTGATATTGTGCACGGGGTTGTTTGATTTATATTAGGGATGAATAGTGAGGGAAAAAGAGCATCTACACTTATTTATTCAATTTATTTAATTTATTTTGATCTGGTATCTACATCATCAAATCGTAGGGCTCTTACAAGAATTGCACAATGCTTCTCAGACATAATTGCTCGAAAAATTAGCCTGCCAGTGATTGAGGTAGAGAAGAGTGATGTCAAGGCTTCACAGGATACTTTAAAAATCGCACAGAACACTGAAATCCCTATCAGGACCCTCCCTATCTGGACCGGTAGGCCTGTTATTGCTCAGTGGCAATAACACGCCACCGGTCATTTGACCGCCATACGTTTACAAAATTGCTTAGTTACTGGCAAATGGCGAGCATTTGTGAAACCCTGATGTGCTCTCCCTGATGTCCAGGAACTGACTGAGGATGCCAAAGCCAGCCAAGCGTTTATGCCTCTCCCCACTCCTGCCCCACCCCTTAGTTCCACCACTGACGGTCATAATGACCGATGAGCCGATTTAAGGGTTAAATGCGACTATCTTAAATGCCACTAATAGTTGTCCAATTTTGAGGTAACTTTTGCAGACATGCAGAATCTAACTGCTTGTATATTTTGTCATTCAGCATAACACCAAGAGCCAATGTGTAATGTCGTAGTGGGGACGGCAGAGTTTTCACAAATAGAACAGAAGCAAGATAGGCACAAAAGTAATGTGAGAAGAATATATTCAGAAACGGGCAGTAAGTGGTGACCGGCTGGATTTAACAAACTACTTAGGCGAAAATGGAGACGAAAGATGCCAAGTTGAAAGGAAATACGGACAGTGAAGGGGGACCAGCTGGATTTAATGAACTGAGCAGGCGAAAATTGGAAACGAAGGGGCCCGAAGTTAAAGATAAAAATGAGAGATAAAGGAATTTATGATGTTGACTTCGTTAGGAGGAAAACAGGAGGTCTCAGAGAGGCATGATAATTTGCGAATTGGGGGAACCCCAGAAAGCAGGGCATCAGAAACAGGGACGGGCTCCCCCTTCAATTTAGATTGGGAGAAGAATATTTATAAAATATATGTGCGCCCAATAGTATAGGTTCAAGTTGGCACATTGGTCAGAAGGTGGCCACCAATGGAAGCCCAGAATGAAAGGGTTGAAGTTAAGTTCTGAGTGAGAAAATTTCAGCAGAGCAGATTGGTTTGAGAAATCGAGAGACGCCGGCAGAATCAAAAGCTGAAAGGGCAGCAGTTGATTTAGCATGGCGGGTATGTAAGCCCCATCGTTAGTTAGAGAGATAGATAGTGATGCAGAGTCACGTACAGACTGAACCTGGCATAGAGAGGCAGTCGTACTGATACACGTAGTCTACCTAAGAGATGTAGATATTGAGCTCGAAAGAAGCAGGTAGATTTTATGATCGGCCATAGTGATAGTAGTCTGAAGTAGAGATAAAAGTATTAGCGAAACAGCCTGAATGACTATTGGAGAAGCAGACGCAAGCCCCCTGTTCCAGTGCGTGAAATGCCTGCCCGTTGAAGTGCCAATTACACGAAAAGACTTCCGCACCGACCCGAGCCAGCGACGCACTTTTGCCGACCCAAGGAGAGGACAAGACGCGGCGACCAGCCCCTTAACCCTAGAAGGAGTTCCCTATCCAGTTCAACGTGAAATTGACCATGAGCCCTGCCGCAACCACACGTTGAGCGTACGCCCTCACCCAAGGGTACAGTCCGGTAAACAGTTGACCAATAGGATAGAGGCGTAATCCAGCCATCCCCGCTATTGTCCAGAGGAGGACCCATTCTATAGTAAAGAAAGTGCCTTCCCAGCTGTGCGAGCGAGAAACGTTTCTACAGGTATGGGATTTTTATGTACTTGGTAATGCCATGTTATATACTCACTGAATAATGATAAATTAGATGTTCCGGTAGGATAATGATAGGGGAAATCACAGTTGATATTAACATATATTGACAGAGACATATATCACTTAAGAATTTTTGATTAGTAAATTAGTAATTTTAGTATTATTAAGCCCCTGATATATCATGAAATGTATAAGTGTATGTATTTTATTATTATGTTTAATAAATTGATTTGTGTATATACATATGAGTAATCACTCTTTGTCATATAAAAGAAAGTATTAACCTCAGCAATTAACTATGCTATAACATGTAATACTTTACAAGGCTATGAATTAGGAAACTACAGTCAAGCACAATATGCCACGTCTTCTTTACAACTATATCTTTACGTAGCTCAGCGTGTTTATTATCTTACTCGTTTTCCCCACATCAGCTCTTTCCAGTTATGTAGGAAATGTAATCGCTCTCATCTTTTCGCGAACACATGAAGTTATTTGCATAATCATTCGAAAATAAAACAGGTGATAGTAAAGTTAGAGAATTCTGTTGTAATTTAGTTGTATTTTTAGAAACTTCCTTGATTGTCTCTCTTTCTTTTGTCTCACATATGTAATATTGCATTGTTTTGTAAGTAAGACTTCCTCAAACTTTTGAGCTTGTTAAAATATGAATTCTTTCGGTTTACAATAAGATCCGTCGTTCAGAAATCATTGTTTGTTGATATCTCTTTACTATAAAGAACAATTATGTTTTTTCCCTTGTTGTGCGATAGGAGAACTATATACTTTTCATTGGAAAGTGAAAGTTTCATGTGCTATACTGATTTCGATTTCATTCAATTTTCCCAACTGAAGTGATTCAGAAGTTATTTTATTAGGGGCTATTTTTATTTCTTGGGAGCATGTGGTCAAAGCGATCTCGTAAAATTGCTTTTCATTTTCAAATACATCATTTCATGAAGTTCGTAGTAAAATAGATCGTTTTTTTATTCTGAAGTACCTGCAAAAATGTATGAAGGAAACTTTGTACTATTTATAGAACTTCATTTTTATTTACATGGCTTTTAGACTAATATATTTTAACAAAAAGCTTTGCTGACCATGCATGAAGCTACCTTATAAGTTAGTTTTAATTTGAACAGCAGTTAAAGGGGAAAACTTCATTTGGATACATAATTATATAGATTACATTTTTAGTATACATTTTTATAAATGCAAGAGTTTAGCATATTTTACCTAAATATGTTACTATTTTAGAGAAGTGTTTCGACTTAAGGTTAATTGGTTTATAGGTTGCAGGTATGGAGAAAGGAACATGGCAATTGTTTGGAAAACGACTTTATAGAATCTCGGAAGACCAATATATTGTAGGTATACTGGTATTAAGGGAGATTACGTAAGCTGTTAAATAAAATCTTAGAATGCTTTCAATCTAAGATTTTTTAATAGTAATACGTATCACATGCTATTCAAAATAATTATAGGCTATATTTTTAACCTATTTCTTTGTCAACTTACTTTTAGCATTATTCCCCGACATTTAATTTTTCACCATTGTACATTTGTTTGTGATACATCTTGGGTATAATGTGCAATGTGCTATGTCACGTGTGCTATGTGGTCGTAGTTTTAAGGTATCATTTCATGACATCACGTATCATTTTCAAAACAATCCGAAATTTCGTTAACATATCCCTATCTTTTTCTCCCGAGCCTTTGTTTTGCCATATAGCGCATTTACTCATGATCTACGGTGTGAATTGTGACCATGCTAAGGGATGTGTCTCCTCTTCAGTATCTGTATCATGTATCATTTCTTCAGTGTTTATTAGATTAACAAATTTCAGATAGATATGATCGTGATACATCCCAGAGCACGATACACAATTGTCCGATTAGGATACAGATACGATCCAATTATGCAAAGGTGGACACATTCTATTTCTTGAAAATCTATTTATTACTCAACTTCAAAGAACAAATAGCCTTTGAAACAAATCATCTGTTACTTGACAACAACCATTCAGAAAATTTCCTTTTAATACGTAAATATTCTCTTCATACGATTCTCTAGAATCACCTGACCTCTTTTTGTCTAAAACACAAATTTTGACATCTAGGACCTCGAACCTTGTGCTGTAAACAAGATAGAGTTGCCCGCAGAATGGTGAGTGTTGTGATTGATTACTGCACTATCAACAAATAAGTATTTGGACAACGATGCAAATGAAAATAACTGCGGTCCTGATATACGTCTCGTCCCCCGCCATTAAATATCATGTAGGAAACAACATTGGCGTTAGTCGCATGGAAAATGCCACGAAGTGCGGAGCTATCTGATTTCGAGAAAAGTGTACTAGTTGGGTATCGCAGATAGGGCCGATCCTTAAGGGACACATCTAGCGAGCTGAATTGCCCCAAATCAATAGTAGCCTATGTGATTCAGAAGTGGAAGGTAAGCGGTGATTCTCGGAATGTACCCCGAGTCGGCAGACCCACAAAACTGGGAGGTAGAGACCGACGGGTGCTGTCCCGAGAAAGAACCGCACCCAACCGATGGCCCACATACTCCAGGAGTTTCAACAGGCATCCGGGAGTGTTGTTTCGATGAATACTATTCGTAAGAAAGCACATTTGCTTGGTTTTCATGATTGCGCTACCGCCCATAAGCCTTTGATCACAAACTCCAATCGTGCTGCTCAGTTAATGTGGTGCAAAACACGTCGAAAGTGGACCATAGATCAGTGGAAACGGATTCTCTGGAGCGACGAATCTAGGTTTACCCTCTACCGTTCAGATGGCAGGGTCTGGGTCTTGCGTCTGCTTGGAAAACTCCTCGTGTCAGAATGCATTATGTCCACATAAAGTTCGGCGAAGGTGGAATTATGGTCAGGGGGTGTTTCTCCTGGTATGGACTGAGACCCTTGGTCCCAGTTCATGGTAAGCTCAATGCCGACGCCTACTGCACTATTTTGGAGGACAAAGTTGCTTCCTACGTTACTACGACAGTGTGCTTCCTACGTTGTGGCAGTTTTACGGGTTGGATCCGTGTTACTTCCAGGACGACAACGCCAGCTGTCATGTTGCGAGGTCCACCATGGATTAGTATGGTGACCATGGGGTTAACCGAATTTACTCGCCTGCTCAGATCCCAGACCTGAACCCTATCGAGAACCTCTGGAACGAGTTGTATTTCCGAATTAATGTGTACAACAACCGTCCAAAATTGGTGAAGGAACATACATATCTTCTCCAAGCCGAGTAGAAGAAAATATCACTTGCCCTCATAAAATGATTTTTGGAAAGCATGCCCTAGATGGTTGAGACAGTAATTGTTTCTCGCGGAGGCTCTACCAACTATTGAATAGGAATAAATTTTGTTTTTCTGTTCTATCACAGGTGTCCAATAGGGTGGAACGAAAAAAAACTTTTTTTTAAAATTTCAATATGCTCTAGTTTTCAAAAGTTGCCTTTTAACAGAATAAAGACGGAAATTAAATATTAGCGTAATTGGTGCATGTTTTCAGTTAGCGCAAGAAGGGCAAACTTTTGGTTTTTATTAAATTTTTGACAAATTTCGCAATTATTTTGAAATTGAATACACTTGTAGTACAAAAAAGTAGCAAAATATGTAATTTAAACATTCCTTTTAGTCAGGAGATCTGCTAAACAGATTATATAATACGTTTTACTTCATAAAAATAGTACACATAAAGGCACTTAAGGACGAGGCACTTAAAAGACACTCGGACATCACGGTGGAATGAAAAAATTTTTTTTCAGAATTTCAATATGCTCTAGTTTTCAAAAGTTGTCTTTTGAAATTAAAATTAAGAATATAAAAATTTTTGCTCTACTAAAATATTTTTAAGTGCCGCAAATCTAAATTGAAGGGGGAGCCTGTCCCTGTTTCTGATGCCCTGCTTTCTGGGGTTCCCCCAATTCTCAAATTCTCATGCCTCTCTGAGACCTCCTGTCCTCCTCCTAACAAAGTCAACATCATAAATTCCTTTATCTCTCATTTTTATCTTTAACTTCGGGCCCCTTCGTTTCCAATTTTCGCCTGCTCAGTTCATTAAATCCAGCTGGTCCCCCTTCACTGTCCGTATTTCCTTTCAACTTGGCATCTTTCGTCTCCATTTTCGCCTAAGCAGTTTGTTAAATCCAGCCGGTCACCACTTACTGCCCGTTTCTGAATATATTCTTCTCACATTACTTTTGTGCCTATCTTGCTTCTGTTCTATTTGTGAAAACTCTGCCGTCCCCACTACGACATTACACATTGGCTCTTGGTGTTATGCTGAATGACAAAATATACAAGCAGTTAGATTCTGCATGTCTGCAAAAATTACCTCAAAATTGGACAACTATTAGTGGCATTTAAGATAGTCGCATTTAACCCTCAAACCGGCTCATCGGTCATTATGACCGTCAGCGGTGGAACTAAGGGGTGGGACAGGAGTGGGGAGAGGCAAAAACGCTTGGCTGGCTTTGGCATCCTCAGTCAGTTCCTGGACATCAGGGAGAGCACATCAGGGTTTCACAAATGCTCGCCATTTGCCAGTAACTAAGCAATTTTGCAAAAGTATGGCGGTCAAATGACCGGTGGCGTGTTATTGCCACTGAGCAATAACAGGCCTACCGGTCCAGATAGGGAGGGTCCTGATAGGGATTTCAGTGTTCTGTGAGATTTTTAAAATATCCTGTGAAGCCTTGACATCACTCTTCTCTACCTCAATCACTGGCAGGCTAATTTTTCGAGCAATTATGTCTGAGAAGCATTGTGCAATTCTTGTAAGAGCCCTACGATTTGATGATGTAGATACCAGATCAAAATAAATTAAATAAATTGAATAAATAAGTGTAGATGCTCTTTTTCCCTCACTATTCATCCCTAATATAAATCAAACAACCCCGTGCACAATATCAACATGCAGTTCCATCGTAATAACGCAAAAATAACAGCTTTTTAGACTTGGGGGTCATTTTGTCCAATAATCCTGTTAGTGGCAAAAAATTGATGGGTCGATTTGAGTGTTAATTTCATCATGGGAAATGTATTAAATTTGTACTTAGGAGCTTGTCGATTTAAGAAATATTTTGGTCTATTTGTGAGACAAAAATGGTGAAAAAAATAATCATTTTTCTTGTCTACTTCGACGTACTTACAGAACGTAATCACGTTTTCTTAGCTTCGAAAACTCATGTTGAGCGCTTTTTCTGATCTCGTAAGTGATAGAGCTCTGCACCGTTTCTACAAGTCGATACTTGGTACAAAGTCACTCATACAGCTTTAGTATTTCCTCATCGAATGCGACGTCAATAGAGGAGACAAAAAAACGTGACGTGATGGAAACGCATATTGCTTTTCGTTCCTTGAACGAATATTTGAAATAAACATCGAAATGGGCATTATATATTGAAAACTGGTCGAACTTTTGATGTATATTGCACGGAAATGGGTCATATGGTTTAAAATGAATGTTGCAACTTTGACCTGCATCTACTTGAGTTCTCCATGTATCTTATTGTGAATAAATAGATAATTTCTCATAAAAATTCTTCCATACTCTTAGAACCTAAAAATTTCTTTATAAAAATTTTGCCATATATGCTCTAATAAACTTCTCTGACAGTACGCTGACAGTAAAAATACAGAATTTCATTCCTATAACCCTAGATTTTCGAGAAGACGTCAACTTTTCCCTGCAAATAATAATAAGTTCTATCATAACTCAAGATATCACGTTCGGCTAAACTCCTCTTTTTTTACAGTCTTCACACAAACTCTCATCCTTTTGGGGTAGGAACTAGCTTTCGGATTTTAATAGAATCCATCCTCGAACTTTACGACTTCGCCAAAAACTTACTCAACATAGGCAATAATTCTTCGAATATAATCCAGAGTTATCTTGCTATTTTTAAGGCAGTCCTTTCTCATTACTTACATTTAAAAATCAAGGGCTGGAATTTCGGTTACAGAAATACTATTCGAGTGCCTGTGATACTCACAAAAAACATACAATCAAAGATATGTAAATTCTGTTTGTGCTTTGTAAGAATATATTTTTAAACGAAAATGTGAACCTGATTATTTGGAATTATATAAAATACGCCAAAACCACATGTCTCCTGTTAGGTTACAGAGAATAAACGCCAATTTTATTAATTTAAATTGAAGTTTATTGTGAGATAACTTAATAAAATGTTTCAATATAGTCGGGTAATTTATAAATTAATTATTCCTCTATATCATTAAAACTACCTTGTTTGTTAAGTAAAGAACGATTTTAATTACAAAAGTTAGTGCTAAAGTGGTACTAATTGGGTAATACATTTTTTGATTTCTATGAAATTTGTTATATTATTTTCTACACTTTTCAGAGGCACAGTGGACTTTCAAATAAGACGTAATTGAAAATGTTTTTTTTTAACTGAATTACAGAAAAGTAGTCCTTATTTTAGTTTTATGCTGGTAAATTTAAATATAATACTGGTATAAGTGTTCTTCTTTCAAGAAATTAATACATAAAACTCAATTTAAAATAAATCTTAGCATTAAACACAGTTGTATAAACATTTTTAGAAATTCGATTTATAGTTTAAAAGCCCTTACACATAAGTATATAAAGCAAAACAAAAAAAAAATGGAAGCACCTTCCAACATTTTTTTTTTTGCATGCAACGTAATGAAAAAATATTATTCAGCATCTTCTCATTAAAAATTAACATCAGGTTCTTTCATAACCATTTGGAAAACAACGAATAGTTTTTACCATGTTTTTATTAACTTGCTTTCTTGTTTGTTTGTGTGTTTGTCCCTTACAAATCTTTCAATCGATTTTTAACTATCTTCCGGACTAGCTAGACATTTGAAACTTATAGAATAACTCAGAACGCGATGAAAATGGCATTATTTTAATACTTTTAACCATATTTAAGCAGGATTGAATTCAATTTCTGTTCATTTTGTTTTGTAGACTGGTGCAGCCATCTATCAAACGGAACGAGAATGAAAAGTTAAACGCAAATTAACTTCCAAGTAACTTCCTTTTCTTTCAAGTTGATGGGATAATTCATCAAAAAAATTAAAAAAAAGTATTTATTAATACATAGAATTGTCAAGTTTATATGATTCAACAGAAAATTCAAAAACATGGTATATAAAAAGTTCTTTTTATCTTCTAATTATTGCATTCAAGTCATAAAACTCATAACGTTTTCAAGGTAGTAATGAAATTTTAGTCGTGCCCATTATTGTTTTCGTCATGGACACCCAGATTAAAAAATTAATATTCTATGAAAAGTGCCGCCCACATTATAATGGCGTTCAGCGTCACGTGCTATCTCCTGGTGAGCCTGGGGGGATCAAATCTAAGATTTTGTTGTTCTCTTTGGGAGGAACGTTGATTCAACTATTGGAAAAACATATAAGAGTCATAAACTCTTTTGAAAATCTTTTATTTTGAATTTTGAATAAATTATTTTGAAATTATTAATAAATTATTAATAATTAGGTATTTTAATAATTAATTAATTACTAATAATTACTAATTACTAATTGATTGTTAATAATTAATTTATTATTTACATTTATTATTTTATATTTAATTATTAATAATTTATTATTTTAATAAATTATTCATTTATTTTGAATCTTTTTTAGAATTTTTTAAGAAATCTTGCGTTGCGAATGGACTGAATGCTTTAGGGATAAGCACCCTGTCGCATTGTGAAAAAATAGCCAAAGAAATTTAATAAAATACATCTATTTTATCGTATGATCAGTTCACATTTGCTGTTGTTTATCCCACGCGATCGTCAGCAACATCAGATCAGGTCCATGAATTCGTGAGTTTTCAAAACATGAAGAACCGCGCCAAGAACGGAGTACAGTTGGCTCCTCTGGCAACCAATACATGTCAAGATATGAGCAGGAGTGGCCTGAGCTAGGGAAGCGACATCGATAACAAAACATCGATATTCAATATTAAAACATCGATGCTAATAAAACATCGTACAAAAACCATCGATGTTTTTAAACATCGATGTTTTAGAACATCCATTTTTTAAAACTGGTTTAGTAACCTCTAACATTAATGTTACTCTGGTTAGTCGTGGGGGGGGGGGGGAAATTTAATTTTACTCTCTGATTGGGCTGACATAAATGACAAAAACTTGGTTGCTTTTGCCTTGGGCTACATTGATGACTCAAAATTCTCGTTGTAAATATCGCCATGTTTTACTTTCAAATGTCCAGATAAATTCGTGGTATTGCCAGAAGTTTTGAGGGACTTAAGGTAAATATTGCACTCCGCCAATTTGTCAGAGGTTTTGCAAAATTTTTTCCAAACGGTACTTTTGGGAGGCATCTTACTAATAATATTAACGTCAACTTATATAAAACCAGAACAAAAGAAAAACTGAAATGGCTGCTCTCGTGCATATACTATATATAAAATAAAACCCCATGGAAGTTTCAGGAGTGTCAGGAACATTCCAAGCGCTCTGATTTGTTCATTGGTTGCTGATTGGAATTTGTCTGTTTACTAAGGAATCGTTCTCCCTCTTGTGTTTGTCCTTTTCAGAATTCAGACTTACATTTACTGAGTGTGAAAATTATGCTACGTGGTAAATTTTTTTATTATGGTACTTTTTCATTAAAAAAAATCGAGACAACGTAAAACATCGAGCACAAAACATCGATGTTAAAAAAACATCGGCTTTAATAAATCGATGTTTAGAACATCAATGTTTTTATCAAAACATCGACATCGATGTCGCATCCCTAGCCTGAACCAATCTGCACCTCGGGCAACTTTTAAGGGGGTAAACTTTAAAGCCCGACACAAACCGTAGAGCACGAAGATGACCGCTGCGGAGCCTGGCCAGAGCTGTCTGATCTCCCCTGCTGCTTGCCACATTAAAAGCTGCACCCGGACGGCCGCAATCATACCACTTATGAACGGGGGCCTTTCTCCAAGAGGAGTTGGTTTCAAGTTCACATTTGCATTACTTAAGTATGAATTCTCCCAAAGATTTATATCACATTGTGTAACACGTATCAAAATTTGTTTACGCTGACGCCTGAAGTTTCTGATCTATACTTCAGGTCGGAGTTCAGCTGAAACATTAAAATAACGTTTATTAGCAGAGCAGTGTGTGGACGATCCACGTTGAATTATAATAAGGGACAACTTATAAAATATGTAAATTCGTAGATGTATTATTCTGGAAAATAGACATGGTTTGAAAATAAGACTTCACATCATCCTTCTTGGGTGAGGATATGATAGAACATACGAATATGTTTAACTCTAGAAAGACGGGAATTTTATTCTTACTAAAAAGACTGAACGCCGTCATGTTGACGGTTAAAAAATATAAAGAATTTAAAATATTTAATGTTTTTTTAATTGATTAAATACTTTATGTCGGATTTTTATTATCTATTCTGGCGTTTTTCTTCCGAAGTTTAATTAACTCTTACAATTGTCAACAGATGGCGATACTTCTGAAATTTTGCCATCGCTACTCCCCCTTCGCGCGAAGTAACTCATCTCAGTATGCATGTAGTCTTGGAGGGAGGAGAGGCCGGACACTTTGCTCGCTGTTTTGTACGCGATACACAGCTTCTATATGTATTGTATTATACCTCATTCAACTTGGATATTGTGAGTGCACATATCATGCCAATTTTCTTTTTGAGTGTAACTGCAAGTTTCGAATGATAGACATGCTGACATTCTTCTGCGTAAGTAACTAATTTTGCCTTGTACTCAGCTAATTTTCCCATATCAATAAATTCAGTTCTACAACAAGCTTTTGACTATTTGGAAGTTATCAAACTGTTGAGCTTTTACATTCTTAGTGTCCAGAATACAGTCACAGGGAAAACCCAGCGACGTCCTGAACTATCATTGAATCTTTTATCCAATATCTGCTGTGTGGTTCAGTTATTTTATACCAGTAAGAATTACCAGTTGCTTGACTTTAAGTGAACTGAACTTGCACACTTTAAATTAAGTATTTCATACCAAAATATAATAAATTAGTATATATTTAGATATATTTTTAAGAAGGTATGCCGAGCTGACAACCTGGTATGGTTTATCCATAAAAATATATGCATTGTTTGTCAGTCCCTATTTTTCAACACCAATATTTTCGAAGAGCCAATATTTCTGTTATTTGCAATAGGGGAAAGATACGAAAAGTAACCAAAATTTTTCCGGTATTATTTTAAAGATTTCTGCCCGTTTTCTACATTGCCGTCAAATTGACGGCTTTCAGTATTAGTAGGTATACAACACATTTTCTGCACCTCTTTACTGTCGAATGTAATTTTGTAAATGTGTGTGCACATTTCGCGTAAAAATAGAAAAAGTATCAAATTTCAGAAGCCTGAGGACATAAATACAGACATAGTGCTCAATAGTATGCCCGAAACCGTCAAAATGAATGCACCCGTCTTTCTAGTGTTAAGAAAAAATGTTGTCACATCCTTACCGGAAAATAGCTATAAATCGCACTGTACTATATCAAAGAGATTACAAAAAAGTATTTTAAGTATTCTAATGATATATCTTTGTTCTGAAGTTGCCTATATCTTTTGGGCTGGATGAATAGCTGATAAAATAAGTTAATACATTAAGACCTGCATAGTATGTTCCTGCATAGTATGTGGCTAGAAATGGGCATTCCTTATTATTATGGATATTGCACACTGTTTCTGCAGATGAAATAGTCATTATATTTTCATCAATTCACTAAAAACTAGATACACACAGTTTTATTTTTTAAGAGGTAATTTAAATGCGGATTTTCTTAAAAATAAGTGTAGCTAAACTCTTATCATTTAGAAAATTCATAAGGATGAATGAACTTATTCTCATTCTTTCATTTAAATATTCATTCAAATTAAAACTTTCCATTTCATCGTCGAATATATATTTAGTCTCAGCGTATTCGATGAAGAAATGTGGAAGTGAGTAATTCTTTTCCTTAAGGAATCCTAATGATAATCTTCAGGCATTAAATATAATGTACTATTGTTCGTTTTTCTTCGCTAAACAAGCGGAAAAACGAAGCTATTTCCGTAGCAGACAGAACGTTTTCCGCAGGAAGATCATCATCGCAAGAACAAATATTCTCTCTGGAATAGAATTGATATTAGAAAGTAAAAAAGAATGCATTTTTTTAAATAAATTGTCTCATAAGTGATAAAAAATGCTAGTATTTAATGATTTAAACAGCTCCGAATGGGGTGTTTTTCTCCACTCTAAGTACCAGAAGGATAATATGCATAAGTGAATGATATTAAACATGTTTTTAGTCACAAAATTATTACAAGAACTAAAAAATAAAAATTTCCCCAACCCTTCGAAGAATTTTGAACATTTGTTCTAAAATTTATTATAAATCTTATTTCAGTGCTATTATCATACGGATTAGATAGTATCAAAGAAGGCTCCTTGATATTAACGAGACCCTAGTACATTTATTTCCTACTTTGAGACGTTTATTGGTTCAGAGAAATAAAGACCAAGAAATATCTGGTCTTGTCTGACTTTCTTCTTTTGAGAAACAAAATCATTATGTTCAGTTGCATGACTACATAAAAGGTACATGCGGTAAAGGACATATCTTAGGCTATGATTGTACTTAATTACTTAAAAAAGCTCCAAACTTGAACTAAAAAGTATAACTTTTCCCTATCATTTTATAGATACTAAAGATTATCGAACTGGAAAGAAAGAAATACTATCCTTATATTTCCATTAAAAGTTATGGAAATTTCGGGTTTCCCAAATTAAATGATCAGGCTATATGTTACGGGCTTCATGTTGCAGGTTTTCTTTCTGAATTCCGAATAAAGTGTATTCGATAACACAATGAGGGAAAGCAATTAGAGGCTAAGCAACTAAAAAACTCAATAAAGGGTAATAGGTTTCATTTTTCATCTTTCGCTGTTAGTTACACGATAAGGAGATGTTGCATTATTTTGTGTCCAACTACATAATAAGAAAAACCAATAATAGGTTCACCAAGTCGATAGATGTTACAGTTCCCTGCTTCCAGTTCTGTTGTAGGATACGGAATAAGAGGGATAATCCTATGGAAGGTCCAACAAATCAACAGAGGTTAAGGGGACAGTGGACTTTCAAAATTGTGAAATTTGTCCAAAAATTCGATTTTTTTATTTTATTGAATTGTAAAAACTACGGGCGAGTAGGAATGTGTTGCAAAAAGAATTTTTAAATTCTGTGATTACTTTCCTAGTTATAGGCATTTGTATTTAATTTAGAGATTATGCGGTTACTAATAGCAATAACTTTAAATGTTTTTAAAAATAAAAATTTTCATGTCATGCGAATATTCAAACTGCTCCAGGCGCATTTCTAATTATTGTATTGCTCTGAAATTTAAGTTTTATATACTTAACTGTATATCAAATAAATCTTATTGAAAATAATTATGTATCTTAGATCAGAATTTCTAAATTTTGTACTTCAAAAGATGATTTAGAGGTATTTTGCGTAATAAAAAAGGATGTTTTCACTGTTATTAGTTTTTTATCTTTATATTTTTAATAAATGCTTAAAATAAGCAATAAGTTTCATTGTTAGTTCTATAAGGTATCCTGAAAATAAAAATTACCATATTATATGCAACAGAAATGCGCATGTAACATTTTTAATGAGGCCAATTTTTGATATAAATAATAATTCACAATTCCTAAATTATTAATATTTCACCATTACATTTTAACCACTTTTACATAGCTATGGTACTAATGACATATTCAAATTTCTACCAAATCCATTGAAAACAAAAAAAGTAAGGTTTGAAGGTCCACTATCCCCTTAAGAGTTCCTTGTTATAAACTACACCAAACCGCTATCATGCTATAAATATCCAGAACTACTGTGTAATGGAGGAAAAAGTTTTCAGCAAATTTATTGTAAATTCAATAGCAACATTTAACGGGAACTCATTTCAAGAGAACCTTCATAAAATTGTCGTATATACGGTTTTTGAATGTCTCTTCCATTAAAGAAAAAAACCAAACGACACCTCCAAGAAATTTTTCTGGCATTATCCAACCTTCTTTATAGAATAACCCACTGTAGTATTCATTACAGACATGACTATGCATCTCTACAACAACGTGAATGCACGTAGTTTTTTGAACAATTCAAAGACTTGTAACTTTAAGCAGATTTAGCTCATTTATATCTTACACGCTAACGTTGTAACATTAAGTAGATTTTGCGCTATTCATGCTACGAATGCCAACTTAAAGTTTATTTGAATTGAATATCTTTCATCGAGGAGATAGAAACTCCACAGACCAAACAGTAGTTAAATCTTTTAAAGGAAAAGCGTAAAGTTTAAAATAAAGATATTGAATTCACTATTTTCAAATGATAATTTCTCTGACAATTTTAAGCCCATGAGTCAACTTTGTATTTTTGTATAAAAATATTTCATGAGAAGGAATTCAAAGTAGAGAAACCAGAAAAATGTAGATTCCGGCCTCTTTAACCCTCGTATTGCAAAATTGAAAGTGGTTCAGTGGTAAATTCAAAGAATAATCAAATAATCTGATACACGGCTAAACATTACAAATAATTTCAATAACGCACAAAATAAATGGCGTACATAAGGGTTAACCCTTTGTGGGGCGCCGTTTGCACAGTACAAACACCTAAATCTAGTCTTTTTTTTATTTGCATTCAATGTATTTGAGTTAAATGATCAGAAAAATGGCTAGTACTGCCATCTGTTATCAGTTTAAAGAAGTAAACTCATTTTGCAACCTTTAATTGGAAAATTTTTCATAATTCTTTAGGTTAACAAATATCGGGAAAAAATCTGCACCGTGCAAAAGGTTGAGGTTGTTTCCCCTGCAATGGCTAAAAACCCAATCAAGAATACCAGCATCAAGCTCGTTCGAAATAGGACCTATCGTCCCGTATGAAAATCTTATTCTAGCTAGTTCGGATCATAATCTAAACCTAATCTATTTGAGGTAGAGAGGGTACGAGATTATCTCAGTGAAGCAGCGACACCAAACGTCGTCTATAATTATTTAAGCTCAGTAGCGCTACCTAACTGAAACTTTCTCAATACTCGCGTTGCAAAAATCGATCGCATACTGCTCCTGAAACGAAATAACTAACCAATTAAATTTTATTCATCTTTTTATATAAGTCATATTATCGAGTAAACACCATTTAAAGAAAATAAAACCACTTTGCCGAAAAAAAAATTGTTAAGCAAACAGATGGGAGCAGTGAAACTCGATATGATCTATCCTTCTTCTTTAACTTAATTATGAGCTTTATCGAAAATAAGACAACCTTCTAAGCAATTGAGGCGTACTTTTTCGCCACACACCTTCAACTTGAAAAGTGTTTAGGATGAATTATTTCATTCTTAAATCAACGTTCAAAAGTGTGTCAGATAATGCAATTTTGACGCTTTTGGGTACCAAATAAGACGATGGAATAATTTTTCCGGAATCCTTTTTAGATCCTAAAGAAAGAGAAAAAATAGTATCAAATGCTTACAGGGATAAAACATCTACTATAACTCAATATTTCCTTATCCTGTATTAACGAAACTTGGTTTATTTTGCATGTGCTTATTTCAGAGGTAGCGTATTCATCCATTATGTAGAAATTTTTCTATTTTTGATTCCTGGAAGTGATTACTGTTTTGATAACTTTTTCAGGGGTGTCAGCAAATTTATTGTGCATCGAATATCAGTATTTTACTTGAACTCTGTGCAATTAAACCGACTTAAAATTTTCAGATGTGCTGCTTTTGAGTGTCTCGTTCCCTTAAAGAATAAAATTAGCGACTCCTACTAGATATAGGTCTGACCATTTCCCCAGTGACTAACTCAATAAAGTACTCTTCACAGGGATTTGCATCTCCACAGAAACGCCAATGAAATACTTGGAGTAATGGATGATATTATATGTATGATTACGATTATAGAAGTTATTGTAGGTATTATCAAGGGACATAATCATTTACGGATAACATTATGAAAATTATAGTATTATAGATTTTGTGAATTATATATCTATATATATCTTTCTCACTCTCTCTCTCCGTAATCCGATATCAATATATATATATATATATATATATATATATATATATATATATATATATATATATATATATATAGAACTAGTATTAGTAAAAAATAAACAGTGTTGCCATGCGTTTGAGAGATAACAAAAATCCAACCAATTAGCGGTTCACGGTCATTTTAAACGTAAATAATAGTTAATATAAATGAATGCTATAATATAAAGTATGGCATATGCGCCAATAAAAGCCAAAACCTGCTTAACTGAGAAATAAAAAGTGGTTCCAATTTCAAATTGATTATGTATGAACTCTTAAAAAAATACTTATTCCGTTTACATGTCGAATAATAAAATGAAGCCTTTTTTTATTCGATAATAAACGTTCACGAGCTCCCATATTTTATGAGTAACTTGCTTTCAGGTTTTATTGGAGAAAACGGTTCTTCTCCTTCAAAACGTAAAAAAATGGCAGCAAAAACTCTTTTCTAAAGTTTCTTTTTGTTGCAAAATAATCTCAATATCTCTTATTAATTAAATAGGAAAAAGGCTGCGTCTTAAGGGTTAAATGCAACAAACACATTTTCTCTCTAGTAGTTTAGCATGGTTTCTTACGAAAGCATGAAAAAAAGAATTTGAAAGAAAAAACGATGACACTGGAGTAAATAAAATTTCAAAATGATTTACTGGATCGTCCAAAAATGATTTTTAAGGGGATTTGGATAAAAAATACTGGACTACACACTGGCTAACCCCATTTCCTTTATCACAAAATTCTGGCTGTTTTCTCTCTTTGCAATACTTAAATGACACAGCCTTATTATTTCAAATAAGGCGCTATTGAAAGATGATTTTCTGTATCGAATTACATACAAATAAACTCAGAGTTATATAAGATATATTTTTAGAATGAATAAATAAATACCGTATTCAGAGCTTTATGCTATTTGATAAATGCTTCTTTATCCATTGCTTTAGGATTTGAAAGTAAACAGCATATTTCTACACACAAACAAAAGTTATTTATCCGCCATACAATTCGTTTTCCCATACTCTTTTTCATATGTTTTTACAGCCATAGAGAATCTAAAACCTGATGGTAATTCTAGCTTCCCAACATCAATAACGGAAAAAGACAAGAAATATTCAGGAGCTCTACTCGATTTGTATCCCGTATTTATTTAATAGATATGTTTCTGAAAGAAAAATTTTGTTAAAAGAATTCAGAACGTATAGAATAAAGATGTCTCACAATAAAAATATGTCGTGCTTTTAGAGCTGAAAAATTGTTGGCCGCTTTACTCGTACTTGATTTGAAATTTCATGCCTTATTTTCCCCGTCCTAGAATAGGGTACTGAAGGAAGTTCCAGGAATTTGTTATCGAAGGCAGTGTATAGAATTTGTTTCTGGGAGAACAAATAGATGATAGAAACATTAAAAAAAAGTATTTTATAGCTACCGCATGAAAAGTATTTCTTAAAATGAACCTAGAAGTTTTATATTTATCGTGTGTGGGTGTTGCAATTACCTAAATACGAAATTTAAAACTTTTCCTTCGCAAATTATCAGGTATAAATTAAAACAAGAATTCATATATTCTGTGTAGAGACAGGCGAGCAGTGTTGCCAACTTGGGGATTTTCCACCTAAATTTAGGGATAAGTTAGACGAAAAGGGGAGTTTTTAGGGGCAATTTGTGGGGGGGGGGGAGAATTTTTTAATATTTTGTACAATCGAGACGCGTTTTTTTATTAGTTTATAAGTTCCATACATATGTCAAATGTAAATAAACCTCCATTTCATTATGTAAGTGTGTATTTACTATTTATTTCAATTTATCTCTGAAACAGGATGCCTATTTGGAACCAGAATTTCTTTTAGGGAGGTATAGGGAGATCTCAAGTTGGTGTTAGGGGGAAACAGGGGGATTTCGAGATGGTAATAGGGGGAGGCGCTTCGTAGAGGTTGGCAACACTGCAGGCGAGTCACCATAACAAGCAATAACGCCCCCTATCGCAAGGTAAGGGGTACTATGCAGAACGCTGGGGTTGATTGCAGACTCCAGTCGTGTCTGATACGCTCTTACGGAGAAAGACGGAGGTTATTGTAGACTCCAGTCGTGTCTGATACATTCTTAGAGGAAAGTTCGGAAGTGATTGTAGACTCCGAACGTATTTGGTATTTACTTCAGAGCGTTAAGGTTATGTTAATAATTTGTTCCTGCAAATAGTGTTCTTCTACCTGTGATATATATCGTCTCCTGTACTTGTCCGTGCTGTGCTCTATAATAAACTATGTGTTAAAAAATAACTGGTTGTAGATTGATACAGAAAAAAGGAATTTCAATTCGGTATACATCACATTCTGAATGATTATTTTTGATCAATTCGTATTCAAACAAGGCTATAATTTGTAGTAGGCTCATTTTTGAAATATGAAACTCGTCTAAATCTCTTGTTATCTGTAAAAAAGACTTAATCGTGTAAGGCTTGAAAATGTGATCGAACATTCAGCAAATACATTAAGAAGGAAATTAGGCTTGAACGGGTCATATGGCTCTTTATACTTGAAATTTCAGTGATTTCACATCCTTTCCGATTCACAGCTCCTCATATTATTGTAGTCACATCAGAAATTTATTTTGCCCATGAGTATACATAATTATCTTATTATGTTGTTGTTGCTTATGCACAACGACATATATTACTATTATTTTTTTGAGTCACTTGTCCTGGGACACTCAAACAATATGCCACGGAAACTGTTGATTACTTCTTATTTGGGAGCACTATGTAGCTGAGTCAACATAACCCCCCGGCACCACCTCAATTTTGACCGAACACCCCTAGGGGTGACATCTGGAGGTCTCGTAACCTACCCCATCCCTCTGATGACATGATATGCTGCAGTAACACACATCTAGACAATTCTGCATTACGCAGCCCCCCGACACCTGTTGACACATTTGGGGGTCGATTAGTCACGGTCCTCCCCCCAAGGTCCCTCGAATCTCTTTGATGATCTGTGGAAAAAACCGACTGAGGGGAGGATTGCTGCAGAGCGGCTCTGCAGAATGCTTCCCATAAATCACTCGTTTCCCCCCTGAATACTGTGCAGTGCAGATGTGTGTGGCCGCCTTATAAGGACTTTCCGATCTGCGGATTTAACGTGTCCCTATCTGGTCTAAGTCACGAAGGCATTTAATCGATTGTTCGTTGGGATTCGAACTGAGTACCCCTCCGTTCGAAGTCCGTCGTCTCTGGTCCTGTCTAGTGGTAGCCACTAGAAAGGGTTACCCAATAAATGCTACCACTGGTCCGTCCCTTAGTGTATATAAGGGCCGTCAGTAACATATAAGGGAGTATATATTAAACACTGTATTTTCTGAATTAGTATTTAAACTACAAGGTATATGTTAGGTTACTTTTAAAGAGAAATAAGCAGAAATCGTTATATAAAATTAAAACATGATCTTCTTTAATCGGAAAGTTTTGTAAACTATTTTGATCCCCCCCCCTCCAAATAAAGAAACTGTTGAAAATTTAAACTGTTGTAAATTTTGATACAGTTCAGCACATACTAAACTCTTGGTACACTGGAAATATATAAATTGACGTTAAATGCGATATTAATGTATCACATACCATACTGGGAAAAAAGTTACACAAGAAGTGACGAGCAGGTACTTTAGTAATGATATCGCCAATGATAAAATTTACATGTTGAGAAAGTTGTACTAAAGGCTTTTTCATTCATAAAATTGTAAGTTTTACGTATTTAGTGCATAACATTATCAAAACTGAAATTTTATTCAATAACATTCAGGCTTAATCGCGATTCCCTTCTATTTAATAAACAATTGCCGATGAGGTGAGTCGTCCTCCATTTTGGGTCTCCTAAAATTTTCAGTTTTAAACATTTTACAGGACAATAAATTATTTCTCGTTTCGCGGTTGACCACCCGAGTCTCTCGCACAGTTTTGCCTGTCGTTTGGAACACATACTAAGATCGCAAGATGACACTGAGGGAGACATTGAACTCGGCGGCCAAAGGGCCTGTTCACATAGGAGTCCGTTGCGTTGCGTTAAGGAAAAGATGACGTTGAGACGAAAATAAACCAATCATACGCGTTAAAAATTTCATTGCTAATCGTTTGGAGGCATATGATTGGTTTATTTTCGTCTCAACGTCATCTTTTCCTTAACGCAACGCAACGGACTCCTATGTGAACAGGCCCCAAGACTTCAAACTTCGCTTTTATGTAAAATCGTCAAATTGTGTCTTAGTGGCCATTTCGTGGTCTGCAATACGGGGCGAAACTCATTGAACGTCAGTCACGATTGTATGCACATCTCGAAAATTGGTAAAGAATTCTTAACTCCCGGCTTTATTGTTTCTTCGCCATGACTTCACCTCTAACGTCGCGGTTCCTCAATATGATATGCACCAGCTTTCTCCAGAATATCCTTGATTATGGAAACCGTCACAAGTTGTTCCATTAAATTTTCAGGTTGTAACTTTTAAAAATAGTGGTGTTCCTTAAGTTTTGCACTCCAGTGTATTTATATATACAGGGTGTACAGCGAAGAAGTACCTGAATTCAAATTGAAAAATATCAAGAACAAAGATCTGTAGAAAATTCCAACAAACGGTATTTTTATCGTGAAAGCTTAAGAATTTTATACACTAAATTTCGAAACTGTTACAAACGCTGCCAACAGAGGGCGCTGTTAGCAGCTTTTAGCAGCCGCAGGCATGGATTGAACTCCGTATTCCCCGGACCTGAGTCCTTGTGACTATTTTTTGTGGGGCACATTAAAAGATACTGTCTACAGGAACGATCTATGTGGCAGCTGAATCAATTTCTGTTGAGAAACTACAGGGTATGATGGCAATTTTTATTGCGCCACCTCCATAGAGCGAATGGTAGAAATTTTGAAAAGATTGTGATGTAGTGATTGCAAAGAATACAAGTTTATATAAGCATGCTGTTACGAGTTGCACAGCACCATCTGTCAGCAGCTTTTGTAACTATTTCGAAAATTAGTGTATAAAATTCTTACAGCTTTCACGATAAAAATACCGTTTGTGGCATTCTTCTACAGATCTTTGTTCACGAGATTTTTTAATTTGAAATCAGGAACTTCTTCACTGGACACCCTGTATATATATATATATATATATATATATAATAGTATATACACACACACACACACACATATATATATATATATATATATATATATATAATCGGTTACTGAGCAGTATACATAAACATTTAGATGTACGTATAAGGTAGCTAAATAAAATAAAATGCTCAGTAAAAGTATGAGAGTTCAATTATTTTATACTGTAAAGACATAATTTATTAAATGTATTCAGAGTTATTTACATCATTGTATTTTTTCCTTCTGAAGGTTCATAAATTGTATTTTGAAATGAATGTTATAAAAAATGGAAATGGGTTGATTTTACAATAAATAGCTATTAATGTCCTAATGACTATACCTTTAAAGCCTGTATACTTCATGTAATTATTTGTATTGAACTTATAAGCAATCCTAATTCATTAGGTGTTTAATTCAATATTTGACAATTCTGATGAGTTTGCGTTCTCTAAACTTACAGACAGAGAAATAGTTAATATAAATTTATTCAAGTCAAGAAAACATGAATGTATGTATTTATCTTCCTGTCTTGAATAGCAACTAACTACTTTTAAAAATATATATAAAAGAAAGTACTTTTGAAAACTTTAAACTTGCCGTTTACAGAAAACTCCATGTATCTAGTTCTAGTTTCTTTCATCATGTAAGTTGTGGACTATTAATTTAAACAAAAAATGTTCGAGGAAACACAAAAGACTTAACAGAGCTTAAAATACTTCTAGCCAGTGCATTGTAAAAATTCATCTTGTTCACATTTTAAGCTGTCACGAGAATTTTTCTGATCGTTAACTCTATCTCCAAGTTGTCGATAAAAAGAAATACACATATGGTCCTTTGGCATTATAAGGCTTTAATTAAGTATAGATATTAATCCTTTACTGTCTAAATAAATCTAATTAAGCTGTTTAAATTATTGCAAGAATTGACATTCATTAAGGAAAAAAAGAAACCAGAAAAGTGTTATACAGATTATCAAAGAATATTTAATTTTTTTCCCTGTGAAAACATTTTGAATTTCCTTCGATAGAAATTAAGATATGTCAATGGAAACAAGTGTATAATACTAAAACTCCGTGAATTAAAAACAGTAAAAATAGCACAAAATGTTACCTGATTTATGAGAATACGGTACCCTGAAATAAACAGAAACAAAATAAAATATATTTATTACCAACAAATCAAGATATAGTGAATCATTTGTATTTTTAAAAGTATATTAATAACTCTGCTAAGACGAATATATGAATATAATAACTATTAAGCTGAGAAGATTATGGCGGGTTTTTGAAGCAGGTTGTGGCAACGCTACTTTTTTAATGAGGATCCGTGTGACTTAGAGCATATGAAAAATGAAGGAAAATATTTTTGCAAGATTGTAGATATTTTGGAAAATATTTTGAAATCACAACAAACATTCTGTTTGAAACACAGAGGAATTACTTCCCAAAGGAATGAACAATAATTGCACCCTATTTTTAAAAAAATGTAACTCGAAAAAAATTGATATATTTTAATAAATTTAATTAAAATAAATATGGATGTCTCTCCATTATTGAATTAGGCAGAATGAGTTTGGACTTTCCATAAGCCTTGAATATTGTTTATTTGCAAAGTATAATTGTGTTTTTAACTTTATACATTTAGAATTAGAATTGGGATCTCATTCGGATGGTGTGTAGGGTTACCAACTTTTTCTGTGACGATTCCGGGACAAATAGCTCAAAACTGAACATCATCATCATCAGTCAGCCACTAACTGGTTTTCTGAGGAAACTTTTTATGTATGAAAAAATTAAAATACAGTTTTTTAAATAAATAAATAAATAAATAAATAAATAAATAAATAAATATATATATATATATATATATATACTGAAATGCCACTGAATTAGGGATACCTACCTAGTAACGAGTTGGGCCTTCTCTGGCCTTGATAACGGCTGACACACAACGAGGCATAGATTCAACAAGTTTCTGGAAACGTTCCACGGGAATGGCTTGCCAAATATTGGCTTAAGTTGTCTATAATGCAATAAGATTCTTTGGTGCTGTGTGATGCCCTTTCACGCCTTGTTCCAAAACATCCCAAAGATGCTCAATAGGATTTAAGTCTGGGCTTCTAGGTGGCCAATTCATGACAGAGAAGTCAGAGGAATGCTCATCTAACCAGCCAGTAGCCAACCGGGACTTGTGAGAGGTACAGTTGTCTTGCTGGAAAACTCCATTACCGTGCGGATAACAGAACAGCATAAACGGATGGAGGTGATCACCCAGCAACTCTACGTACCGAATTGCATTGAGGGAGGTTGGTACACGCATCAAAGATCCCAAACTGTGCCACTAAAAAACACCCCAGACCATGATTGAGCCACCATGCCCTTATACAGTTCCAGCAAGGCATGCAGGATCCATGGCTTCATGAACCTGACGCCATATTCTCAGACTCCCGTCGGCGTTAAGTAGTCGGAATCGAGACTCATCACTCCATGCTACTCGTTTCCAGTCCTCTACACTCCAGTCTCTGTGCTCTCTTGCCCAGACAAGACGTGCAGCCCGATGGCGAGTATAGAGCAACGGTACTCTCGTAGGTCGACGGCTCCCGAAACCCATACGGTGAAGCGAGCGTTGCACAGTCCGTTTACTGACTGTACGACTGGCACCGACATTAAACTGGGTGGTAATTTGAGCTAATGTTTGGCTTCGCTGGCTACGTACAATACGCCTGAGCCGTCTTTCACCACACACTGTCAACGCTAACTGTCCTTTGCAGTTTGCCCGATCAATAGTTTTTTTTCCACCATCCATGTATTCTTGGTATACTCTTGACACTGTCGACCTTGAAAATCCTAGCTGTCTGACGATTTCGGAATTGAATGGCCCATGCGTCGCACACACTACGATTTGTCCGCGATCGAAGGCGTCTAAATCAGGCAGTTTACCCATACTGGCAATTCCAACAACTAATTCAGAACAACCACAGTACGCGTTTATATGCAGTTACCACAGCGCCTCACTTGCGTATACATGATGCGCAGCGCTACACATTTGCATAGGCTTTGCTATCCTAATTCAGTGGCACTTCAGTGTATATATATATATATATATATCTAATATATATATATACATATATATATATATATTGATTAGAATTCCGAATCGTTCAGTTAAAATTATAAGGTCATTAATATACCTAAATCCGGTAACGTTATTTCCAGTTAAAAAATTAGTTTCGTAAAATGTAAGAAAATGTTTGCAAAGGGACTAGAAACGCTATTACCCATTGGGATACACTATCTGTTTAAATAAACACTTGCCAAAATTAATATTTTTGAAAACTACCTCTTGAATGGCATGGAAAAACCTACGTAAGAACAATTTACCTAATATTTCGCAATTTAAAAGTTTAAATAAATGACATTTAGACTCGGGTATATTTTAAAGACGTTTAGGATAGGGTTTCTGTTTCATAGTTTTTTAAATTTCATTCATGTGTGGCGCTGTGGTTTTGCTACAGTGACGTATCTACTAGGGTAAAAATTAGCTTCTGTTTTACCATAACCGTCACTTACTGTTTTACGGTATGTATGCATCTTTACTTTAGTCTTTACATTAGGAACTATGTGTACTTGCATTATGGTGTGTTGAGCCCTTAGTGCAAGTTGTCATATCTTTTCATTTCCTTTGACTATGTGTTTCAATGAGGTATCGGGCCTTGGGATGTTTTGGTTATACCTGCATCCTATCAGAAAGTTCCCCTTGAGTAACTGATTTGGTTAGGCTCCCTGATGAAGAGACCAGGCGGTTACCTCGGTTTCTGTGTTTTGTTCCGGCACTACTACAGAATCTTGCCTTTGGTGCGTCGAGCCCTAAGAGCTTGTTTTCTGTTTGTTTTTTGTCTACATTCTTCCTTTAATTATAGTGCTCTGTTGGATTATTTATTTTTAGTTATATTTGTCCTTTTTCAATATATGGTTTTGCTGCAACTGCGCAATCTATTATTGAAAAGTTACGCTAGGGTAGGTTTTAAGTTAATTTGTTTGGCAGTCTATGCCCGGTTTTTAATTTTTAAGCTTATGTTGAATTGTTTATATTATTATAATATATATATATATATATTATATATTATATATTAGATATATATATAATATTCCCTCCGTCCGCCTGCTGTACGCGCAAGTGCAGACCTCAACTTTGGTCATCTGGACTCTTAAAATCGCCGATCTTGTAATTTTGACTTCACATTCCACCCAACCTTTACATTTCTAAAAATAAATCTTCTAGCCTAGAATTATTGGCTTGCGCTCAAGTCGCCTCTAAAGATGATTTCCGCCACAGCAAAATCCACGCGCTTTGTAAATGAAATATAAGATTCTTATTATTTAAGCCCCCTTTTCCAGTACTTCTCAACTATATTTTGACAGTTGAGTTATGTTTTGACAGTATATATACTACACACACACATATACTATATATATATATATATATATATATATATATGCGCATATATATATATAGAGAGAGAGAGAGATAGATATATATATAGATATATATACATATATATAGATATATATAGAGGGTGATTATAATTAAAGTTTAAGTTTCAAAACGCTATAAAAAAGAACCATTGATGAGAATGACGTCAAATTTGAACGGCATGTTATTGAAGAAGGCGGAAAGCGTATGGCAGAATAAAAAAATTAGTTTCAGAAGTTAGCAACAGATGGCGCTGTGAGCGACAGAAGATGTAAATTGAAATACCTGTCATGCGCACGACACATTTCAGTGTTGTAAAACCACCAGGTACACGGCTGTTCCTCATTTCGCGTCTCAGACGTTCGGCATGGATATCTCACTGCAGGACCGCGCACTGCTGGTAAAGTTGTATTACAAGAACGATGATTGTGCAAGAGTAGCTCTGCAAAAGTTCAGGACACTGAAGGGTATAAAAGAAGGCGTTGGTCCAATGAGTGTCGTGGGTCTGAAGAAAATGATGCAAAAATTCGAAACGACTGGTTCGTTTGATGTGCAATCTGGTAAAGGGAGAAAACGAGTGCATTCGACGGTAGTTGAAGAAGTGGCCACAGCATTACAGGAGGGGTCGGCCGGTGGTGTACAACCTTGCAGCGCACGAGAAATTGCCCAAACATTGGACAGGCCTACGAGCACGGTGCTGAAAATTGTACGAAACATCCTGCAATGCTATCCGTACAAAATTGGCCATGTGCAGGAGTTGCTTCCGTCTGACCTGCCAGCAAGGGAGACGTTGGCGTTAGAATATCTTGGTCGCATAGAAGTGGATAATGAATGGCCGTGGAAAATTTTTGTGGGCAGATGAAGCCCATTTCCATCTGACAAGGTACGTCAATACCCAGAATTGTCGAATATGGGCAGCAGAAAATCCACTGGCAACGCACCCAGTACCACTTCATCCTGAAAAGGTAACGGTGTGGTGCGGCTTTACGGCATCATTCATCCTACAGCCATATTTTTTTCGAGCAGACGTGTGCTTCCGGTCCTGTTACCGCTACCGTTACTGGTCAGCGCTATGCGTCTCTTTTGCGCAACCACGTCATTCCAGCTCTGCAACAGCGTGGATATGTGGATGAAATCATTTTTATGCAAGATGGCGCTCCTCCGCACATTGCACATCCCGTGAAGCAGCTGCTGAGGCGTCATTTCGGAAATGCTCGAATTATCAGCTGTCATTTCCCTACAGCCTGGCCGTCCCGATCACCTGATCTGTGACTTCTGGCTGTAGCGTTATCTCAAAGATGTTGTGTTCCGTCCTCCAATTGCAAATTTAGCGGAATTAAAGGAACACATTTCGCAACACATTCTGAACATCACCCCGGAGACAGTGCGATCCGTTGTGGAACATGCTGTTTGTCGCTTTCAACACAACGGTGGACAACATATTGAACATGTTTTGCGCCAGTCTCGCGACATTTCCGAACTTCTTTCATGAATGGTTCTTATTCGATATGTCGCCGGAAAACTCTTGAAACCGATTTGTCCCTTTCGATGTGATATGTACAGTCATGCAAATAAAATTACTCAACAATTCTAATTTGTCAATGCGTTTTAATGTGTAACTTACACCTTAGCCGTTGTTTTACGAATCATTTCTCATTTCTCGTCGTGATTCTACCGCTTACAGCGCCATGTGTTGCTAAAATTTGAAACTAATTTTTTTCTTCTGCCATACGCTTTCCGCCTTCTTCAGTAACATGCCGTTCAAATTTGACGTCATTCTCATCAGTGGTTCTTTTTTTACAGCCTTTTTGAATCTTAAACTTGAAACTTAATCACCCTGTATATATATATATATATATATATATATATATATATATATATATATATATATATATATATAGACATATATAGATATATATATATAGATATATATATATAGATATATATATATATATATATAGATATATATATATAGATATATATATATGTATATATATATGTATATATATATATGTATATGTATGTATATATATATGTATATATATATATATGTATATATATGTGTATATATATAGGTATATATATATATGTATATATATATGTATATGTATATATATATGTATATATATATATATATATATATATATTATTATATATGTATATATATATGTATATGTATATGTATATGTATAGGTGTATATATATGTATATGTATATATGTATATATATTATATGTATATATATATGTATATATATGTATATGTATATGTATATATATGTATATGTATATGTATATATATATGTATATATATGTATATGTATATATATATGTATATATATGTATATGTATATGTATATATATGTATATGTATATGTATATATATGTATGTATATATATATATATATATTTATATATTTATATATATATATATATATATATATATATATATATATATATATATATATATATATATATATATATATATACCGGGTGGCCATAATTAAACTAACAGTGCTCACAGTGTTCTGTAGCGCGATCTATTTGCGAGAAGGACGCCACATTTTGTAGGAAGATTAAACAAGACGGGGGACGAAGGATTTCGCGAAAAAATAAATTAGTTCCAAAAGTCACCGCTAGGGGAATATTTGGCGCTGTGTAATAGAAAATAAAGTGTTAACAAATGCAAATTAATACGGAATAAAATTACCTTTTATTATGCACATTTTCTTATTTAGTTCAAGTGCAATATGGCAATACTTTTAAAAAAGGGTAAAATCTACATAAACACCGATAAAGTCTCGTGATCTGCAATATCACTTACGCTGAGCAGAAGAAGAAGTTCTTTCATCAAATTTCACGTTACATCCATTGGAACACTGCTAGCTGCTTGGGTTTTAAAAGGAAATGTGTTACGTTTCGAATCAATCGGATTGAAAGTTTATGTGCAATGTCTCCTTCTTTAGTCGAGCGTGCGTTACTGGTCAAATTCTTTTACCTCAACCAGTGCAACGCGTCAGCCGCTCTTCGTGCTTTTAGAACGCATAAAAAAATGCGTAAAGGTAACGGTCCTGTGTCAGTTAATGGGCTAAAAGCAATGGTTGCGACGTTTGAGAAAACAGGTTCTCTGAAGGTTCAGTCAGGCAGAGGACGAAAACCTGTACCACAGGATACAATCGAAGCAGTTGTCACGGCGATTGTCGACAGAGGACCAGACAATATTGCTGCCACCTCTAGCGCTCGTGGATTTGCTCGGAATATGGATATGCCCTACAGTACGGTATGGAATATCTTACGAAAGATTATCAACTTCTATCCGTACAAGATCAGCCGTGTACAGGAGTTACTGTACCCCGACCATGATAAGCGATTGACTTTTGCTCTCACCTTTCTTGCCAGAATGGATGTGGATGATGCTTGGCCGTGGAAAATCTTATGGGGAGACGAGGCCCACTCTTACCTGCATGGAACTGTGAATACCCAGAACTGCCGAATTTGGGATGACAAATCACCACATGCAGTCACAGAAATTCCCTTACATTCACAAAAGGTAACTGTTTGGTGTGGGTTCACAGCGGAATTTATCGTAGGTCCATTCTTCTATGAGAACATTAACCCGACAGGACCGGAAACCTGTTCTGTTACCGGAGAGAAATATCGCCACATGTTGAACAGCTTTGTCATTCCGGCATTTCAGCAAAGACAATGCCTGGGGGAAATCATTTTCATGCAAGATGGAGCCCCTCCACACGTTGCTGTACGGGTGCAACAGCTGCTACGACAGAAATTCACAACAGAAAAAGTCATTAGCCGCTACTTTCCAACTGCATGCCCACCTCGGTCGCCTGATCTTACCCCATACGACTTCTGGCTATGGGGTTACCTTAAGTCCAAGGTCTATCAAGGAGTGATCCAGGACCTGGCTGCGTTGAAGGATAACATATCACGGACTGTACGGGAGATTCCTGCAGACATGTTACTTTCTGCTGTTGTGCATACTGTGCACAGAATGCAATATGTCGTCCACAACAATGGCAGCCACATTGAACCTCATTTGAATGCAAAATAAAAGGTAATTTCCGTATTGATTTGCATTTGTTAACACTCTATTTTCTATTACACAGCGCCAAATATTCCCCTAGCGGTGACTTTTGGAACTAATTTATTTTTTCGCGGAATCCTTCGTCCCCCGTCTTGTTTAATCTTCCTACAAAATGTGGCGTCATTCTCGCAAATAGATCGTGCTACAGAACACCGTGAGCACTGTCAGTTTAACTATGGCCACCGGGTATATGTATATATATATATATATATATATATATATATATATATATATGTATATGTATATGTATATGTATATATATATATATATATATATATGTATATGTATATGTATATGTATATATATATATATATATGTATAGATGTATATATATATGTATTTATATATATGTATATAAATATATATGTATATATATTTATATATATATATATATATATATATATATATATATATATATATATATATATATATATATATATATATATATATATATATATACACACTGCTGGCCACTGTAAATGCAACACCCTGAAGGAAACATGCAAATAACATGAAATTTACAACATGCATTAGCGGAGGTGAGATATGCAAATGATTAGAATTTCAGCGCAGACGCACATCAGACGCGCCTGTAGCGCCACTTCAAAGCGCTATTTAAGGCTTGGAGATTTCGATGATTTCAAGTTCGGCAATTGTGTTTTTCTTGTGGTTTTTTCAAAAAAACGATCAATTATGCCTCGTCGAAAACAGCGATCATCTTTTGATCAAGTATCCGAGTTCGACAGAGGAAGGATAGTGGCCTACCGAGATTGTGGATTATCTTTCAGGGAAATCGGTAATCGTGTTGGACGAAACCAAACAACTGTAATGCGGATATGTGATCGTTGGATGCAGGAGGGTACGACGGACCGGCGTGTTCGATCGCATCCACCTCAGCGCACCACTTCACGTGGTGACAGGCAAATTGTGCGCATGGCATTGACGGATCGCTCAGTCACATCACAAACCATAGCACAGCACATGCAGTCTGTAACGCATCATCCAGTGTCTCCGCGTACCATTCGACGCCGTTTACAGCAGAGTGGTCTGTCCGCAAGACGTCCATTGCTTTGTTTACCCTTGAAGCAGAACCACAGACGTCTCCGCCGCCAATGGTGCGATGACAGAAGGATGTGGACGGCAGAATGGAATAAAATTGTCTTTACTGACGAGTCACGCTTCTGTCTGCAACACCACGATGGTCGCATTCGAGTCTGGAGACACCGTGAAGAGAGGATGCTGAACAGCTGCGTTATGCACCGCCACACTGGTCCTGCACCGGGTATTATGGTATGGGGCGGTATTGGATATCACTCTCGCACACCTCTAGTACGTATTGCCGGTACTTTAAACAGCCAGCGGTACATCTCCGAGGTGTTGGAGGCAGTTGTCCTTCCTTACCTTCAGGGCTTGCCCACTACCATATTTCAACAGGATAATGCGCGACCACACGTGGCACGCATTGTCCAACGGTTCTTCGTCAATCGCCAGATTGAACTGCTTCCCTGGCCGCCTCGCTCTCCGGATCTTTCGCCGATAGAAAACATGTGGTCCATGGTTGCTCTACGATTGACCCAGATTCTATCCCCAGCTGCCACAGCAGATCAACTTTGGCAACGTGTGGATGCTGCTTGGTCTGCTGTACCCCAAGAACTCATCCAAAGTCTCTTTGAATCAATGCTGAGGCATGTGGCAGCGGTGATCTCCAAGAATGGCGGCTATTCTGGCTACTGATTTTGACAGGAACCACACTTCACAGAACTCTATAAATTTAATCATTTGATACTTAGTCAACATGTTATCTACAAAATAAATTTTGTTGTGATATCTCTTGTCTTTCTTGGTGTTGCAATTTGGGTGGCCAGCAGTGTATATATATAATGTGTGTATATATATATATATGTGTATATATATGTATATATATATATATATATATATACTAGAAGGTAACCCGTCATTTTGACGTCATAATACTAATAATGACGTCATATTGGAAAAAGTATATGAAAGTTAAAAAATATCCAGAATTATTTAACAATATTGCGTTTAATCGACACCTTGTAAAAGCAAACCCTTTCATTATCTTTTATTTATTTAGTTTTTCATGCGATTGGAGTAGTAGACTGCCATCCAGTTTTTCACAGCTCACTACGCGATCTGAATACTTGAGCTACTTGATTCATTCACATTAAAGTTTGTGTACTTTCAGAATTCATCGCAAAAGTAAACATATTTTTAAAAACTGTTAAATATACAGCTAAAACATCCAATTATTTTAGTTTTGAATGTTTTATAGAAAAATAGGCTGAATGAACGTGATTTGATGGAGAAGATATTAGTTTTTAGTTAAGCAAAAAATCTGATCCACATCCGAAATTGAAATTAAGCCTAACCGGCTGTTTGTTTACTGAGGGCTTCAATTGAAAGATGAGTACAGCCCGGAAGTGTTATACAGAGAAAACGGCTATTATATATATAATATATATATATATCTATCTTGGAAATTGATTTATGAAAACATGGGTTTATAACAAAAACTTCTTTAATATTGAATAAAAATGAAGGATATTTCATACATTATACATGCAGTTATACATTTGTCATACATTATGTATAAAAAATGATTTACAAAAATAAAATTTCATACATAATACTAAACAAAAACATAAGTTAAAAAATTAGATTTTCGTAACATACAAACATGGAAATTGATTTATGAAATATCACATTTCATTGGCTAATCTGAAGTAATGTGACAAAAATTTGCATAAAACAAAGTAACGTGACATGCGCAGAAGACATAAAAAGCGGTATATATTGGAAACAATACTTTTCAGTCATACTTTTCTCGATAGGTAAACGAAAGTTCTTGTCTGAGGATGAATTAGCCAAAAACGATTCATAGACATAAACATAACTAGAATGTGGAATATCTGTTCCGGAAATTAGTAAATTAATTAAATGATCAGTTGGCCTGATATATAACTATAGAAAAGATCCAAGAAATTAAGGCAAAAATTTTAACAAAAAATTTAAACCACGTTTAACTAAGATGGAGAAAAGGGAAATTCTTCAACTTGCATCAAAAACCGGCCACAGTTCAAAGCAGATTTTTGCAGATCTATCCCTTACTATCACTTCTAGAAGTGTTAGGCAAATTTTACATACTTCGTGGAGCTTGAGATGGTAGATGCAGAGTCACTTCTACGTGACAAGCTGATGCGTTTGCAGTTTTACGAGAAGTACATAGCAATAGGCGACAATTGGAAGAAGATAATTTTCTCCGATGAAAAGAAATTTAATTTGGATGGCCCCGATGGTTTGAGGTATTATAGGAGGGATCTCCAAAAAGAACCAAAATCTACATTCAGCAGACATTTTGGTGGCAGAAGTCTGATGTCTTGGGCACCGATTGTTTATGATGGCAGAAGTGAAATTGCACTTTTAAATTGTCGCCAAAATTCATTTGATTACAGCTTAGTTTTAGAAAATTCCCTTCTCCCATTTGCATCGCTATATTATAGTTCAGTATACATCTTCATGCCAGACAATGCAAGTATTCACATTTCAAATGCGATGAAAGATTGGCTTGACGAACAGAATATTGTTCTTTTTGATCATCCACCTAATAGTCCTGATCTGAACCCCATCGAAAAATTTGGGGACAGCTTGTTCGAATGGTTTATACAGATGGAATGCAATATGCATCACTTGAAGAATTGAAAGATTCAATTTGTCAAAACTGGAAACTAATTGATAAGAAGTACATTCAAAATATTGTATTTTCAATGCCATCTGGAATAAAAGAAATTTTGACAAGGCAAGGCGGCATTACTAACTATTAATTTCAATGAAATATGACATTTCATAAATGAATTTCCATGTTCGTATGTTATGAAAATATAATTTTTGACCTTATGTTTTTGTTTATTATGTATAAAATGTTATTCTTGTAAATACTTAGTTATAAGTACCATGTATATTGTTGTATGAAAAGTCATTCATTTTTAATGAATATTAAAGAAGTATTTGTTAAAAAACCGTGTTTTTTAACACACACACAGATATATATATATATATATATATATATATATATATATATATATATATATATATATATATATATATATATATATATATATATATATATATTTATGCATGCATAACCACACAAACTTGAAACGATCAATGTTTTTCCTTTATTTTACATTGCAAATCTTTTGTATCATTCCGCAAATCACAGAAACGTTCTTTCGAGGTGCTATATAAATGTCAGGATTTAGCTCGTAGCCATACGTTCAGAACATTCAAATCCGGATTTTATTTCAGTTGCGGGATAAAAAAAATGGAATTGTGAATTTCAATTTATAAGAGGGTAAGCGAGTCAGCAAAATGAAACGAGCTAGCTTAGCTCTATTGCTATTACTAATACGACCTGATAAGATTAACTTTTTTTTAAGGCTGCTATGTACTAAGAAAAAAAATCGTATTTCCCTTTTCCTCTTCTTGCGGACTCTTGTCGTGGGAGGAGTCTAGTTGACAGTTCGAGAATTTCACCCCCCTTAGGATTGACATTTTGAGGGTTTTTGATGGATCTCTCTCTATAGAAGGGGGGGGGGGGAGGTTAAGCGCTGCTCCCAAATTTTTTTATTTAAAATATATTTTTGTCAACTATTTACTGGTACATAAATGCTGATAATCAACTAAAATTGCCATTGTTAGATAGCCTGAATTTTTCTGCAAAGCGCTACAGGATTCATTTTATAAATTTCGTCCACCGAAAGAATATATGAGCGTTTAAAACACACTATACCAGATATTTCCCCGAACAATTTAAATTTTAAACTATTAATTGCATTTTTTTAAAAAACGAAAATGTACACAAATGTAAAATTTATTTCTCTATGACGGAGTACAAATTTTAAAAAAAATCTTTGAATCCAAGTCGGCAATTCGTGGTCAAATTTTCTCCATATGTTAAACATTGAGGTGAGCGAATCCAACGGCGTTAGTACATCGCAGCCTTAAGTGCGGTTAGACTGATAACTTTAACGTTGGGTAAAACGTATTGAGGTTAAAGTTTTTTTTTTGTTACGATCTTTGATTTTTTTTTACTATTTTACTATTTTTTTACTATCTTTTATTACTACGATTTTTTACTATTTCTTTAATCCTTATCTGCTGAGCCAGATAGATATGTGACAATGTTATAAACAAAAATCGTAGAAACTGAAATTTTAATCTTCGGTACCTCAATTTAAAAAAAAATTCCATATACTGACAGTTAGTTTTTTGATTCTGATTGACGCAGCATAGAGGCTAAATAAGAAACAATTCGTTACTTCAGAAATAGTTTTCGAGTTTTAGAAAATATCGGTGCTTTTTACAAAATTGATTTTGTTTGGAAGTTTGTGACGTGGCTATAAATATCACGGGGTTTCGTCCCACCCACATACATACCGCCGCAAATCCTTTTTGGAACGCGTAGGTTTCTAAAATTCCAAGAAATCCTGTCTGTGAAACGTATAATAAGTTGTTTTTATCACTTCAGGCTAAGCATTTCTGCAAGAAATAGATGTCTAAATTTTTATTCAGAATTAAAAGTCTATGTCATACACTGATTTATGTGTTTGCCATTGATATTGGATTTTGATGATTTTTTCAAATGCATATACTCACGATGTTAGCAAGGCTTTTTCGATACTACTCAGATAAAATTCTGTGGATTAATATTATTCAGTATTCAATAATCCATAAAAAATATTCTTCATTATTTTTTTTTCCCTATGGCTTTATTTGGAAAATTAATCTATATTTACAGGCAACACAAACAGCAAAGAACTAAGCATTGAACAGATGCATAAATCACAACAGTAAACAAAGTCAGATAAAAGGTGTTAAAAGTTCATAGAAAGTTAATCATATCTCTAGCGTCCCAGTATAATTTGGAAAAGTTCTCACTTTTCTGGGCTTCCGTATCAAGTCCACAATCCGCCTGCATTCCACTGGAGTACAGAAAAGCAAAAGTTCCTCATATCTTCGCGGTGAGCCTGCAGCCAGAGTTGTTACTCATTTAGCACCACCCAGGAGGCACGTCTGATTTAAGGATATCACGGACGCGAGCAACATTACCTCCCAATATTCTTCATTATATTTAGAAGTAACAGGAGCACACAGATTATTAAATCCACATCTGCATTTGTGAATTGATTTTATAGAGACAATCACACCTAATTCTCATCGGCCTGATAAAGGGCTACATGAAATGGTTCGAAACTAGTTGTCACTCTCATTGTGTATGTTTTATTGCGCCATTGTTAGTTGATACGTTATCTTCCTTTTCCTTTCTTTTTCCTTTCCTTACAGCTCCGGAGATCCTATTTATGGGGTTTGTAGGGATGGAATGAGAGTGCAAGCCCACCACACACACACACTTATATATATGTGTATATGTAATAGCACGGGCGCGGGCCGACGAATGAAAGGCTGAGTGGCATATCTAGTTGAGGTTAACATCGATGACTTGTCGCCCGGCCGTGCATCACAAATGTTTAAATCATTTCCCGCATTTCATCTCCACCAACGGACACAATTCAAAACACAACTTTAAAGAATTACATATTTATTGAGATCACCGACCGATCCGTCGGTATGGATGCAGCAAGAGAAAATACAAAAATCCGTCCTAATTCCGGGTATCAACTCTTATATAGACTTCAGTCCATCACGTGATTAAAGGGTGTGTCTTAATAGTTGATTGGTTTAAAATTGTTGTTGATGTGCAGAACTGATTTAAACTTGTACTGACGCCACGCGCGTCTCTTTAGTTAAAAAAGACAGCCATCTTGAATGATTTTGCCTAAGGCTGTAATAATGGAATTTAACGCGAATGCCCAAAGGGAATTAAATGTTTTAAGGAATTAAAAAAGGGTTTGTAATTTGGAATAGTAAAGTGAGGAATTAATAGTTTTTAAATGTTAAGAGTATTGAATTAAGAAATTATTAGTTTTTAATATTATAGAATATCCCCCCCCCCCCTCCGAGAAGAGGCTGACCTACAATGCCTGCATTGGAGGGCAGACTCAGATGAGTGAGAAAAATGGGCGTTGAAAAATTTGGAATAAATTAGCGAATAATTTTCAATTAAAGTTAAATTGCAAAAAAAAAAAATTTAAAGATCACGTGATGAGCTGACATAACAACATTATCAAATTTACTGAAAAATATATATAAAAATCACTAAAATGAAATACACATAATAATACAATTGAAAATTCTACATAAGTATGTTTTGAAACCTGTTGAATAGGGCGGCCGTTCCCCACACAACAAAATCTCAGAAAAAAAAATCAGTTAACATAACCAAAAAAACTAAGTTATCAAATTGTCACTTTACATCAATTTTAATTTCGAGTCCACTCACACAAATAATAGAATATAACAATGAAAGTATCAACATCAACCAAAAAAATGTTTAGTTAATGGAATAGAACATGACAATAATAATTTGAAGTTATTGTACTATCCTCCTCTACTCTCACAATAATGGGGTGAGTCCAAAAAAGTTTGTAAGGTACACCTGGTAGCCTATAGTTCACAGTCCTTGTTATGTTAGCTACAGTATGTTGCTTGAGAAAAGTACAAAAAAAATCACAGTTCGGTAGGTTCTGTGACCTATCATCTCGCAAGCGCAGAATACACAAAAAAATCACAATATCTTGGTTTAAATTTAAAAAAATAGTCCTTTGTAGTTTGTTACATAAAAAAAAATCACAGTCTTTTTAGTGCTGTGCTATTTCTGATTCACAAACGTAGAATACATAAACATCACATTATCTCGACTTGTTTACATATAAAGAAAAATAGTTCTTTAGTTACATAAAAAAAAATCACAGTTTATAATAAAAATCACACTTTCAATAAAAATCACATTTGAAATATATAAATTGTATATAAAATTTACAGAACATATATTTTGTTAATCAAATAACTCAATCTTGTACGAGTTCTCAGTATATCAATTCTTATTCATTATCTAGTTTTCATATCTTTATTTATCTCATTATTTTTTTCTTAATATCCATTATCTGCTTTATTTCAATATTACTTATTATCAAAAAAATCTCTTTTCAATATTCTTTATATTTCTTATTATTTTTATTTCATCATTCCCTATATTCATTTTTATTCCAACAATATTTATTCATTCCAAAATTCTATTCAATATTCTTTAGTTATACATATTCATATTTATTCTAACTTTATTTATTTATTCTCAATACTTTTCACTTTATTCTCAAATTATTTATTTACTATTCATTTTTGTACATTTATTATAAGCTTATGTGGATCCAATTCTTTGTGTTGGAGGTACCTTGTTGTATGTGTGTCACCCAAACTCTTAGTTTCAAATTCTTTAATTCTACCTCTAACCAGTGAGGGATTGTGTTTATGTTTGTGTAACAAGTGGGTTTTCTTTCTCCCTATTGTTCTCTGACTAATAAGGAGGAAGAGTCTTTTTAGCCGTACAGTGGACTAACCGTGAATCTCCGACAAGATATGACTGCGTAGAAAAACAGCATCTTACATAGTACAAAGATGGAGAAAAAGGAAAAGGTGCAGTTGTCATACCTGTGGGAGTATAATATATAGAAATGGGAGGACAAAAGGAGTGGCCATCCCAGCCCTGTTTTAGTCATTACTCAAGCATATGGTCTTCAGCACTTTAAGTGACTGAGTTGATGAATTAAAAACAAATAGCAAAAAAAATTAAAAAAGATTTTAAACAGTTGGGACGACATCCAACGCGCTTGTAGAGTGGGTGATAGGAAAGTGTATTCAAGAAATAGAAAATTTACTGAAAGGTTAAAGAAGTAGAGTTGTCATAGTCGGTGTTTAAATTGAGATCCAAAAAAAATTCACATATAATAGTATACTTAAGAAGAAAGTTTAAGTAAGACAGTTTTTTTTTTAAATTTTATCTTTAGTAGGACAACACATAATTAATTATATCAATTAAAAAAAGTATAATATGTTAAGCATCACATGGAAAAGAAAAAAAATGGATCTAATAGTGTGAAAATTTGGCCTGTCAATTTCATAATTAACTTTTGACATTTGTTTTAGAATAGTGTAAGGTCCAGAATAGGGTGAGCTTAATTTTCTTGTATTAGGGTAGTTAAATTCTTCGAATAACACTAAATCTCCAACATTAAATTTAGATTCTACAAAACGCGCATCATATTTTACTTTATTCCTATTATGGTAATTAATTGTCCTTTCTTTAGCTAATTTTCTCGCGTCATCCACCTGAGGATAAAAATCTTATTTTTTAACATGAGGTTCATAAGGTAATATTTCAAAAAGTAGGTAAGCTGGGGTCATTTGGGTAAGTGAATGAGGCGTATGATTGTATTCATTAATTACTTCATTTAATAGGGTTGTCCAAGGAGTTTTACTTGTTGAGTTATGTACTTTGCACCTTAATCTAGTAATTATTGTTTGATTTACCCTCTCTACCTTCCCATTCGTTTGTGGATGATGACTCGACGTAAGTAATTGTTTCACATTATTATGCTCTAAAAATCTTCTAAACTTGGAACATGTAAAAGCTGCATTTCTGTCTGTTAGCAATTTTTTTGGTGTTTGAATTTGGAATATTTGTTTTAAGCAATTTGTATAAGTTTCAGTAGTTACGCTTTTTGATGGAAAAGCCCAAATATAACGCGTTGCATGGTCAGTTATCAAATGTAAATATTTCTTTGTGGAATTATTGTAATTGAATCCGCCTACTGTGTCTAAACTTAAGTACTCGAAGGGTTGGTCTGTCGGAGGTACAACTTGCAGCAATCCAAACCTTTTCTGTCTTTTCTTTTTGTTTAATTGACAAGTTTGGCAATGTTTAACATAATTACTAATGTCCTCAGTGATTTTGGGCCAATAATATTGGGGTGTAAGTAATTGCATTGTTTTATTTATTCCAGGGTGTCCAAAGTATTCATGGGCTCTTTTTAAAATTTCTAACCTCAATGAAAATGGTACTACAATTTTTAAAAATCCTTTCTTTCTCACGTAAATTACATCATTTAGTTTTTTATATTTAAGTCCCTGCACATTGTCTTTATTTTGAAAATCTACAATCTTTTGTAACTCGATTAAATGATTTATTTGTTGATTAGGTTCTGAAATTGGATTTCTGGATAGCATGTCGGTCTCAATGTTTGCAGTTCCTTTCTGGTATTTTATTTCATAGTCAAACATACTTAATTTTAATGACCAACGAAAAAGTCTTCCTCTAAGATTTTTAATGTTCCTCAACCACACCAAGGATGCATGGTCAGTGTGAATCGTAAATTTCCTACCATGGAGGTAGTGGTAAAACCGATCAAGACTATCAACTATAGCGAGACATTCAAGTTCTGTGATTGAGTAATTTACTTCATAAGGTTTTAAAACACGTGAATGATAAGCTATGGGATGTAACACCCCATCTTCACCTGGCTGTTTTAAAACAGCTCAAACCTGATGTTTACTAGCATCCACAAATAAATGACGGTCTTTGTTTACATCATCTTTGTTACATCAATATTGGTTTACAAATCAATAAATTCTTAAGATCCTCAAAAGCTTCTTGGCACTTGTTTGACCATCCCCATTTTACTCACGTTTTCAATAATGTATTTAATGGATGTCTTACTTTTGCATATTTTGGAATAAACTTATTATACACATTTATTGTGCCCAAGAATCTTTGGAGTTCTTTTACATTAGTTGGTGGTTTCAAACACTTTATCTTTTCAATGTTAATGTTGTCTGGGGCAATTTTCCCATTTGTTACATTATATCCAAGAAAATTAATTTGTTGCTGCAGAAAAGTACATTTAGCTAATTTTAACTTGATATTCTCTTTTTTGAAAATGTTAAACACTATATCTAAATGTTCAAGGTGTTGTTTTTTGGAGTCTGAATAAATTATAATATCATCGAAATCGTGGCATGCAAAGTTAACTTTATATTTATCTAAAATTCTCCTGATAGTCCTATTGAATATTGCAGGGGCGTTCTTTAAGCCAAATGGAAGTCTTAGCCACTCGTATAAGCCAAAAGTAGTGGCAAATGCCAATTTCTCAGTATCTTTTGGGTGGACGGGTACATGCCAATACCCTGAGGTAAGGTCCAAAGTTAAAAAGTAATTAGCTCTGCTTAATTTATCTAGAATATCAACAATTCTGGGTAAGGGTTCTGCATCTGTCTTAGTAATTAAATTTAGTTTTCTGAAATCAATACAAAGTCTAGTTTTTCCTTCATTTCGCTTTCTTGCTAAAGTCACAGGACTTGAGTATGAACTATGTGATTCTTTTATGATTCCTGCTTCTAATAAATTTTTAATTTGGGTCCTGATCTCTTTTTCCTCAATTGGCGAAGTCCTGTATGCTCTTAGACTCACTGGTAAATCAGAATTTAGGATTATTCTTTGGGGTTCCATCCTTATTTTGCCTATGTCATATTTGTTAGTTGAAAACTGTCTATTATTTTTGTGCAATAAATTTTTTAATTCCCTATCAACATCTAAATTTTTGATTTGATTATTAATGTCAACATTTTCATAATTTGGGGTATTTTCTGCTTTTATTTCACCAGAGTGTTCATTAAAATTTTCACTTACATCATAATCAATACAGAAAATATCATTTTCTTTCTGCGAGTTCTCTTCATAAGGGTTAAACATATCAGAAACTTCAATTTCATGAACATTACTATTATTATACACATGCTTATTATCACATTTATTTTGTAGGTGTAATGAAATTTTACTTATATCACAAATATTAACCATCTTCAAAGAAATTCTATTTTGATACACACAAAATTGGTTACAGTCAATTACTAATTTAAACTTTTTACACTCAGGAAGTCCCAGAATAAGATAAGACAAGTCATTGTCCAAAACATTTGCAGAAATATGTCAAATTATTTTCCCTATTCTCAGAGTTAATACATTTAGTTGTAATTAAGATTTCACCCTCAGCTTGCCTGACCTTAATTGGAGAGCTTGAATAACATTTCAGTTTACACTACTTGACCAGTTTTTGTGACATCAGACTAATAGTCGAAGCAGTGTCAATCACACAATTTAAAAAATTCTGTTTCTCATTTCTATATAGTCCTTTTGTTTTGTCAACCCCATGATTTCTGATAATGTTCCCCGTCAATGACAGTAATTGTCATTCTGGCGCCTGATCTCTTTCAAATTCAGGTTCCTCCTAATGATGTTTATTGTCTGACACCGACATCTTATCAAATCTATCATTAATAGAGCAAGTTTGTTCCCAATGGTAAGCATTACTTATGCCAAAATTAGAACATTTTCGACAGGGTCTAGGTGGTAAGTCTGCATATTGTTGGTGGTGATTCATTTGGTTATTGGATCTGGGTGCCAAATTTCTATTCAACTTGTAATCTCTGGGTTGTCATTGTCTGAATTGTTGATGCTGACTATAATTATGTCTAAACTGAGTTTGTTGATTATTCTTAGGTCTAAATTGAGGCTGGGAAGAGTAATTTTGTTTAAATTGATGAGGTGGGCTATAATTCATCCTAACTTGAGGTTGGTTGTAGTAATTCTGTCTAAATTGGGGCCTATTTTCAAATCTAGTGTTAAAAAAGTTATCCCGATCCCCTTGATTAGCTTTGTTTCCTTCATTATTTATTTTGATTAGCTTATTAGCCAACACTATCCATTCTGTCGTTGTTTGAGGAGGATTTGCAGCTATGGTCATTCTCATTTGAGCATTTAGGCCTTGTGTTAGGCCTTCTAGTATTAACTTCTGTGATAACCCCAATCTCTTTCCTACATCAATTTTTTTATGAAAATATTTGGTTAAGTCATCATCATATTAAAATTTCAAATTGGAAAATTCAGAGAATTCCACGCTATCTGCCTGAAAGAATAATTCTTGCAAAGTATCTTTTAATTCTGTCCAATCTTGAATGTGTAGGCAAGAGTTTATGAAGGTCGTAAGAGCCTTCCCTTTTAGGAATTTTGAAATGCATCTTATATTATGTTCATCTGAAACATTTGCGTGGGAAAATTTCTGCTCAATATAGGCAAGCCATTTTTGTAGTTTCATACCCCCCTCTGGGTCAAAAGGAATAAAATCCCTGAATTCTTTCTCTAAATTATCAAGTTGAAATTGGTCCTTGCATTCTGTCCCTTCATTTTTGTTATCTGTTGTTCCCCCCTGATTTTCTGTTTTTATATTTTTTCCTTCCATTTTATAATTTTAACAAAATATCACAATTATATACTTCAACTAAAAACAGGAATATAATACTCGATACAACTTGTATAATTACATTCACGGGAAAAATTTCTTGTTCAGGTTAGTGTTCAAAAAGTTTATAAAATAAATCATACGACCTGTTCTTGACTCTGGTAATTTCGAAGTGAGTATCCAAGAAAAACTTTTAGAGGTTCCTTTGAACAGCGCTAGGCTTGCATTCAAGGAATCGAAGTAATTTTTAACTCACACACAAGAACTGTAGTTAGATAAAAAAATTCAGCAATCACATCGATGATTTTTGAATTGGAGAAACTGCGACAGAAGAGTGGATTTCTCCCCGAACGAATTTTTATTTAGCTTGGGCGAAGGTCCATCGGATTAAAAAAAACAGAGAAGATATTTAAACGTCACCTCCTTCGTCAGGTTGAAGAATCCTCGTCGTTATGATGTCACTGAAGAAGAATATCATATCATCATTTCATAAGATGTGACGATCAAAGAGCCGTTCCTGTCACTCCGACGACCTCGATGACAGTAAATGAATGCACTCCACTGGCGTGGCGACGAAAGAAGAGAAAAAAAACAAACTATCTCCTGTACCCCACAGTTAGATGGACACGTAGATAGACTGTTTTGCGAATGATCATAGCGAACGATGAATGTTCAATACTGTTTTCAGTTGATGATAATACATTTTTACATTTAAATTTTTTCAAAGCAACAATATAAGAAGAAATTTTCATAATTTACAATTTTCTATAATTGATCATTAATTACTATAATTTTTTTTGCTTTTGTTGTGTTCATAAATTAGTAAATCATTAGTGTATTTTTGTGTATTCAATATTGAAATGTGCAATGTCTTGTCATGTGATCATCATACTAAATTAACTTAAAACATATGTTCCTTTTAAAACATTTCCAAATTTGTGGTCGACGCCCATTTTCCTCACATGGCCGGGTGAGTCTGTCCTCCAATGCAGGCATTGTTCGTCAGCCTCTTCTCGGACGGGGGGGGGGATATTCTATAACATAAAAACCCCTATATTCAATTCAAATTCTAAATTGCCTTGGGCGTTGTCGCGATTGAGCTATTTTCGCTTCTGATTCCAAGAACAAAGCATGGACAGCGTCCGCTCAAAAAATATAATTTCTAGCGCATCTTTACGTAATAATAATACGTCACCTCTGACATTAGAGTCATAGTTTCAACCAATGGCTACAGACTTGTGATCACATGGCAAGACGCTCATAAAGTTTATATAAGTTCCAGTATAATTCGGAGAGCAGTTTTTGGCGTGGCATTATTGCCTAATAAACCTCTGTCATCGATGATAAAGAATGTATAAATAAAGCATTTGCAAACGTGAAAAGAGAAATGTATTATTGAGTACGACTACGTTTATTCCCGGTGTGATAAGCCGTCTCCGGTCATCATTCCGGCTCCGGTCATCATTCATATATGCGAGGCTAAAAAAATGGAGGGGGGGGGGCGATCGCGTGACCTTAAACGGGATTTTAGTTAGTAAAATATAGGATTAACAATTTAAAAGTCTGGGAGTTCAAATAAGCGGCATAAGACATTGCAGTGAAAATAGTAGAATTAGTGGGTTCGACTTGATTCGATTACCAAATAACCGCAAAACCACATGGGAGAATTTTTAGGTAGACGTAGAGCCTTGCAGTTTGGCGCTAAGAAAATGCTTAGTTTAGCAAAAAAGATCATCCGATAATGACGAAATGAATAAGTAATGAGCGTCATTAAGCGTTGGTTTTAAGGTTGAAACAAAGAAAATCTTCAGAGTCATGGATAACTAGGGAATGGAAAAGACGTGTGGCGAAGGCGCACAGATTTAAATTGGGTGGGGTTCTTAATTAATGTTTGATGGAGCTGAGTAATTATTGGAATTTTAATAAAGATGTTTTGGGAACATCAATTGGACTATTTTATGGCTTTGTGTCGACATAACACTGTTTGATGGAAATATTTAGAGTATAAGCGTCACCACCGGTTCACCGACTGCATCATGATACAAAAGAGGTTCGGATTTATATTAAATAGAATGGGAGTAGAAGTCAAGTCCGACAAGAACCGGTAACGAAGGTTATCTACTCTGGATTACAGAAATCCCAATTTCATCATTTAAAAAAAAAAAAAAAATCTTCAGCTACTCATCGTTAAAATGAAAACAACAGTGTTTCAAGTTTGTGCTCGACGTTATTTTTAGTGCTCATCAAAGGATAACATCATTAAAATATTTCCTGCAACAAATTTCGTGGAATCGTTCAAAAATATATCGAAACAGCAATCCATTAAATTTTATTAAAAATGGCTGCGACAAGGCTGTTGAGTACGTCGTCTGAAAGTGTTCTGCCAAATTGTTTTTTCAATTCAAGAATAATTTTGTGGGCCGTGTAATAATGCTAAGGAATTTTTCAAAAACAAGAAATTTGTGTATGTTCGAGCTTCAAGTCAGCGTTTCGAAAATTAAAGGTGAACTTCCAGAATATTCCAGGATGTGTGCGAAAAAAGTTAAACATGGCTCTCCGGGACTGCCTGGCGAGTATTCAAATAAAATTAGAAAAATGATTTGCGTTTGAAAAAATATTTTTTTTAAATATGGCAAAATTTAAAGGTAAGACATTTCATTCTAATTATAATATGCAGATGGTGATAATGTTAAAAAGAAATGTTGAAGAAAAAATATGTTTGATAAAGATGTTATAATTTTTAAATTTAGAATTGAAATGGTATTGAGGAAAATTGAAATAAGTAACTAGTATATGTAAAATGTGAAAATTTTGTGTAAATTTTGGAAATTGTGGTGACAAGTTAAAATTCAGTAAAAAAATGTTCTGACAATTTGAAACTATTGGTAAAAAATAAAAATTTTTAATATTGTTAAAATTAAGTACATTTTGAAAATTGCTTTCTGGGGATGATCGCTCCAGTCAATCCTGTTTTGTTCGGGGAGGGGGGGAAAGCTAGATAGCAGAGTATTAGTAATAAATATTGGTAAAATTTTGAAAATTTTAATTTCATTATGTTTTGAAAATTTATGAGTTTTGGTATAGTTCTTGGAAAATTTTAGAACATATTAAGGTTAAATTGTCCACTTTAGTTTTGTTGCTGTTGGCAGTTTCGTCATTTTGTAAATGATTTTTAAGGTTTATTGATAAATAATGTGTTTATTATCTGTATATTGGATATTGGTTGTCAAGTGTATATAATTAAAATTTTTGGGTATAATTTTATACGTGTATTTTTATTGTCTTGATATAAATTTATTTTGATAAGTAATGTTTCGTGAGATAGGGCATTGAGTTGTATTGAAGATGTAAGGTCTGAGATTTTAATTTTTGAAATTGGTAGAATTGTGAGTTTTGATCAAAGTGTGAGTAATGTTAACATATTTTATCAAATTTGAGTCTAGGAGCAGAACAAGCATGAGTTCAATCATGTCTTCTTCAAACTTGAGTAGGTTTTTAAATTGGTTTGGAATGAAATGAAAAGTTTATGGTATAAAAATATATAGGAAAGTGTTTTAACAGAAAGTTGATTTCATACCTCAATGATTTAATTGCTTTTTTTTCATATTGATAAATACTGTGTATTTTTTTAGTTTAAAGCACTTAAAATTGATCTTTTTAATTTGTTTATTGTGATTTAGTATTAATTTGATGTTTATTTTCTTGTGTGTTTTTGGTTGCCACTTGGTTTGTTGGCTATCTTGGAGGTCTCCCTATAATTTTCAGATAAGCATGAGTGTAAAGACATGCTTCATTATTCTGTAAGACTCAGAGGTATAATATTTTGTACATCATGGTAAAAACTAAAAATTTTTGAAATATTGGAGAATATGAAATATGTATTAGGGTTATGTTTTTCACTATTGATTTGTTTTGTGTCAAATTTGAAGTTTCGTAGGAATCGGGTATCCCCGATGATACGTTGAAAGCTCTTAATAAAATTCCCAGTGCTGTTGTAGAGTATGACCACCATAACAGACATCTGAGGAAGGGTTTTAAATCCTAATAATAATGTAGGGAATAAAAGTTATGTTTTTTTTTTAAGTTTTGTGACACCCCAATTTTCTGCAAGAACTGTATATATTTCAAGAACTCTGAACTTTTACTGAATTTAAAAGTCAGGACTCAGTATTTTTTTTTCTTTTAGGTAACAGACTCAAGGTGCTTCGGCACAAGGTTTGTTTTTCTTGAGCTAAAAATAATAGTGTGGGTGTTCACAGGAAATTTTTATTATCATGTTCTTATACTTTCAATTTATATTTTGTGTTTATTAACTTTGATTTTAGTGTTTTATCGATAATATGTTGGTATAAATTCTTTTATAATTAATTTGATATATTGATTGTAATCTTCAAATCATTCTGTGTCAACTTCTGTCTCGAATGGAGACATTTTTGAAAAATGTAATTTTCTCAGCTCCATGGGGTTAGGTGCACGAATTTAGTAAATGAGAATAATAATGTCAGTTTTTTTATATTTGATGTCAAATTTTTAGGAAAATTTAGTTAATTTTAATGTGGTTGAATCAAGTCGTAATTAGGAATAATTTTGTGGGGTTTCTTCTGAGTTTGTTGTGCGGGGAGGGCCCGCCCGCCCTGCGCAGCAATTTTCAGTTGATGGGTAATTACATTAATTTTAATTTTTCTCTTCTGGAGACGTGTTGCAGGGAACTGGCCATTCTTTGTGTGCACGCCTTCAGGAGAACGATCACCCTATTCTAATCGTAAATTTTAATTTAATTTAGTTATTTTAAGTGGGGAACTCAAGTTAGAATTAGAGCAAGTTTCAGTAGTTAGGGTTAATATTTAATATTGTTGAATAGGTACTGCAGCCCTATTCAGAATTTTGTAAGTTAGAATTTAAATTTAATTTAGTTTTCTCTTCTGAAGACTTGCTGCAGAGAGTTAGCTCCTCTTCGTGTGCTCGCCTTCAGGGGAAGGGGGGGGGAAGTTGAGAGGCTAAAAATATGGGGGGGGGGCGATCGCGCGACCTTAAACGGGATTTTAGTTAGTAAAATATAGGATTAACAATTTAAAAGTCTGGGAGTTCAAATAAGCGGAATAAGGCATTGCAGTGAAAATAGAATTAGAAGGTTTGACTTGATTCGATTACCGAAGAACCGCAGAACCACATGGGAGAATTTTTTGGTAGACGTATAGCCTTGCAGTTTGGAGCTAAGAAAATATTAGTTTAGCAAAAAAGATCATCCGATGATGACGAAATGAATAAGTAATGAGCGTCACTAAGCGTTGGTTTTAAGGTTGAAACAAAGAAAATCTTCAGAGTCATGGATAACTAGGGAATGGAAAGGACGTGTGCCGAAGGCGCACAGATTTAAATTCGGTGGGGTTCTTAATTAATGTTTGATTGAGCTGAGTAATTATTGGAATTTTAATAAAGATGCTTTGGGAACATCAATTCGACTATTTTATGGCTTTGTGTCGACATAACACTATTTGATGGAAATATTTAGAGGATAAGCGTCACCACCGGTTCACCATGACTGCATCATGATACAAAAGAGGTTCGGATTTATATTAAATAGTGTGGGAGGAGAAGTCAAGTTCGACATATATATATATATAAATAAATAAATAAATAAATAAATAAATAAATATATATATATATATATATATATATATATGGAGCCTTTGGGGGTTGATCGGTGAAAACTGTGGTGGCACCGGGCAAAAAGTCGGCTTTTGATCCTTGTGGTGCCCAACAGCTGTGACCTAAACAGGATCCTTATCCTTCCTCTTTGGGGCCTTCAGTGGATGTGGTTAGGATTTTTCCAGCCTATGCCGTAAGTAAGTACAACAACAACAACAACCGTTAGTCTAAACTTAAATAATGGACCGGTTTAAAATAAATGTAGTCTGGGTGTTTTAGTTACTTTTGCGTGATTTCACACCAAATCTATGAAACTGTGAATCTGTTTCATGGATATGCAATAGATGTTTTTATTTTGATAGGACATACCACCGAAGCATTTTCGCTAAACTAAAATATCACCCAATGGAGGCGAATAGCAACTGTATCACAAATGAAACGGTAAATAACACCCCCGGGAGGGATTTTAAGGAAACCAGGCTATACTCTGTTTCTACACATTTTAGAGGTATCTCATTTTCTAAAAATATGGCGTACGTCTGCATCATTTTTGAAGCACTGAATTGTAAGTAATGAAATAGAATTTTCATATCATATCGATAAAGAAAAAAACTCTTTAAACTTCATAGATAAGGAATGTTGATATACAACTTTATACCAAAATAGTATTAAAGGCGTCTCTATAATAATTTAGCTACCCCGGTATGTGGTTTTTTCTTATCGTTATTTATTAAAGGAAATCAGTAAAGTCTAAGAGACTAACTGCGATATTTTTATAAAAGCTTGTTTTTTTCTTTTCTGGAAAATTGAAAAATGAATTAAAGCTAAGGTAAATTTTGAAAGAGAATTTTTCTCTTTTCAGATGAAAAAGGTATCTAAACTACTACTCCTTTTTCGGTTTTGTTGTTAAAATTTCTTTCTTTCTTCGGAAACTGCAATTTTCTAAAGAGACTTTAATATGTATCCTTCGAAAATTTCAAAAGAGGAAAATTACTTAACGTAACATGTTAAAAACCTTAACATAAAAGACGGAATTTCTTTAAACTATTGTATTAAGAAAAGGAATGGGAAAGGAATGTTTTTAAATAAAATTAGAACTTCCCGATAAGTTTAAAGTAAAGGATATTCGGAGCATTTTAAGAGTTTCAGGTAATTTAAATTCAGGAAGAAGTGTTTTTCTTTAAAGTGTGCTTTATATTTAGGACTTCCGTAGTGCTTATATTTGTTACTTCCGCAGAAATTCTTTTCGAATCTCAAACACATTCCATATCCATACCGGGTAATATATATATATATATATATATATATATATATATATATATATATATATATATATATATATATATATAAACTATTCTTTACAAGTATGAAAAGATTTTAGAAGGTAGAAAATCTCTTCTCTGCTACTCAGGCAGATTGCTAGTGCAGGGTGAGTTGCATATATAAGTCTATGTTTGCAATGTTTTGAATATACTTATTTGAAATTATTTGTAGGTATCATCCATCATGCAAGAGATGGTAATATTTTAGGGGCATAAAACATGGTCTGTGATGCTCACTCAAACATATATACTTAACTTCATATGTAAAATATCCATAGCTTTCCTTCTTACATTTCAGTTAATACGAGAAATATAAAGTGATAGTTTTGGTATATATATATTTATACATAATTTATGTAATTTTTTCCATTTCCTTTCAAATTTTCTTTTTAATCCTGCTATATCTTTATCTTTTGCTACACGTGGTGGAATTCTGATATCATTGCTCATACCGCAAATTTGAAAGTGATCAACTTAAGTTTAAACTGTATATGAACACCTCGAACCTTTTTACAGCAATTATGGAATTTTTCGGACTGAATCACAAAGGAAGTATTAAAAGTCCCGTATTTCTAGCCTCGCCTTTGTGTTCATTAGATCTTCCAGTGCATTACTCTGTCTTCTCCAGAGCCAATAGCAAAACTGTTGTGTTAAAGGTACCAATTTTAAATAGTAATATGGTCCCTTTAATGATCCATATTCAACATCCTTTCCAATTTCCCCTTCCTAAAGTCAAGGTAAAATAAATTGCGTTGGACGTCAAAAGATTCGTTCCTTCCATTCATATTGTAGCGTCACGATGAATGATTAAGGCGATTCTCTGAGGCGATGCTAAAAATTACTACTATGGAATCCATAACAAAAAAGACAGAGTCCTAAATAAAATGTGAAACCGATTTTTAAAACAGAAACTTAACGAGGAAATTTATTTACACAAATAATTAAAATTTAACCAGTGCAACATATTCAATTAAATCCCGTGTAGATTTACAACGTACGGAGCCTAAAAAATACACGTCCACACAGGGCGCATTCTAACCAGCGTCCCTCTCCCAGAGAGGGGGGTCGGCAATCGTTGGTGACAGTTTCTTCGTAAAGCCGAAATTTATCGCCCGCCGAAAGTCACTCGCATGAAGCTATCGCTAAGAGAAGACAGCTTTATGGCGGGGGTGAAAGCATTTTCTGTTTTCCAAACAGTTACCCGCACCACTTGATAGGGAAACCGCCCGATAAACACACAGCTGTGTTTCGCGCAATCTGTGAGGTTTTGGGAAAAATAACCCCATACTGGTAGTCCGCTACAATATGGTTAAACTCCTAGATCTATCATGAATTCATATCAGATTCCACTGCTGCCATCTGTTGTCTGATATATGAATCATTTAAGGTAAAACTGTTTTCAAAAGAAACCCATTTTTATATAACTCGAAATTACAAGATATCCGAAACTTTTAGAACCAAAAATATAAATTATCAAGATTTACACGATACAGAATAATAAAATTTACAGTGTCATTTAATAGGACATATTTAATCCTTAAGGATTCTTAAAAATCTTACAGTAGAGATGGGTTTTGCAAATATTAGATCCTTTAAATACCTTCTTTAAAATGTTTGCAACAATTGTAAAAACTTTAATTAACAGAAGCTATTATAACTTTTATATAAAAAATGGGACATTCTTCGAATATTTTTAATAGATTACAAATCAATGACAGATGTTATTATCAAAAGTTTTCTTTTCGTGGACACAGGGAAACAATTTTTCGTAAAAATGGAGAATAATTAACTTCAATTCTTGAATTACTTGTAATACATATGGATGGAAATGATTATTTTAAATATTCTTAAAATAAACCTTTATTTCATGCATTGCAAAAGAAAAAACGCGGAAATCTCCGTTCTCCAACAAGACTTGAAAGGAAACTCCATTTCAATGTGAGAACAAAAGAATGAAAAATCTTTATTACAAGATATCCTTATTACATGACTGTTTCCCACCAAACTAATTAATTTATTTTATTTTTAGAATGTTCTTCAGAAACTTGGAAAGTATCTTAAAATAACGCAAGCCACGAGTTTTGAATAGATATCTAGAGATACAATTGGTTCATCATTATAATTTCTCTTTAATTTTTTTGTTCAACAGCCCAAAACGTGTTTATCGTGTTTATACATTCTTTTGAAAGTATGGCAACAGTTAACTTTCAGTTAGATACATTTTTCACAGTGTCTTGAAACAACTGCAGTTTCTTTTTTGTTTAGTAAAGTGTCACTATAAGCAACTTCATTTTATGACCTGGAGACTGTATACTTTTTAATTAGTGTATTCAGAGTCAATAATACAAATGGAAAATACGAGTCAGGTTATTTTATATCCAGAGTACTCTACAATAAGGTATCAAAGTATAACAGAAAGTTTTTCCCACTGCATACTGCAAAATGGGAAGAGAAGACATATTTTTAACAAGCTGTATTTGTTTATCTGTCAGAATAACACGAAAATGTGATTTTCATAAATCTTTGGCATTTAATACATTGATTCAAGGAATGCAAATTAAACTTTTCCTTCACTATTTTTCTAAAATTTCTAAACTATATTATTGAACATATACATATTTACCTACATTTCTTTTTACCAAACTGGAATAAAAACGGCTAAAATTCCCAAGAAAAATAAGAGAAACCGTATTTAACCGCTTAAATCACGAGTTTTTTTTCGGAAAAACTGGTAAAAAATGATCGAGTTTTTTTTGTTTGTTTGTGAACAGCCAGGGTTTGCTACAAATGGAAATCTCGGTGGTGCAACATTTGGTTGATTTGTACTAATTTGATACCAATTTCTTGCTACAGCCAAAATCTTGTGATCATTGTCTTCAGATTCACTTCCATCACTCAAGAGATCATCACTTTCATCGCTGAAACTTTCTGATAAATTGGTATATTCAAAATCGTCAGAGTCGCTCATCATCAGATAACATTTTCTGAAGAAGTTACAGAAACACTTAGTAAAAATTAATTTATGGTTAACTGTTTACTTTTATGATATTTAACGTAATAATAATGGATATATTACCTTTCAACACCAAACAACTGCTTTATAACGAAGAATTCCTAACAAACTTATGGCTAATCATCAAAATGCACCACGTGGTTTACACAAGAATAATGCTACATAGTGGTGCTATCTATGGTAAATAAGTTTAATCATAATCTCGCCTATCTATTTTTAATAGAACGGATCTCAGACGGCCATTAGAAAGAGAATAACGCGAGATACAAGAGCGCCCGTGTGAGACACGGGCATGTGCAAACTTGCCGGTAACATTCGTCCGTGTCAGACACGGGCAAATGCGTTATGGGGTTAATGCAAAATACTTTCACCTATAGACTACACTTGGAGAGGATTTGGAGCAAAAAACTTGCAGTATTTCACGTCAATTTAAAAAAAAATAGTCTGAATGCATTTCGAGCACGCTTTCCAACACTAAATTTCAGTGCTTCGAATACACATGTATTGGGTCCTGGCGCAAATGCCAGTTGTGATATGCTTTCGGGAGCACAGCACCCTCAGCGTTAGATTTCGTCGATAGTCGCCCGTTATTTTTAGTTCATACTTCAACGTATCTCGTTTCTCACGTCGGGCGATTGTTATAAACTTTTGATATAATTCTTCGGCGCACTCAAAATGTTTTTACTCTTGATCCCGCTGTGAATAATTATAGTCGGAACTTTTGTTTATGAAGCTGAGATATATATTAATTCTACTATCTATAAATATAAATGGGTTGGGGTAAAACAGCTCTCTCATGCAATTTTCTACATTTTCTATAAGTTTTATGCACTTATACAGTTATGGTTACAGAATTTTATGCTCTACAGTTGAAGTGTATTCTAAAATGTTTTCATTCATATATTTATTTTTTCTATATGTGTTACTTTATATTATTGTGGTATATATCTTAAATTTGGAAATTATAAATGCTAATCTTTGAACAGTCATAAAGGCAGAACTCGAAGGTTTCAAACATATCATTTACTTTCGATGGAATTTACTTTTATACTTCTTATATGTTGTCATGATTTAATAACGCAGCGTCCTTACACGGAACATCTCAGAAACAGAAATTTATCCTTTGAAACGGTTGAACGAATTAGTTGAAATGTTTTGGAACGACATTACAATTTTTACATTATAGCAATGACCCGATGTCGGACATTTGTTCTGTTAAAATTTTGTATGGGGGTGTATATCGTATGTTCGGAATATGAAACACAAATTTCTGCATTTCTGTGACGTGGCTGCAACATCGCTAAAACATTATCCAACGTTATTGCAATTATTCCATTCAGAAAAAGAGTGATGTTGGTTGTAGTTGCGTCACAGAACGCTATTCTAGTTTACCCGTTAATAGGAAAGCACCTTTATGAATTGTTGTAATGTGGCTGTTAGATGGCGGAAACCTTGTATAACATCATTACAAATGTCACATTGATGCAATGATTTGATGTTGCGCTTTCGTTGTGCCGCAACGCTTTTGCTGCACTAGAGCGTATTATCAAATCCTGAATCTAACTCGGGCCATCACAATTAAAATCCATTCTGATTAGCTAAGCTTTTTGATCACCGGTATATTTCTGAACAAACTTAAGGGGACAGTGGACCTTCAAACCTAACTTTTTTTCTTTTGAATGGATTTGCTTGAAGTTTGAATATGTAATTAGTGCCATATTTACATATCGTAAAAGTGGTTAAAATTTAATGATGAAATATTAATAATTTATGAAATAGGAACTATTAATTATATCAAAAATTGGCCTCATTAAAAATGTTCCATGCGCATTTCCTTTGGAAATAATATGGTAATTTTTATTTAAAGGATACCTTATAGAACCAACAATGAAACTTATTGCTTATTTTAATCATTCATTAAAAATATAAAGAGAAAAAAATAATAATAGTGAAAACACCCTTTTTATTACGCAAAATACCTATAAATCATCTTTTCAAGTACAAAATTTAGAAATTCTTAGCTACGAAGAATAATTATTTTCAATAAGATTTATTTCATATACAGTAAAGTAGATAGAACTTAAATTTCAAAGCAATACGATCATTAGAAATGCGCCTGGAGCAGTTTGAATATTCGTATGACACGAAAATTTTTATTTTCAGAAAAACACATTTAATGTTATTGCTATTAGTAACCACATAATATCTTAATTAAATACAAATGCCTATAACTAGGAAAGTAATCGCAGAAATTGAAAATTCTTTTTGCAACACATTCCTACTCGTCCGTAGTTTCACAATTCAATAAAATAAAAAAATAGAATTTTTGGACCAATTTCATAATTTTGGAAGTTTACTGTCCCCTTAAACAAAACTTCATTCCTGTATTTAAATTTATAAGCAGGACGAATATCGAAGCATTTTACTGCTATAGATTGCTGCATTGAAGATGCTAATGATTGAGGCCGGAACGTACGTTTTCAAAAATAGGCACTGTGAGAACTTTATTTTGCAATGTACTGCGATTCACTGAATTTCCAACATCAACATAAACTTAGGAACAACAGTGTAAATTTATTTGAGCAATAACGTGCGGGACAATGTAAAGATCAGTTTATTATGTGCCTAACTTTAACTGCTATAACTGCTTGCGCACGGTATGGATTTTCGGGTTAAAGATTCTGTAAGGCTATCTATGACATGTAGTTTAACGCAGATTCAACGCACATCCACATCTCCCCAGTTGTCACTGGAGGTTATGACATAGGGCAGCGGTTCCCAACCGGTGGGTCGCGACTCGATCCTAAAACTATCAGAAACCATCGAATAAACAATAAACAATCAAAAAATATAAGAAAAATCAAAACTTACTTAAAAACAGCAATTTTACATATTGATAGATTGTGATAACAATTTTCTTAACTGTAATTATATCAAAGCTGAATGATTTTTTTTGCCTGAAAAATTAAAATGGTCTTTGTGTACTTTTATAATTGTAGTTTTTATCTTCACCTAGGAACACTTGTTAGTGAGTATGAAACCACTTGTTGCATATATTGCAAACGTATATCTATTGTTAAATAAATAACTGTTTTGCAACAAAGTGCTTATATTTTGTCAACCATTTTCCAATCCGAACACAAATTGTTTATCAATAATCAAACTGTATCTTCTAAAAAGCATATATATATACAGATGGTGGACAAAATAATACAAACACCTGTGAAATAATGGAAAATCTTTATTAATAGGGGGTTGGACCACCCTTTGACTGAAGTACAGATTTAATGCGACGTGGGATAGATGCATAAAGGTCATGGACAATATTTAAAGGAATATTAAGTCATTCCTCCTGCAGAGCGGTCTCTAATTCCGAAAGTCCGGATGGAGGTGGAAATCGAGAACGAAGTTTGGACTCCAAATATTGCCATAAATGTTCAATAATATTCAAGTCCGGATACTGTGGGGGCAAGGCGAAATGTTCAACTGTATCGTCATGCTCTTCGAACCATTCTTGAACACACCTAGCAGTGTGGATAGGGGCGTTGTCGTCTTGAAAAAGCGGTCGCTCTCCAGGGAATACAGTCTGGACAAAAGGATGGAAATGATCCCCTAGAACGCTTAGATAGTTGATTGGTTTGATCTCCTATGCAGAATAACAAGTGGCCCAAGACCGCGCCAAGATATCGCACCCCATACCATAATGGAGCCACCCCATGCTTCACAGTCGGCAAGAGGCATTCAGGATGAAACGCTTCTTTTGGGTTCTCCAGACATAAACGCGTCCGGTCGTCTGAAATAGGGTGAATGACGATTCATCTGACCATATTACCTGTTGCTACTGCTGCGGGGACCAGCCTTTGTGATCTCTGCACCATTGGCGTCGCTTGAAAGCATTAGTTGCTGTCACCAAGGGATTACGAATTGCCACTCTGCCATAAATATTCGCAGCATGACGTTCCCTTTTGATAGTTTTTGTTGAAACGGGGTCCTGGCGATGACTGTTTATTTTGGATGTTATCTTGGATAATGATTGCTTGTGCTTTCGGGCTACAATGCGCTTCAAGACCCGTCTATCCCTCTCAGCAAGCTTGGACTTTCGGCCACTGTTGTGCTTTGAAGACGTCGTCTTACCCTCTTTCGTGTATGCTGTCATAACGGCTGATACCGTACTCCTTGCAAACCCCAAAAGGTTTGCTGTTTGCGTAACCGATGCTCCACTTAAACGCGCTCCAACTATCATTCCTCTTTGGAACTCTGACAGGTCTGACATTTCAACTTATCACAGGCAGTTCGATAGAAGCATGCAATGTAGGTGACTGGTTTTGAGAGACTGATACCTTCCTCTTCATGCTCACTAGGTGGCAGACTTCTGTTGCAGGTGGCGCGGCTGTACTGCAGGTGTGAAATACGTCAGACTTTTTCACATGTGTTCGTATTATTTTTACTCCATCTGATATATATATATATATAATATTATATATATATAATATATATATATATAATATATATATATATATATATATTATATAATATATATTTTATTTATTTATTTATTTGCAATATTTGATGGTAAATTATATATACATAAGGATACAAATAAGGTTTTTTACTCCACCATGGACCGATGGACCGTGGAGGTATTCCGATAAGGAAAGGTGGGTCACCAGCTGAAAAAGGTTGGGAACCACTGATATAGGGTCAATTTTCGAGAAATAATACCCTACACATGTTCTTTGTGGAACAAATCGGACGACTGGGCAGGCTAAGGAAAAAGTACTATTTCTTGTTGGTAATAGATGAAATGTTGGACAATTAGGATGGCATGAGGACAAACATTGTCTTGTTGAAAGGTATTTCTAGGGAGAGTCTGTAAGAGAAATAATACTTCTGGTACCAAGACCCCTCTGTAGAACCAATGACAGTTTATAGTACCTACTATCCATATAAGGCGAGAACGTAAATGATATGAAATAGCACCCCAAACCGTTACGCCTGTAGGACGACCAAAATAACAATCTACAATGTAATGCTTTCAGAAGTCGTTTCCGACTGTATCTGATAAATATGACCTGGCCGCAACGATTCTCGTTTTTGAATCCAGACTTGTTAAGAAGCATCATTAACTCCCATTCAGCATTCCATTGTCTTCGCTCTTGGCACCTTTGAAGCCGCTGGCATCAAAGGTATAGTGTAGAAAGAAGTTGCACTGGTGGACGCCGATTTACAAGCTTTCACTACAGAAAAGTCAGTGAACAGTGCTTGAAGCCATACCCTTATGTGTCACCTCCATTATTGTGCTAACGTTGCAGTTGTCTGTGCGATTCGTCATCGCCATGCGTACGGAGTACGTGTCCGGTGTTTCTGACGTAGCTGAATATGCTTCACATCTCACAGGACGATGCGTTGAACTTTCTGGTGACCATTGTCTTCAAGTACGTATAACACCATTAAGGCGAAACACTTGACGTAATATCTCGATACGCCAAACCACTTTATCTCAGCCCAATAATTCTTCCTCTGTCAGAACCTGTCAACTATTCTTAATGTTGTCTCGATTACGACGAGGCATGTTTTCGGGCTAGCAGAGCAGTTTCAATCGAATGCACCGATAAAAGTTTAGGATTGGCTGTCTGAGACCATCAGTTATACCTTCCGACACACATTTCACCCTGCAATGTGTAAGCGTCATATTTTCATACTCAGCTGAGATTTTAATCAGTTACATTCATCATTTGATAAACTAGATTTCAGGTCAGTCTAAAAACTTTACATTCGAGATGCAGTTTAAATGAACAGTGGCGTATATTTCCATTTGCTCATACGTTTTGAAATATAAATTTACTGTCTATAAGTTTCATACATTACTGTAAACTTATGTGACAGCTGCAATGAACGTGTTCTTAATTTTATTCCCTGGGGTATTTTTTATATTTCTGTTTGACTACTTCCTTTTCTATATTTATTTTCACTCCTTACAGATGTACTCTGGTTTCATCCTGGTCCTAAATCGAATATAGATAGGGTAAAAAGGTAGATATGTGGGTCTTTGAATAACAACAAGTTCTACCGGGTTACTAAGCAGTGTTACTAGGCAGTGTTACTTGCTAATTAAGAAACGAGAGTAGTTAGGTTAGAGAGAGAGGGCAAATGATGATTTTGCTTTCACCCAGACTGTGTATCAACTCTACAAACGTGGATTTTCTCTATTGGTTAAATCCAAAAATAAATAAGATTTTAGCTATTTTTCGCGTTCATGCTGTTTATTATCAGAGGCACACAAAGAGAGTATATCTTATAAGTTTAAGGGAAAACTGAACAATATTAATTCAATAAGACCATGTTTTTCAACCTCCTTTAAATGCAATATTTTCCAATACTCATGCAACGAATGGTCATTTGCTCTCCCCCAGGTCATTTGCTCAAGTAGACACATTCTTAACAATATTAAAAATCTTATTTTTTAATATTGATTTTTTGCATTTAATAACTAGTCACTACGAGCTACACCATCGGGCCAAAAGTATCCGGGCACACCCTAAAGAAGTGGATCTGGCAAGTGACGTAATTTGATGCGTAACCGAAAGCTATAAAAGTGTTGGTAGTGGTTTGTCAGGCTATAGTTTTGCGTTTTTGAGACAGTGAGTAAGTCAAAGGAGCTTAGTGACTTTGATCGTGGCATTATGGTGGGATGCCACCTTTGTGGGGAATCAGTTCGTGAAATTTCGAACTTTATACAGAAGTCAAAATCCACTTTGAGTGATGTAATTGTGAAGTGGAAACGTCGAGGCAGCGAAAATGACAAAAAACGAAGCGGCAGGCCGAAAAAAATTAGTGAACTCAGCCGTAGAACTCTGAAAAGGGTAGTGAAACAAAATAGCGAGTCCTCGTTGATTGATATCACTCAGGGAGTTGCAAAGTTCACCAAGCGTTAGAGCTAGTAGCAGGACTGTTCGCCGAGAGTTAAAAAATCTGGGATTCCATGGTCGTTCTGCCGCTCACAAGCCGAACATCACTCCCCAGAATACGAAGCATCGATTGCAATGGGGCAAAACTCACCGTCATTGGACTGTGGACATGTGAAAAAATGTTCTTCAGAGTGATGAATCTCGTTTTACAATCTGGCATCCGATTGACGCGTCTGGGTTTGGCGGATGCCTGGCGAGCGCTTCTTACGTGACTGCATTGAGCCATCTGTTAAGTTTGGTGGTGGCGGCATCATGGTGTGGGGGTGGTTTTCATGGTTTGGCCTGGGTTCCTTAGTTCCTGTGGTTGAAAACATGAATCTCTGGGATGTATGTGGACATTCTGGACAATGCTGCTCTCCCAACTCTATGGCCTTTCGGGGAAGGCCCATTTCTCTTCTAGCAGGATAACTGCTCCATTCACACATCGAGACTTGTTCAGGCATGGTTTGACGAAATGGGTGTTCAAAAACTGGACTAGCCTTCTCAGAGCCCCGATCTAAATCCCATTGAACACTTTTGGGACGAATTAGAACGCAAATTACGTAGTCAGCCAAAACGACCATCCTCACTGCCAGCACTCACTTCAGCTGTGATGGACGCCTGGAAGTCAATTTCTGTGGACACCGATCAAAAACTGGTGGAAAGTCTCCCCAGATGTGTACAGGCTGTCATCGATGCAAAAGGAGGACCAGCATCATATCAATATATGCCTGAGGACTCAGAGTCCGTACCACTGGGCGTCCGGTTACTTTTGACCAGATAGTGTATTAAAAGTGTTTAATATGCAATCTAAACGGTCGACAGGAAAACGTTTGAAAGTTAGTAAAAATTTAAAACCCTCGTTAATTTTAGCACTTACATTGGAACTAAATTACTCTTGCAACTTAAAAGGAACGTTTTTACTCTCCAGAAAACATGTGGTAACTTTCATAGAATCACGACTTACTGAAAGCGAACCCAGCATTTTAAGAGAAATGGCGTAAAAAATTATTTGATGTATTTTAATTTCAAGGAACCAATTAAACTGAACGAAACGCAGAATAAATAGTCTTACCTTGTTTTTTTTCTTTTGAACATTTCGCAAAGTTTTACCCCGTTACTTTCCTCTATTTTAGATTTTCATTGGAAAAAGCAAACAAAGCTCCATGATATTGCTTTTTATAGTAGAATAGGAATAAACATCCCCAAAATAGATCTTTCCCGATTCTTTGAAAAAATTATCAAATAACAGATATATTATGCTCAGAGGCAGAGAATTGGTAAACTCTTTCATTCCGAAACATATAGAGTTATTTATATTGCGTTTAAAAAATATTTTGATGACATTTCTTTTATTTTCTATGGCGTTTCTATATATTACAACAAAACTATTGCTTCAAATCTTATTTTATGCTCTCTAACTGCTTTTATCTTGGAATTTCAATAGTGCAGTTAAATAGGACGTTATCTGTATATATAAAACAGTTCCGAAACTGACTGACTCATTGACTGACATACAACGCACAGACCAAACCGCTGGACCTAAAGGGCTGAAATTTTGCATGGCGATTCTTCTTATATTGTAGGGGTGCACTAAGAAAGATTTTTGAAAAATTCTTCTTAGAATATTTTAAATTAAATTTTTAAGCTGTTTTAGTAACTTTTTTTAAGTTTGCATTTAAAATAATCATTTGAGGGTTATAAAATTTATATCATGAGAAAGATCATACAGATTCCTTTAAAATGAAATATTTTCCGAATCTACATCTCCATTTTCTGATTTTTGGTGAATTTTTAAAGATTAATTTTTAGAATTTCATTTATTAAATGCTGATCACGTGGTTACTTTTTCTGGTACTTTAAATAAATTTATCGTCCCGTGCATAACAACTAAATAGACAAAAAAATATTTTCCTTTCCTTGCTAATGTTGCAGACGATTGGACATTATCCAAAAAATATTAAAATACGGTAAAAGATATGTTCCTCAAGCTGTACTATATTCTTTATTATGTTCTATTAGATTTAATTTGAATATTTTCTTCTACATTATTTTGTCATGAAAAATATCCGATGCGAATTGTTTATAAATATATATTTTTTCGTTTTTTTTTACATCAATTGCATACATTGATCGTTCTTTTTATTATAAATATATTTCTCCATATTTTTGGCATTCATTGCATACATCGACCGTTGTATTTGATTTGAATGTACTCTGTAGCAAAGTGCGGGTTTTCAGCTAGCTATTGAATAAGATCTTTTCATAATGAAGGCATTTCTATAAGTGTCACGCAGACGATGTTTCGAATATTAAAAAATAAATGATAAAATAAATTTTAAAATTTTATTTCAATATCTATTGGTGATTTCGTCATTTTTAATTTTCCTGTATGTTCGCGTTGGACATCTCAAAATACTATTCAAATAGCTGAAATGTTTCAATGAAATGAGGAAAGCAGTTGAGGAAAAGTTTATTTATAGCTTCTCCATTTGCATCATTTCATATAGATCAGTGAAGATATTCTGTGCGAAATGTTATCGGAAATGACACTTCCAGAAAACACTGGGGAATTTGAGTTGGTTAAATTCTGGCCTCGAGGTTTCGACATATATTCTCTGTATATTATCTGTCCAGGGGTTGAATTTCATTCTTCGCCCTAGTAGGTGGCTGTTACTATGGCATATGACAGCTAGGAAAACACTAGGGAAGTTTAGTTGGTTTAATTCCATCCTAGAGGTTTCGACCTATATTCTTTGTGATTATATTATATGTTCAGGAGTTGAATTTCCTTCTTCGCCCTGGTAGGTGGCTGCTATTTTGGCAAATGACAACTAGGTAAACACTACAAAGAACGTTTGTCGAAATGTATGAAAAAGAACTCAGAAGAATTTTTGAAGGTTAAGGGGTAGTTTCAATCAGTTTTCGAAATGTATCTAGTTCTAATCCATAATGAAGACTTCAGGATACTACAAGAGACGACTGCTTCTAATGCAATGCATCAGGCAGGGGCCAACATAGCAATTAAGGCCTCCCGGCGTTGAATCCCTGCCCGTGAATATGCTGACACCACAATTTAGACCGAGACCCGCCAGGGGAGACATCTGAGGGGACTCTTCTCCCCCTCCCACCCCTACGAACCCACTGGAAGGACTGTTTAACCTGCAAATTCAACGTGCCCATACCCCAGAGTAGATACTAACGCATATAGTGCCGCTTCTTGGGACTCTAATCGAACACTCTAAGGGCCTGTTCACATAGGAGTCCGGTAGCGGAAGCGTTAAAGTATTGAAATATATTTAACCAATGACAAGCCTCCAAACGATTAGCAACGAAATTTTTAACGCCTATGATTGGTTTATTTCCGTCTCAGCGCCATCTTTCCTTAACGCCTCCGCTACTGAACTCCTATGGAAACAGGCCCTAAGTACCGGATTCTGGCGCGTCTAACCACTAGGCTTAAAACAATTGCTTGTATTTGTCAGGGGAAAAAAGTAAATGTTTTTAGAGATCTGTCTCAGTGCAGTCTGTCATCGTAATTGGCGACCACTTCCGCAATTACGCATGCTCTACCTAAACGATTTCAGAACAAAAAAAGGAGGGAGGGGTGTAAAATTAGGTGGGAACGTTTACAAGTTATAGACTAAGAGCAGAAATATTTTTACCATGTTTTTATTAACTTGCTTTCTTGTTTGTGTGTTTGTCCAGTACAAATCTTGCAATCGATTTTTAACTAACTTCCCGACTAGCTAGACATTTGACACTTTTAGAATAGCTCAGAACACGATGAAATTGCATTTTTTCAATACTTTTAGCCATCTTTAAGCAGAATTAAATTAATTTTCAGCTGTTTTCAGTTAATTTTGCTTCGTAGACTGGTGAATCGATCTGTCGGCCGTGACGGGTACGAAAAGTTATACTCAAGTTAACTTCCAACATGAAAGAAAATGAAGTTAATTGGAAGTTAACTTCATTTTCTTTCAAGTTGATGGGATAATTCCTCAAAAAATTTTTTTATAAAAGTATTCATCAATACATAGAATCGTCAAGTTTATATGATTCAACAGAAAATTTAAAAACATTGTATATAAAAAGTCCTTTTTATCTTGTAATTATTTTTTTTTTATCTTACGCCCGTCTTCGTCATTTTTTTGCATCGGTGGACGAGCAGCCCAACATAGACATGAAGATGCAGAGAAGCGAGACATAAGATTGGCCCCCGCAGAGTTGTCTGTAATAAAGTTTAAAACAATGGGGCAGTTCTTCAGGGGGGTCACCATCCATGTCACCCTGGCGACACAGAGGGCAACCAGCTGAATCGCTGATGCCTATCCGATGCGGGCGTTTTTGTAGATTATCATGTCCAGATGTCATACGAAAGCAAGAAACTCCAACAGACCGAGGCAAGGAACTAGGTATTTTATTACTGTTGTTCAGCAAGATTTTCCATCTTTTATCCACACCTGTATCAACATATAATGATATTCTATTAGCTTTCATTTTATTGTAAACTAGCTGAAAACCCGCACTACGCTACGGAGGACATTCAAATTAAATACAACGGTCAATGTATGCAATTGATGCCAAAAATATATACACAGAGGCTGTTCACACATTTTTTAGACGATGTATATTGTATTCACAAAACTAAATTACATAAAATTCTGGTGTTTTAAATGTTCTATTTGACATCCCTTATTCTGAACTATCTTTCGACACCGCAATTTCCAGGATAATAATGCCTTTTGAAGTGTCAGAAGAGGTATTCTATCCCATTCCTCCTGAACAGCTTTCCAGAGTCCTGTAAGGGTTTTGGGACGACGTTTGGATAATGCAGATTTTAAAAGTCCGAATGCACAAAAATCCATACGTGATACATCGGGAGATTTAGTAGGGATATCAGTGAAAGGTATGGCCTTGGTACCAGTTTTTTGTTCCATTTCTTTTAGGAAATTTACAGTGGATTTTGATGTGTGACTGCTAGCTTTGTCCTGATGGAGTCTCACAGATTGATGGCACTGTGGGTAAAGCGATGGTATTTCATTCAGAAAAATTGGCGATAACATATGTTCCTTATAGTATCTGGATTAATCTTGACATTTTTTTCCACTCTCTTTATTTTTAACTTGCCATTATAAGAGAAACCAGCAACAATCACGAATCCCTTAGAAAGATTTTCTTTCGATTCTTCGAACTATGTACTTAAATTTTTTCTCCCCTTTTAAGATAATAAATGGCTCTTTTTTTGTTGCAATCATTTAAATACACCCATGATTCATCTATTGTGACAATTGTTTTCCATTTTTCTTTAGATAAGTGTTTCTCATATAGAATTCTGCAGCGTGTCCTGCGTTCAGCGATGTGATTTGGAAGAAGACGATGCACATTGCGTTTTTTCGCTTTCTTAAGATTTAAATCAACGTTTATCATTTTGTTTACAGTGGACACCGAGCATTTTAATGTTTTTGCAACTGTCCTTTGACTAGGGGGATTTTCTTTTAACATTAAACAACGCACCTTTGCAATAGTCGAAGATGTCCGTTTTTTCCTTGGATAATTGTTTGGAATTTTTGTCCCACTTGAGGGTCCAAATCGACGTTTTTTTCCTTTCTTGTTGACGACATTACCTATGGACGCTTTAGATATCACAAAACCATGACTCTCACATCGTTTTTGGATAACGGAGTATGCATATTTCTCTTCGGAAAGAGCATAAATGTACCCTTCGAACCACTGCTTTGTTAAAAACGCCATTTTGAATAAAGACAAAACTTTCAAGCCGCAGACGATAATTTTGACTTTTTAAAACATAGTACAATTGCAATTATTTCTTTAGCAGCAAACGATTTTTTATTACCGCTTACCAAAATCGTCTAAAAAATGTGCGAACAGCCTCTGTATATATATATATTTATAATAAATTCGACGATCAATATATACAATTGATGTAGAAAAAAATATATATATATTTATAAAAAAATCGTAAGGGTAAAAAATCGTATTTTTATAGACAAAATAATGTCTAAGGCTACGGCCACACGAGCGATTTTTCCCGGTACGGCTTTTCCCCGCGCTTGAAAATCTACACCAGCCGGCCACACGTGCATGTGACATTTTTTCCCCCGCTGGGACTTTTCCCGCATCTTGAAAATCTACGCCGGCCACACGTGCGGTTTATTCATGCGAGGTCAGTCGTTTGTGCTTTGCAGTACAACATGAATCCAGTTTCAATAAATGAAAATGCTGTTAACGCGTTATGTGCTTTATTAATTGTTCGCCGACAACGTCAAAGAAAGTACTGGGTACATCCTCTTATAAGTGAGAGATCAGTAAAGGGAAAATTTACACTTCTACACAGTAAGCTGAAAGGATACCCAGACAAGTTTTTTGAGTATTAGTAGTATAGAATTGCCGTTCCCCAACACACGATTTGGTGAGGTGCGAGGTGCAAGGGGGGCGTGGTCTATTGAGGACGTCAGCGCCACCTGGTGGCGTTTTTGAGTCAATCAGGAGAAGGCAATGATCTTAGCGCCCCCTTGCGGGAAAACCTGGAACCTTGTAGTACAGCAGAATCTTGAAGAGAGTATGTGCTCCGGGGAGCGCCACCTATAGGTCAAATATGGAACTAAATTACGTATAAGGTTACGGATCTATATTTTCAGTGCTGCCATCTATTTTATAAAAATCACAACTGAATTTTACTTTTAATTTTACAGAAGATATATATTTTTAAAAGTTTGCCCTCAGCGGGGATCGAACTCTGGTCCAACAGGTCTCAAGTCCAGTGAGATAACCACTGGGCTGTCGAAGCTTGTCATTGTACGGTATTATAGGGTATTTAAAGAGTGAATATTTTAAAGGGAACTTGTGAAATATGATAGAGGATTCTGTGGTATATTATTTTAATTAATTAATTAATTAATTATTTTTTTAATATAATACATACTAAGCGCCCCCTAGCGGGAAAAACTTGAACTAAACTAGAACTTTAAATATTTAAGATTGTAAAACGATTTTACGCTGTTACCAACATCTAGTGATTAAATTTAACTTTTGAAATTCTGATATCGACAATTTTACGCTGCAGGCGCCATCTATTGGTAAAAATTACAACTACATTTAAAATTTAATTTTGTAAAAGGTTTTATTTTAGTTTAAATTCTAAATTAAAATATATTATTAACTTACTATTTTTTTTAACGACAGCAGTAATTAGTAAAAAATAATTATAATTACTTATTATTACTTTAAAGACATATCTAATTTATAAATAATATTTGAAAAAATATTCTATTAAAATGAGTATTTACAAGCCTTTTAACATTAAATCTATAAGAGAAGATATTAACAAGGATATTTTTACGCATAAAATTATTCAGAACAGCTGTTAAATTTAAAATATCTTTAATTTTCATGATAATATCAATTTCAAGTGTAGTATAATTTAGATATATCTTTAAACCCATTTAAACATAACTTGAAGACTTTAAATTATACAATTACCATCCAGAACCTGAAACTTAAAAATGTATGTGTCAATTTGATTATCTTTATACAGTTTATGTACTGGTTTAAATGTATTTTTTAAACCTTAAATGCTTTTAACAGATAAACAAAACTTGAAAACCATAAAGTAAAGGCGTGCTTAATGCATCGAGAAATCTAAAACCTATATCATACTTCGACTAAAGCGTATGCTTTCTTCTAATGCATATACTAAAATGCCATACTAAAATTAAAAAACAATTTATAGAGATAGACTTTTGATAGGGTTTAAACATAAAATGACTTTATTATCTTTAAACCCATTTAAACATAACTTGAAGACTTTAAATTATACAATTACCATCTAGAACCTGAAACTTAAAAATGTATGCGTCAATTTGATTATCTTTATACATTTTATGTACTGTTTTAAATGTATTTTTTAAACCTTAAATGCTTTTAACAGATAAACAAAACTTGAAAACCATAAAGTAAAGGCGTGCTTAATGCATTGAGAAATCTAAAACCTATATCTTACTTCGACTAAAGCGTATGCTTTCTTCTAATGCATATACTAAAATGTCATACTAAAATTAAAAAACATTTTATAGAGATAGACTTTTGATAGGGTTTAAACATAAAATGACTTTGTTATCTTTAAACCCATTTAAACATAACTTGAAGACTTTAAATTATACAATTACCATCTAGAACCTGAAACTTAAAAATGTATGCGTCAATTTGATTATCTTTATACAGTTTATGTGCTGTTTTAAATGTATTTTTTAAACCTTAAATGCTTTTAACAGATAAACAAAACTTGAAAACCATAAAGTAAAGGCGTGCTTAATGCATTGAGAAATCTAAAACCTGCATCTTACTTTGACTAAAGCGTATGCTTTCTTCTAATGCATATACTAAAATGTCATACTAAAATTAAAAAACATTTCATAGAGATAAAGACTTTTGATAGGGTTTAAACATAAAATGACTTTGTTATCTTTAAACCCATTTAAACATAACTTGAAGACTTTAAATTATACAATTACCATCTAGAACCTGAAACTTAAAAATGTATGCGTCAATTTGATTATCTTTATACAGTTTATGTGCTGTTTTAAATGTATTTTTTAAACCTTAAGTTCTTTTACCAGATAAACAAACCCACACAACACACCGATCTCTATTAGACGTCTATAATACCTCACCTCATAAAAACGCGTACCTCTATAAGACGTCGAAAAATATCTACATCACGTGGAATGGAGCTCTATAGGAGCTCCGAGGTGTGCTCTCTTTGAGATCCATAAGACGTCTACGATATCTAAGCGGCGCTCTATAGGACGTCTATAAGAGCGAAAATTTCGATGTGGAGGGTACGCGATTTAGATATTTTGGACCTCTAAAGGACGTACTATTCCCCTCCAAAATATTGTATTTTGGATCTTAATTTCTTAATAATAAATTAAGCTTAATTTATTTCGAACAATTTGCATTCTAATAGGAAATTTTTATGCAAAAATAATTGCTACAGAGATTCTAAAACTAAAAGTAAATTTATGAAAGTATAACAAAAGAGTATAAAAATAATAGTTGTAAATGTATTATTATTTATTAAGTAATAATACATTAAGCTTAATTTATTTTGAACAATTTGCATTCTAATAGGACATTCTTATGCAAAAATAATTACTACAGAGGTTCTAAAACTAAAAGTAAATTTATGGAAGTAGAGTATAAAAATAATAGTGTGTCTATTATTTTGATACTCTTTATTATACTTCCATAAATTTACTTTTAGTTTTAGAATCTCTGTAGCAATTATTTTTGCATAAGAATGTCCTATTAGAATGCAAATTGTTTAAAATAAATTAAGCTTAAGGTATTATTACTTATTATTATTACTTAATAAATAATAATACATTTACAACTATTATTTTTATACACTTTTGTTATACTTCCATAAATTTACTTTTAGTTTTAGAATCTCTGTAGCAATTATTTTTGCATGAAAATGTCCTATTAGAATGCAAATTGTTCGAAATATATTAAGCTCAATTCATTTTTCTAAATTTATTAAGAAATTTAGGTCCAAAATACAATGTAAATATTAATATTTACCACTACTTTTGATGTTATTACGATGACAATTGTCATACATTATAACTGCCAAAAATAGTGATATATATTACTTAAATAATAACAGTATTACTAATGTTTAATGTAAAAATATTTAAAAATAATTATATTAAATATTATAATAATAAAACTAATATTTTTACATTAAAACTTGGTATTAATGCATTCTGAAATTTAAGAAAAAAAGAAAATTAACCAAAATGCTAATTTTTCAATTGAAAAACTAAACTATTATAAGTGCATATATAATTTTTTTAATGCAATTTTTCTAATTAATAAATATACATTTCACAATTAAAACATAAATTGAACACTGAATTACCTTTTAAATTTGCTTGAAAACAAGTTTCTTCCTTTTTAATAGCTATTGTGATTAAGACTTATTTATTCGTCATAGGTTTTTGACAGTTTAAACCAGTTTTTGATGCTTGTAATGTCAAAAACCCAATCCTGCAACAGTATACTGGTTGAATATATAGATATCTCATATCTCTTTCTTTTTTCAGCCATCATTACTTATAAAACTAACTTAGTAGGACATAATAAATTAAGTTTCAAAAAGTATATCTATGAAAATCATAATTTATTTTTATAAAAACTTTTCTGCTTCAGTTGGATTTTCATTAAAAATACCTTCTTCAATAATTAATCCAGAATTGTTTGTGTTCACATTCTTTAACATAAATATATTTTTAATACTGCAACAAAGAAAGAAAGAAAAAATGTTTTAATAAAAGGCTTTATTGAATACAAAATCATAAAATTTCCCCAACACAATTTTCTTTTTGTTTTGAACTCCTAGCATTTGCATGCCTTAACCAGTCTTTGACGACGGTTTCAATTTTTGAGTCAGTCACCTGCTTGTACAATGCATTTCTCCTAGCTGCACCTAGAAGTACAATAAATAAATTTTTAATTCGTTAGAAAATATCACTAGGTTTACCTTAATATCATTCACATTTTGTGAGATGGGTTTTAACTTAATGCATACTCGTAATATGCACACATTTAATATAACTAAAATATTACATACACACACACACACACATATATATATATATATATATATATATATATATATATATATATATATATATATATATATATATATATATAATATTAATCTAAAAATGAAACAATTTTAGGTATAAATAAATATAGCAAACTCAAAGGATGAAAACGATTTAAATTCTAAATAGACATATTAATGAAATAATAAAGAAAAAATTTGAATAATTGCTTACTAAATATAAGATGAGAAATTTTTAAGTTGCAGAAAGCTTTTTCTTTTGTGCCACTAGTCAGAGTAATATGCCACTAGTCTGAGTAATTACTTCATACTAAAAAAAAATAATTTAAACTTAGAATATAAATATGAATTCATAAAACATACACAATATATTTACTAGAATATATTTCATAACATTCAAAATCTTGACTATTAAAATGAACAATTGATGTTAATTCTATACCATAAACTTTTTCTATGAACTCGAATGGGAAAATATTGCTGATCTACAATTTCACTGTTATTTCAGTAAATTTCTCTTCAGGCAATCTTTTAATTTTGTGAGTGTATATTCCATATTAAGTCTGCTCTAAAATATTTATCTTACTAAAGAGTAATAATAAAATTATATACTATCCAACAGTTCTTTAGTGTCATTATTGTGTAGCTCCTGCTCAAGGAGCTACACAATATAGTACAGTTAATATAGTAGTACAGTTATTACAGTTATTATAGTAGTACAGTTATTATAGTTTTCCTGTGGTTCAACAGTTACTGTTGGGAAAAAATGCAACATAGAACGACATTTCACAACAGTTCATAAAAAATATGATACTGAATATCCTCCTAACAGCAATTTAAGAAAATGGAAATTGAAAGAAATGAAAACCGCATTAATTGCCCAACAATCTTTGTTTACCAGGCCCGTGAATAAATCAAAAGCTGCTACTATTGCATCGTTTAAGATTGCACATATACTTGCAATGCACAAAAAACCTTTAATGGATGGTAACATAATTAAAGAATTAATGCTTGCTGCATCAGAGATATTATTTCAAGAATTTAAAAATAAGAATGAAATTATGTTAGCTATCCAGGAAGTTCAATTATCCAGAAATTCAGTAACTCGTAGAATAGAAGAAATATCTGTGAATATCAGAGAACAATTAAAAGAGGATTTACAAAAATGTGTTTTTCTAAGTTTACAGTGTGATGAATCAACAGATATCTGTAATGTAGCACAAATAAATATTTTTATAAGGATGGTTTTCAAAGATTGTTCAGCAAAGGAAGATATACCGTCAGTTTTGCCATTAAAAGGGAATACACGTGGGTACGATATATACCAAGCTATTAAAAATCATATTACAAAAATTATTCTTCCGCTTCAATTAATACTTTAATGTTACATTGTGAAATAAGGTGGCTTAGTAACGGAAAAGTCATGGAACAATTTTTGGAGCTTCTTCCAGAGATAAAACAGTTTGTAGAGTCTAAATCAAAGCAAACAAATCATGAATAATGCATTAATATAATTGAAAATATAATGATAATAAGTAAACTAAAATATAAATTATACAACAAGGACCTGCCACTAACAACACAATATATTTACTAGAATATATTTTGTAACATTCAAACACTTGTCTATTAAAATGAACAATTAATGTTACTTCTATACCATAAAATTTTTCTATGAACTCTAATAGGAGGAAAATATTACTGATATACAATTTCACTGATCAAATACTCTATTTCTCAATTCAAATACTCTATTTACTAGCTGTGGTAAAGATTTATCAGCTTTTCTTAACAATTTCTTAATTTAACATATTTTGTTATATAGTGTTTCGGGTATGGTAAAATAAAAGGAATTTATATTTTGAGAAAACTGCAAAAATAACTTTTACCTTACTTTTTTTGCATTATAAACAACAAATTGTGCATTTAAATGCTCCCGTTTTGTAAAATTCCCCTTCTTTACTTTCCAAAGCAGTAATTTTTTGTTTTTTCTAGCTGCTCTCAGGAATTTCCTGCGTGTCTTTGATTTCATTTGACTCTGAAGTATTGAGTTATGAATTCTAAGACTATCCAAAATTTTATAGGTTTTCAAATTATATTATTTATGCTATTCTTTCGGGTTATTCATGCTTGAAGCACAGTGAAAAAGTGCAGCTATGACATTTTGTTGCATTCCAAAGCTTTGTAAGCTGTTTTAGTCAGTGTATGTAAATTCAACTTTGAACATAATTTATATGCTACAGCAAAACCTTTACCAATCTGGTGCATGCCATACACTAGTCTGGTATTTATTTCAGAATTTACATTTTTTTTTTTTGAAGATGCCAAACCTTTATGGAAGTCTCAGTTTTTACACTGAATATAAAAATGTGAGCACAGCCTATATCTTGATTCCTCACATAATGTTTGTTTATCTGCAAAACAGCTTGGACAGCAGAGTTATATTTAAAAGAATTCCATTATCCAAAATTCTAAAACCACTCATTGAACCACAGTTTTCATTTGTTGATATAGAACTAGCCGTCTGTAGCTTTGAAAAACTGGCAGAAAAACTTTGGTAATCACCAACATATGCAGAATTATGCATTTCACTTTCAACAGGACTATTATTTATTTGTAAATTTATTACCATAAAACTTACGTTTGCGTTTTCTAGAAGTACTTTTTGGCATTTTCGTTGAAAAAAAACTAAAAATATCGAGAAAAATAAATGGATTTAGTGACTTTTAAATGATTATCAAAGGGCAAACTCGTACGTAAACAATGATTTGGAATGCACAGTTTAATGCCAATTTCTAAAACAAAATTCCGTAAATAACGTTGGCAGATGTAATTCGTAATATTATTAAGATGCTTAAAAAACTATTTTTGTGTTTTTATGTGCGTATATAATCAGTTTTCCTAACAAAATCATGAAAAACAGCAATGTAAACAAACATTTTTGCTTACTTCTGGTTTGCAGAAACGTACTTTCAGTTGTAAAATTTCACAGCCAAGCAATATTAAAATACCTAAAACTTGGGTTCTAGACAAGCTAGAAACAATATTCAAACAGATTTTGAAAGTAAAAGATCATTCATAAAATAGCAAAAATAAAAAATCAATATTTTGACAGAAATTGACGTTTCAAAGGTGTCATTATACCTTAAGCATAAATTATTTAAGAATTAACACTTACCTTAAAACAAATAAAGGAAGTCGATATAAACTTGTTGAGCAAGGATATCCGCAATATTCCGATGTGATTATAGATCCAAATGAAGCATTCAGGTACACTCGGTAACAAAGAACACAGCAGCGGTGTAGTTTGTTCATCATGGCGCTTTGTGACGGTGCTGGTCTAAAAGAGCTCCATAAGATGTCTATATCAGTATCTTTTATAGACGTCGACCATAGAGACTTCATCTATTAGAGATCGAAACTTAGATGACTTATAGATGTATATAATACGTCTTAGATCTCTAATAGACGTCGAAGTGAAGTACGACTATTAGACATCTATTTTTTCATCTTATAGAGCTCTATATTACGTCCTCGATGTCATGGATGAATTTCGAGCTCTAATAGATGACCATTAGCTCTGTGTGGTTGTGTGGGAAACTTGAAAACCATGAATATCCACTTTATCATGTTTAAAACATTCACACAAGTTAACTTCACTTTAGAAGTACGCATAAAATTATTCAAACAAAGTGAGAATTCCCCAGTAGGGTTATTTTTTCCTTTTAATATTAGAAATAAAATCTAAAATATGATTCAATCTTGATAATTCTTTAAATTAAATATACATACCATAACAATCCATACTATTAAATCTGCAAGAGAAGGTATCAAATTTGTCTCGCGATGTTAATAGAGAAGATTCTTACATTATCATAAATAATACAGACTTTATTATTTTTAGAAGATATTTACACGAGTTCATTTTAGAAGTAATTGAATCAAGGTTTGAATCCTACAGCAGTAAGGGGTATGTGCAAACATGAAGACTTTAAATAATACAATTTCCATCTAGAACCTGAAACTTAAAAATATATGTATCAATTTAAGTATCTTTATATAGTTTATGTACAGTTTTGAATTTATTTCAAACCATAAGCATTTTTAAAACTTTGAATCTATGTTATAAGTTAAGACGCTTACTAAAATTAAAAACATTTTATAGAGATAAAGACTTGAAAGATAAAATTTACAAGTTTTAATCCTAAATATTATATCTTATCCAGAAATGTAGACTATTAATATATGATTTTAAACCTTACATGCTTTCAACGATTACCTAAATTGCGATATAATGTTAAATTCCACAGATTATTTCACAGATTTTAAGATATTTATTTAACCTAAGATGTTTATAAATCCTATCCAAATTGGAATAGTGTTTGCATATCATCATAAACAACTAAATATTATCATTTTCACGGGTTTTAAGGTATTTATTCAACATAAGATGTTTATAAATCCTACCTAAATTGGAATAGTTTCTGCATATCAACATAGACTGCGTAAACAACCAAATATTAACTTAATTTAAATAAGCATACATCGCACCTAAAATTTTAGGTTTCTTAACAAAATAACCTGCAAAACTTTCATCGAAACAAATGTTTATTATGTTAAAAAAATCAAACACCTATTGATATTACTTTGAAATATTATGCAAATAATAACTTTGAATAAGTTTTACATCAGAAGTTATTTTCCGACGATTGTTAAAAAAAAATTATACTATAAGTTTAAAACGCTTCCTAACACTTAAAATTTTATCATTCTATAAGGAGTATAATTTCTTTTAAATCATGCATAAACATCTATATATTAACATAATTTACATAATAGCATATGACTTCCTTTTAATAACATAAATATACATATCATAAATGTTGCTAAATTAAAATTCATGATATACTTTCGTATAAGATAGTTTTCTACATGCAATATTTTATCCATACAGCAACAGAAATAATACAGACTTTATCATGTTTAGAAGATATTTACATGAGTTCATTTTAGAAGTAAATTGACAAAGGTTTAAATCTTACAGCGGTAGGGGTATACGCAGACAATATTTTTTTTATATGAGAACCTACTTACAATAGATCTTAAAATTAAAATAAGTTTTGTTAAGAATAAAACTCTGCTGTAGATTTTATAATCTATGCATATACCACACTGTCATAGTTAACATTTTCAAAACTTAATGGTTTAAAATATATTATTATAAAACATATAAAATACTTACGGCATTAGTAGAAATATTCTGCATTGGAAAAAAATCTGGAGCTTATAATTATCCATACTTCTAAAACGAGACCCAATGGAAAAATATACAAGTCACGTTAGTTAATCTTGATTATCTGCGGTTAATTTTCCGTTACAGTCACAGTTATCTTCTCAAAATGAATCAATGATAAGATAAATAATTATTTTGCTATCATTTAACGAATCATTCACGTTCCTTTTATTTTATTTGTCAAGAGTTGCCAAGAGTTGGCAACGATTGTAGAACGACTTTCAAAAATCTAACCCCTAGTGTTTACACAGGAAGTAGATTGTTATTATCTTATACACGAGAGTACACTGTGGGAAAAGATCAGATAATATGTTTAATCAAAGTTAAACAATTGATACATGTTTTGCTAACCAAAACTTTATTCTATAGGTTAATTTTCAAATCTGAAACAAGCTTTGCTAACTGCTAATACAGTTTATTAATGTTGTTAATAGAGTTTTTAATAACGAAGTTGTTCGAATAATGCTTGCAAAACTGCAACTACTAAGTTGATCGAATAAATATTAAATTGTATTAAGTTAAAATTCTAGTTTTCACATGAAAAAACATTATGCAACATAAGTATTAAAATTAAGTCTTTGAAATATTCTATAAAAAGTAATGAAATATACTATGGAGACACTTACCCATTGTTGCTAAGCTTGGCATTAATTAATAAAATAATTATAAAGATCTATTAATAATACTTTGAAATATTCTGTAAAAGGTAACTTAGAATAACTTTTAAACATGATTATTCTATAAAAAATACAATATTATCAGTAACAGCAGCAGATAGTATATTCAAGATTATTGAAAACAACGTAACAGAGAATAAAATGTTAGATTATAAAGCAACAAAGGCTAATTTTCAAATGTACACTGTCAACCTCTACTATCAGTATTTTACGATTCATTGAAGTGGAAGTTATAGTTAAGTTCTTATTCTCACTTAACATTTTGATAACTTAAAAGTTTAACGTTGTATTGTACAACCGACACTTATCAGAATAATATAATTTGCTAGTAATCTTATCTAATGACTAAATAAAATAAACTATGAGTCATAGAAACTTATCTTATCTGATATAGCGATTCATTCGACAAAAAAAAAAAAACCTTAAATTCAGTCGCTTGGCTAGATTTTCAATCGGAGAGGGCTGTTTTAGAGTGCTTGTGCTGTTTATCTGTTAGATTATGAAACCTGCATTTAAAAAAATGAAGGAACAGCTTGTTCCCGAAAAAGATTGGTATGAGCAAAATTATGAAAATACAGATTTTTGCATGCATAATTTTGCTGAAGGAATCTTAAATGTTTTAAAAATTGAACGGAGAAAAAAAGAAGTTAATTGCTTCGGCCCATCAATGATAAAATATTTCAATCTTGGATGTAATATTCTTGTATGTAATGTTTTTGCGAATTTTTTTAGATATGTTAAATAAAGGTTGCTTTAAGAATGAATTATTTCATTTTTTATGTCTATGTGTGTTTTAATTTAAATGATGTCTTAAAAATTCTTACAATTCTTGAAGATATTCCTTAGAGTGAAATTTCAAATCATTAGAATAATCCAAAAGTATTTACACTTTAACTATTCCGTTTTCGAAATAGTATTTAAAATCATCGACGCAAAGATTATTAAAAATTTCAGTATTAATGTATACACATGTACAATATGTATCACATATATTTTTAACAATATCTTGAATACTTATATGAAAAATTGGTATTTTACCAAGACTTTTATATTTTTCTAAAGCACTGCTTTTTAGACACAAATGCTGATATTGGGAGGGGTGGTTCATAATACATCCTTCACATTTAAACAGTTTATGACATACATTGAACAGTTCTTGTTTAACACATCTGAAAAATTTTTCAAGCGCATCATCTGCATTACAATGTTCTTTAAAACAATCGGAGATGGAATCGACAATATTTTCTTGTAGAATGTGAGGCAAAGTACGACATAAAATTGTGTGTTCGACACAGTCTGTAATGTCTGAAGCATAATCACAAAGTTGTTTTAGTTCATATCTATTCAACTTAATTCCGGAATCTAAGTCATAATTAGCATTTTTCATGCGATACATCCCCTGTAGAATACACACTTCCTGATCTATAATAGCGATTATTTCGTTGTTTGCAATACATGAAGTGTCTTTATATTTAGTTGAGATGGTAGGAAGTTTGTTATTAAATTCAATCCAGGTATCTCCATGCATTGACACTCCTTTTTCCCTTTGAAGTTTATGTAGGTGACTTTCTTTAAATTTAGTGATGTGGACTGCTGCACCACTGATATGCATGTGGACAGTTGCAAAAACATTACATCCAAGAATATTACATCCAAGATTGAAATATTTTATCATTGATGGGCCGAAGCAATTAACTTCTTTTTTTCTCCGTTCAATTTTTAAAACATTTAAGATTCCTTCAGCAAAATTATGCATGCAAAAATCTGTATTTTCATAATTTTGCTCATACCAATCTTTTTCGGGAACAAGCTGTTCCTTCATTTTTTTAAATGCAGGTTTCATAATCTAACAGATAAACAGCACAAGCACTCTAAAACAGCCCTCTCCGATTGAAAATCTAGCCAAGCGACTGAATTTAAGGTTTTTTTTTTTTGTCGAATGAATCGCTATATCAGATAAGATAAGTTTCTATGACTCAGTTTATTTTATTTAGTCATTAGATAAGATTACTAGCAATTTATATTATTCTGATAAGTGTCGGTTGTACAATACAACGTTAAACTTTTAAGTTATCAAAATGTTAAGTGAGAATAAGAACTTAACTATAACTTCCACTTCAATGAATCGTAAAATACTGACAGTAGAGGTTGACAGTGTACATTTGAAAATTAGCCTTTGTTGCTTTATAATCTAACATTTTATTCTCTGTTACGTTGTTTTCAATAATCTTGAATATACTATCTGCTGCTGTTACTGATAATATTGTATTTTTTATAGAATAATCATGTTTAAAAGTTATTCTAAGTTACCTTTTACAGAATATTTCAAAGTATTATTAATAGATCTTTATAATTATTTTATTAATTAATGCCAAGCTTAGCAACAATGGGTAAGTGTCTCCATAGTATATTTCATTACTTTTTATAGAATATTTCAAAGACTTAATTTTAATACTTATGTTGCATAATGTTTTTTCATGTGAAAACTAGAATTTTAACTTAATACAATTTAATATTTATTCGATCAACTTAGTAGTTGCAGTTTTGCAAGCATTAATCGAACAACTTCGTTATTAAAAACTCTATTAACAACATTAATAAACTGTATTAGCAGTTAGCAAAGCTTGTTTCAGATTTGAAAATTAACCTATCGAATAAAGTTTTCGTTAGCAAAACTTGTATCAATTGTTTAACTTTGATTAAACATATTATCTGATCTTTTCCCACAGTGTACTCTCGTGTATAAGATAATAACAATCTACTTCCTGTGTAAACACTAGGGGTTAGATTTTTGAAAGTCGTTCTACAATCGTTGCCAACTCTTGGCAACTCTTGACAAATAAAATAAAAGGAACGTGAACGATTCGTTAAATGATAGCAAAATAATTATTTATCTTATCATTGATTCATTTTGAGAAGATAACTGTGACTGTAACGGAAAATTAACCGCAGATAATCAAGATTAAGTAACGTGACTTGTATATTTTTCAATTGGATCTCGTTTTAGAAGTATGGATAATTATAAGCTCCAGATTTTTTTCCAATGCAGAATATTTCTACTAATGCCGTAAGTATTTTATATGTTTTATAATAATATATTTTAAACCATTAAGTTTTGAAAATGTTAACTATGACAGTGTGGTATATGCTTAGATTATAAAATCTACAGCAGAGTTTTATTCTTAACAAAACTTATTTTAATTTTAAGATCTATTGTAAGTAGGTTCTCATATAAAAAAAATATTGTCTGCGTATACCCCTACCGCTGTAAGATTTAAACCTTTGTCAATTTACTTCTAAAATGAACTCATGTAAATATCTTCTAAACATGATAAAGTCTGTATTATTTCTGTTGCTGTATGGATAAAATATTGCATGTAGAAAACTATCTTATACGAAAGTATATCATGAATTTTAATTTAGCAACATTTATGATATGTATATTTATGTTATTAAAAGGAAGTCATATGCTATTATGTAAATTATGTTAATATATAGATGTTTATGCATGATTTAAAAGAAATTATACTCCTTATAGAATGATAAAATTTTAAGTGTTAGGAAGCGTTTTAAACTTATAGTATAATTTTTTTTTAACAATCGTCGGAAAATAACTTCTGATGTAAAACTTATTCAAAGTTATTATTTTCATAATATTTCAAAGTAATATCAATAGGTGTTTGATTTTTTTAACATAATAAACATTTGTTTCGATGAAAGTTTTGCAGGTTATTTTGTTAAGAAAACTAAAATTTTAGGTGCGATGTATGCTTTTTTCTATGTAAAACAATTTATTAATGGTTAGATGTATGTAAAATTATAGATTAGATTTAAAACATAGTAAAAAAATTTTTAAAGTCTTGAAACCTTTATAAGGGAACTAGTAAGTTTTAATATGTTTTAAGTTTATATGTATGTGCGGGACAAATATAATATCTTCTTATGCAGTTAAAGCTTGTTTTTGTAAAAAAATATATGAATTAAGTGCATAAACTATAGATTTTAAAGGTAAGATCAAATGGTAATTATTTTCTATACGAAATGTTTCATAGCGTTTGCAGAATATTTAATGAAACCTATCATAAATTAATTTGAAGTTTCCATAATATATTTTATTGCTTTTTATAGAATATTTTTTTCAAAGATTTGTTATCTGTTTAGATTATAATTGTGAAGTTAAACTACCTCTATCGCAGTAGAATTCAAACTCTGATCCATTTACTTCTAAAGTTAAGTGAACTGCTTTAAATATCTGCAAATCTTCTAAACATAATAAAGTCTATATTATTTCTGTTCTTGTATGTAAAAAAAAAACTATCTTATACGAAAGTATAACAAGAATTTTAATTTAGCAACATGTATGATACGTATATTTAAGTTATCGAAAAGGAAATTATATGCTCTTATTTAAATTAAGTTTATATTTGGTTGTTTACGCAGTCTATGTTGATATGCAGAAACTATTCCAATTTAGGTAGGATTTATAAACATCTTATGTTGAATAAATACCTTAAAACCCGTGAAAATGATAATATTTAGTTGTTTATGATGATATGCAAACACTATTCCAATTTGGATAGGATTTATAAACATCTTAGGTTAAATAAATATCTTAAAATCTGTGAAATAATCTGTGGAATTTAACATTATATCGCAATTTAGGTAATCGTTGAAAGCATGTAAGGTTTAAAATCATATATTAATAGTCTACATTTCTGGATAAGATATAATATTTAGGATTAAAACTTGTAAATTTTATCTTTCAAGTCTTTATCTCTATAAAATGTTTTTAATTTTAGTAAGCGTCTTAACTTATAACATAGATTCAAAGTTTTAAAAATGCTTATGGTTTGAAATAAATTCAAAACTGTACATAAACTATATAAAGATACTTAAATTGATACATATATTTTTAAGTTTCAGGTTCTAGATGGAAATTGTATTATTTAAAGTCTTCATGTTTGCACATACCCCTTACTGCTGTAGGATTCAAACCTTGATTCAATTACTTCTAAAATGAACTCGTGTAAATATCTTCTAAAAATAATAAAGTCTGTATTATTTATGATAATGTAAGAATCTTCTCTATTAACATCGCGAGACAAATTTGATACCTTCTCTTGCAGATTTAATAGTATGGATTGTTATGGTATGTATATTTAATTTAAAGAATTATCAAGATTGAATCATATTTTAGTTTTTATTTCTAATATTAAAAGGAAAAAATAACCCTACTGGGGAATTCTCACTTTGTTTGAATAATTTTATGCGTACTTCTAAAGTGAAGTTAACTTGTGTGAATGTTTTAAACATGATAAAGTGGATATTCATGGTTTTCAAGTTTTGTTTATCTGGTAAAAGAACTTAAGGTTTAAAAATACATTCAAAACTGTACATAAACAGTATAAAGATAATTAAATTGACGCATACATTTTTAATTTTCAGGTTCTAGATGGTAATTGTATAATTTAAAGTCTTCAAGTTACGTTTAAATGGGTTTAAAGATAACAAAGTCATTTTATGTTTAAACTCTATCAAAAGTCTTTATATCTCTATAAAATGTTTTTTAATTTTAGTATGACATTTTAGTATATGCATTAGAAGAAAGCATACGCTTTAGTCAAAGTAAGATATAGGTTTTAGATTTCTCAATGCATTAAGCACGCCTTTACTTTATGGTTTTCAAGTTTTGTTTATCTGTTAAAAGCATTTAAGGTTTAAAAAATACATTTAAAAAAGCACATAAACTGTATAAAGATAATCAAATTGACGCATACATTTTTAATTTTCAGGTTCTAGATGGTAATTGTATAATTTAAAGTCTTCAAGTTATGTTTAAATGGGTTTAAAGATAACAAAGTCATTTTATGTTTAAACCCTATCAAAAGTCTATCTCTATAAAATGTTTTTTAATTTTAGTATGACATTTTAGTATATGCATTAGAAGAAAGCATACGCTTTAGTCGAAGTAAGATATAGGTTTTAGATTTCTCGATGCATTAAGCACGCCTTTACTTTATGGTTTTCAAGTTTTGTTTATCTGTTAAAAGCATTTAAGGTTTAAAAAATACATTTAAACCAGTACATAAACTGTATAAAGATAATCAAATTGACACATACATTTTTAAGTTTCAGGTTCTAGATGGTAATTGTATAATTCAAAGTCTTCAAGTTATGTTTAAATGGGTTTAAAGATATATCTAAATTATACTACACTTGAAATTGATATTAGCATGAAAATTAAAGATATTTTAAATTTAACAGCTGTTCTGAATAATTTTATGCGTAAAAATATCCTTGTTAATATCTTCTCTTATAGATTTAATGTTAAAAGGCTTGTAAATACTCCTTTTAATAGAATATTTTTTCAAATATTATTTATAAATTAGATATGTCTTTAAAGTAATAATAAGTAATTATAATTATTTTTTACTAATTACTACTGTCGTTAAGAAAAATAGTAAGTTAATAATATATTTTAATTTAGAATTTAAACTAAAATAAAACCTTTTACAAAATTAAATTTTAAATGTAGTTGTAATTTTTACCAATAGATGGCGCCTGCAGCGTAAAATTGTCGATATCAGAATTTCAAAAGTTAAATTTAATCACTAGATGTTGGTAACAGCGTAAAATCGTTTTACAATCTTAAATATTTAAAGTTCTAGTTTAGTTCAAGTTTTTCCCGCTAGGGGGCGCTTAGTATGTATTATATTAAAAAATAATTAATTAATTAATTAATTAAAATAATATACCACAGAATCCTCTATCATATTTCACAAGTTCCCTTTAAAATATTCACTCATTAAATACCCTATAATACCGTACAATGACAAGCTTCGACAGCCCAGTGGTTATCTCGCTGGACTTGAGACCTGTTGGACCAGAGTTCGATCCCCGCTGAGGGCAAACTTTTAAAAATATATATCTTCTGAAAAATTAAAAGTAAAATTCAGTTGTGATTTTTATAAAATAGATGGCAGCACTGAAAATATAGATCCGTAACCTTATACGTAATTTAGTTCCATATTTGACCTATAGGTGGCGCTCCCCGGAGCACATACTCTCTTCAAGATTCTGCTGTACTACAAGGTTCCAGGTTTTCCCGCAAGGGGGCGCTAAGATCATTGCCTTCTCCTGTTTGACTCAAAAACGCCACCAGGTGGCGCTGACGTCCTCAATAGACCACGCCCCCCTTGCACCTCGCACCTCACCAAATCGTGTGTTGGTGAACCGGCAATTCTATACTACTAGTATTATAGAATGTCGATATCTTCATTTGAAACTCTCCTATCTAAGGTTGAAGTTGCAATTATAAAAAGTGATACTGTAATGCGATGTTAGTATTGATATCGATCGTTACAATCGATGTTAGTATTGATATGGCCGACATCATTATACAAGCATGCTGTGTGCTTCACAATTTCGTAAGACACCGCGATGGTTACAATTTTGAAGATACCCTGTCATGCCCACTAGAAAGTATTCCTGCAATTGGAACAAGAGGAAACAACATTGGAGTTGAGACCAGAGACAGTTTCAAAAGTTACTTCTGTTCTCCTGCAGGTTCAGTGCCCTGGCAAAATCGTTCTTGCAACATTGCAGAATAGGAACTTTATTGTTACGAGTACACAGTACAAGCTACTAACTAATAACAGCAATAATTTTGTATCAAATTCTTTAAAATTGTATACTAGCAAGTTTTGTATAATGCCCTCTTGTTATAACAAGACAGCGGATTATATGCACTTAAAAATGGCAAAATATCCATGCAAATATACACTTAAAAATATAAATATGCACTTCAAATAGAAATAGGTCTAAATATTACTTATTTATCTAAATATTGATCGAAATATTACTTACCTGAACAAAAGAACATATTTAAAATAAGGTTTCTGTTGTTGTTCAGATGTGTAAAGCGGGGATATAACTTTTACATAATATATTTTTTCTGAAGCGAATGCAATTTTTATTTATAATATACTTAATAGAAAGACACATGCAAATCAGAAAATATTGTATGCAATTGTATATAATCCACGATCTAGTTATAACTATCACCTACTTACAACTTAGGTTATAACTTGTAACTTAAAAAATAAAATTTAATTTGTTTTACTAATTACCAATTTTATTTCTTCCATTTTCGTCCATCTGGTCCCATTTTTCCCCAATAACATTCTTTGTTACGGTCATCCATGTTTCTCTTTTTAGTTCCCGGTTTTTGAAATCCTTTGTCCGTGCATCATAAAGACATGGATATTTTTATATTTCTAAGATCAAAAGTTCGCTATCCAAGTAATAATCCATGATATTTTAAATATAAAAAATTTAAGTATAAAAAATTGCTAGAACACACGAATATAGCAGCAAGAGAAATGGGAATAATAAAAAAAATCGGATTAAAATTATTATAATCAGGCTCTGTACATTATACCCTATCTTTACGTAAACGTCTTGAATACTACCAGCGACTGTTTTCACGCACGTGTGGCCACCGATTTAGCTTGAAATCCAGCTAGAAAAAATAAGTCTGGTTCTATCCTCCAGCGGCCGACCTTGAGAATGCGACAGACAACTCCCCCGCTAAAGGGAAAAACAGCTGTGTTTGGCCACCCCTATGTTACAGAAGCTTATCTATATTTTGGGGCTTGTTTTCCAGCTGTGTTTCTCAGGGAAAAATCGCTCGTGTGGCCGTAGACTAATCGTCTGCCGCATTAGTAAGAAAATTTTTTTTTGTCTATTTAGCTGTTATGCACGTGACGATAAATTTATTTAAAGTACCAGAAAAAGAAATCACGTGATCGGCATTTAATAAATTAAATTCTAAAAATAAATCTTTAAAATTCACCAAAAATCAGAAAATGGAGGTAAAGATTCGAAAAAGATTTCATTTTAAAGGAATTTTTATGATCTTTCTCCTGATGTAAATTTTATAACCCTCAAGTAATTATTTTAAATGCAAACTTTAAAAAAGTTTAAAAAACAGCTTACAAATTTTATTTAAAAAAATCTAAGAAGAATATTTCAAAATTCTTTCTTAGTGCACCCCTACATCATAAGAAGAATGGCCATGCAAAGTTTCAGCCCTTTAGGTCCAGCGGTTTGGTCTCTGCGTTGTATGTCAGTCATTCAGTTACGGAACTGTTATATATATATATATATATATAGATATAGATAATTCTTTTATTATTTCGCAGAGGCAGAGGAGAATCATGCTGGGGTATAAGAGATCCAGCCTTGGCTAGTTTATCCGAATGCTCATTTCAAAGAATATCACAATGGCTCGGAATCCATTGAAGAGAGAGCAGAAATATTGTTACGCGCATTTTTCTTTTGACTGAGCCTTCTCTCACTAATGTATTTATCTACTTCAAGTGCGTTTTTCACTGATGAACTATACCAGATGTGGGGAACCCTTTTACCATTAGAGGCCACCAGTTAGGTAGTAATAAATGAGGCCGCATAAGTTGATGAACATATCAATGCGACTTTTAGGAAATTATTATAGTTAGATATAGTTTTAACAATTTGGTGCATTATATAGAAAAATAAGAAAAAAAATTAAGTCCTTATTTATTTATTATTTGACATAAAAAGTTACAATATAAAATATTTTTGTATTCACATAAGGATAAAAACTTGTTATAACATTAATCATTAATTATTATTTTTTTTAGCTGAAAAAATAATACTTTTAACGTACATGGAGTCAGTCACAACAATAATAGTAAGAAAATAGTTTTTGTGTAGAGATCATATAACATGTCTGGTAGTATTGCTAAGAAACCCTGAGCATTAAATTACATATAAAGTGTAGTTAAAGTATCATACAATCAAGGTAAACGAATCTCATTTGGATAAATATACAATTGTAAGGACTTTAGACAACAATTTCAAAATGTCAACTTTATTTTGGCCGACACTGTACATACATTCATGCCGTTCTTTATTAAATTATATTGATTTGGAAATTGTTGTAATCTATATAATTAAATATTAATTAATACAAGTGCTAGCTTTTAGGAAGGCCGCAATAGACGATCACGGAGGCCGCACGTTCCCCACCTCTGAACCTATACCATAATCATTACGTTACGGAGTTCTCTGTATTAATTGTTTATAGAATAACGTTGGTGGTGGTAATGCAATAAACGCAGAAATCCAGCCCTAAATAATTTAACTCAACTCATAATGATTTTCTATTTCGATAATTTCAATTTATTAACGATCTTTATTTTGTTTTTTTACGTTAACTGCTTTCAAAAGAATAAATTAAATGCACTGAATAATTTGATAATTACAATATAGAAAGAACTTTTTATATACCATGTTTTTAAATTTTCTGTTGAATCATATAAACTTGACAATTATATGAATTAATAAATTTAAAAAAAAAAATTTTTGATGAATTATCCCATCAACTTTTAAGAAAATGAAGTTAATTGGATGTTAGTTTCCTTTAACTTCTCCTTCCCGTCCCGGTCGATAGATGGCTGCACCAGTCTACAAAACAAAATTAACTGAAAACAAGTGATAATTAATTTAATTCTGCTTAAAGATGGCTAAAAGTATTAAAAAAATGCATTGTCATCGTGTTCTGAGCTATTCTAAAATCCAAATGTCTAGCTAGTCGGGAAGTTAGTTAAATATCGATTGCAAAATTTGTAAGGGACAAACACACAGACATAAAATCAAGAAAGCAAGTTAAAAAAACATGGTAAAAATTGCAAAATTTTTTAAAAGGAACTATATTTTCAACTGTTCAATAAAATTTTATTTCTTATTGTGAATACGTCTTTAGAATACTACCTACTTTCCCGAGAGATTTTCCAGCCTGAGTTTTCCGAATAAAAAACAAAGAGAACACATGATAGAATAAATATAAATAAAATAAATTACGTATAATTATACTGAATACCACATATGTTTATATATTAACTTCTTTTATATAGATAATAATAGAAATATTTGATTATCATGGAGTTCTCGCTAACTATTTAATTAAGTAATGTTGTTAATTAAATTGTCACCTAACAAATAAGAAACCTGTCGTAATTAAAATATTTATTGAAATTATTATGGAAGAAAGTATAAAAAGAAGTATAAACCAAGTTTGAAATAATTTTGTACAGTAAGATACTGTGAAATATTGTTGCTTGGATTATTATTTTAAAAACAAATTCAGACACGCGTCATTTTATTATAAACTATAGTTTGCATGGTTTAATAAAATTTTATACAAATGCGACATAACAAAATTTCACGAAAGATTGTAAAAATTGAGCTAAAAGGATGAATTTAAAAAAAAAGTGTTTTATCTGGTTTAAAAAGCTCAGATTTTTAAAATTTCTAACGCATTTGTGAAATAAATGCTTTTACTTATATATTATTTTAAATGAAATTCATTGTTAAAATACAGCCCATGAAAGTATTTTGTTATATATGATGATAAAGAGACAAATTAAATTTTCGAAGCGGATTTGAATCCCATAGATTTTGGGAAAAGGGATGCAAAAACTAGTGACAGATTAGATTAAAATTCAATTTATATTCAGATACAGTACATCTCTGTAAATTAAGGAGGCCCACGAGAAAGAATTTTAATTTATTTTAGAAGGCATAATGATTTAGTCTTTAGAATGTACTTGGAAAGGCATACGAGTTCAAATTTGTGATCAATGGGATTTCAAAAGACGTTTTTTGCCCCGAACACTTGATAAGAACCATTTAAATACGTTGATTAAATCTGCATTTTGTGCGACGGTGTATATATATATATATATATACACTGAAGTGCCACTGAATTAGGGATAGCAAAGCCTATGCAAATTGTGTAACGCTGCGCATCATGTATGCGCAAGTGAGGGCGCTGTGGTAACTGCATATATAGCGCGTACTGTGGTTGTTCTGAATTAGTTGTTGAAATTGCCAGTATGGGTAAACTGCCTGATTTAGACGCCTTCGATAGCGGACAAATCGTAGCTGCGCGACGCATGGGCCATTCAATTTCCGAAATTGTCAGACAGCTAGGATTTTCAAGGTCGACAGTGTCAAGAGTATACCAAGAATACATGGATGGTGGAAAAAAACTAGCGATCGGGCAAACTGCAAAGGACAATTAGCCTTGACAGTGCGTGGTGAGAGACGGCTCAGGCGTATTGTACGTAGCCAGCGAAGCCAAACATTAGCACAAATTACCACCCAGTTTAATGACGGTGCCAGTCGTACAGTCAGTAAACGGACTGTGCAACAATCGATACACCGTATGGGTTTCGAGAGCCGTCGACCTACGAGAGTACCATTGCTCTATACCCGCCATCGGGCTGCACGTCTTGCCTGGGCAAGAGAGCACAGAGACTGGAGCGTAGAGGACTGGAAACGAGTAACATGGAGTGATGAGTCTCGATTCCGACTACTTAACCCCGACGGGAGGCTGAGAATAGGGCGTCAGGCTCATGAAGCCATGGATCCTGCATGCCTGGCTGGAACTGTACAAGGGCATGGTGGCTCAATCATGGTCTGGGGTGTTTTTTCGTGGCACAGTTTGGGATCTTTGCGTGTACCAACCTCCCTCAATGCAATTCGGTACGTAGAGTTGCTGGGTGATCACCTTCATCCGTTTATGCTGTTCTGTTATCCGCACGGTAATGGAGTTTTCCAGCAAGACAACTGTACCTCTCACAAGTCCCGGTTGGGTACTGGCTGGTTGGATGAGCATTCCTTTGACTTGGCCACCTAGAAGCCCAGACTTAAATCCTATTGAGCATCTTTGGGATGTTTTGGAACAAGGTGTGAAAGGCCATCCCACAGCACCAAAGAACCTTACTGAATTATGGACAGCTTTAGCCAATATTTGGCAAGCCATTCTCGTGGAACGTTTCCAGAAACTTGTTGAATCTATGCCTCCTCGTGTGGCAGGCGTTATCAAGGCCAGAGGAGGCCCAACTAGTTACTAGGTAGGTATACCTAATTCAGTGTCACTTCAGTGTACACACACACACAAATATATATATATATATATATATATATATATATATATATATATATATATATATATATATATATATATATATATTTATATATATATATATATATATATATATATATATATATATATATATATATATATATATATATATATGTATGTATATATATATATATATATATATATATATATATATATATATATATATATATATATATATATATATATTATCCTATATCGTTGGGTAATATTCTTAGCTTTACAGATGATAGAGGCCAAATCGTTCTCATGAATATATTATTATCGATAGATTATAGTGATATATCATCATGTCATATAATTGTTTTAAGATTCACGTAAGATTATCTTACATGTTTCATAATTGTCGTAAAATCTTCGAAAGATTTAGTCATCTTGTGGAATTTTTATAAATAAAGGATCATTGTGCTAAAATTTGTGAGATATGTCATTACTAATGGCAACAGCTGAAGTATCGCTTTCATCCTGAAAGTTTGGAAAGCACCGGTAAAATGTGTATATTAAATCTTAATCTAGTGTAAGGGTAAATGCATGGTCCTATATCGCTCAACAGTTTGTAATTCAGAAAAATAATAATATATCTTTTTCCATGGAGACAAATATTTCTGAATATCTATTAAGATCAATGTAAAATTTATGAAATGTTTCAAAATGCCCGCAAGGCGGCTCGACATAACATGAAAAAGAATACACCACTTTGAGAAAATAAATATCCACCTCGAAGTCAGGCATTTTTCCGCCCTATTTTCGAGGCATGAAAAATGTAGATAGTTGTTCTCATTGCAAGCAGTGTTTTCTGGACGATTTTTTTTCAGAGAATGTTCCTTTTTACTTGAATATTTCATATGTGTATTCCCGAGTAAATTTTTTATGCATGTATGTTCGTACTTCAATATTATTCTAATGGGAAAAGGGTAACATTGTTCTTAAGATGACAAGAAATATTTAAATTTCGGGTAACACATGTTGTGTCGGATGCATACTTTTTTTAGACAGGGTAAAATTCTTTGTGTTTGGACCTTATTCCGTTTCATGTAAATAGAAGTACATCGCATAAAGTACTCCTATTTTTTCTTATTTCTAATGCAGATATCCTTGAAAGAGGAATACTGGGATAAGGAGAGAGGTCCAAAATCAAATACAAAACAAAACAGAAAGATAAATAAAGTCACAGGAAAATGGTGAAATAATTATAACAAAAAATATTAAGATACATTTATAAAACTTTTTATAACTTATAAAATATCAGAAAAAACATAACTGATCTGAAATATTTGGCTATCTTCCGTAAATACTTTTTTTAAGGCGACAATGGACCATGAAAAACTTTTTTATTATTATTTATTAACCAATTGCTATGAAATTTTGTATACTTATACAGTGTTGTTTAGAGATGGATATTATAAATAAAAAAATTCAGAATGTAATTAATTAAGATATTAATTAAAATCAGTTTGTTAATCACTCTATTTAAAATTGCTCCATGCGCATTAATTTTTGTCTCAGATATCTAATTTTCTCTCTTTAGCTACCTTTATATAGTTATAATAAAAGTTAGAAGCAATATTTGATTTACAGCCATATTTATAAAAACTAGAAAAAAAATTGATAAAAATAGGTCCTTTTATGCAAAATTTTATCAAAAAATTTTTTATCGTAAAAATTTTAAGTTGTTTTAAAATAGTATAATGAATTGATTACTAAGTTTTATACTAACCTATATAAATAATCATTTTATGAAATTTTATGAAAATTCAAGAAAAATTATGACGCATCGAACATTTTGAACTTACCGCAAAGTCATGAAAACTTGTTTTGAGAAAATGGCATTTAAAGCTTTAATTTGACTAACATTTCCATTGTTTACGTTTGGAAAAAATACTTATAACTCGATTAATAATGATCGGTGCAACATACTTTTTTTTAAATTTAAAGCTGATGAGTTGCAAAATAATTTTCTGAAAGAAAAAAGTCGTTTTGGGGACATATTATTGTTAATCTGAAGGTCCATTGTCTCCTTAAACTGAGAACTGGACAGACAGCAGAACTATGCCCCTAATGTTCTGTGCATCACAGGCCTTAAAAATTGTCAAAGAAGTTCGTGGGAGTAAATTGTAACATAACATTGCACAGATAGATTTTTCAGACAACAGTGCATCAGATTGACACATATATGAAACACTGTTGACTTAACCCTTCGACCGGAACATTTGTCTCTCAGACAGCTAACGTATCTTTATTCAACGCTATACCCCCACCCTTTGACCTGGGTACTGTGAGTCTACATATGCGTCAGTCAACATCTTGTCCTCAGTTTGTAAGGGCGATTCGTGATGCCTGCCTTCTATGGTTCAGGTACGTGCCATTTTTCTGAAACATTGTGTGCCTACTAGACAGGTATTCCGCCTAAAGCATGTTTAAATATCTGACTGTTACACGAGGGCTAATTAGACCGGGACATAGTTTAAAGCCGATTCCTAACGGCTACAAACATCCATGCCAACAGTGGACCCCAAACACACAATATCTGAACAGAAAGCCAGCGCCCTAGCCATTCGGTTTTGAAGGTTCTGGAAACGACTTTGGCCAAACCCTGTTTTATGTTACCTGTTTTGAAACGGAGGCTGAGTAAGACTGACTTTCTTAAATGTCTCTACAAAACGAACCGAAATATAACCTGTGATAATTGGTTCTGTTCAATAGAAGCTGGTCAAGAATGAAGGAGAAATGGTTTGACGATTGTGGCTACGATGAAATGTAATAAACCAGAAACACCCTCGGAATTTCTAGTTAGGAATACCTACGAAAGAGATAATCCATCTATATCTGCCTCACAGGCGAATGTTCCCACTAAGCGGGAAAATAATCATGCTTCGGGCGGAGGGTTAAAATAGCTGCGTGATAGCTATTTCGTCACCATTTAAGAGTGCGCATTGAATAGACATGGTGTAACGAATTCTTTGTCTGATTCGCGTCTCCACCAACCACCCTATAAGTATTTAACCTCGTCTAATTTTGCCCTCTGTCGGTGAAAACAGAAACTAAATGTTTCCGATTCACTATTTATGTGCTATTTAATCTAATACCTTATCATTTCAATCCTCTTTAAAGGAGGAAATATAAAAGAATTTCTCAGGAACGTTGGCGTAAGGATTTGTAGCATAAGCTTGTTTGGATAGTTGCGTTAAATGTAGAGGGTGAACTCAGAACTTTCGCTTCCGTCTTTCGCTTCGCCTCTTTTGCTGTTGTTATCAACCATTTACACTAGCTTCGTTTCGGCTACCTCTGATACAGTCATCTGAGTGCATTTAAGTCTTGAATATATGCTGCTCGCCATTGCGCCTTGTTTGTTTAATTTCTACTGCGCGTGCACTCGGAAAGAAACTTTTCGATGTAGTGTTTGGACATGAAAAAGAAACAACTCGTCCATTTGGCATCTGAAATAGGAGTGAACGTGGAGTTTTGTCTGAAACCTCTGCCTCTTAAAGTAGAACGTCATTTAAGTGCCATTTATATCCATACACCGACGTGGAAGTTAGATAAACTTGGCGACGGGAAAAATCGACATTTAGCGGTGGTATGAATACGTGGAGTCAGGGACTTCAAAGGACTGTACTTATAATGAATCTTTAAAACAAGCCTGCAAATTATTATACATATGTATACACACAAACACACACACATATACATATATATATATATATATATATATATATATATATATATCAAGAAGTGTCCCCTCCCATTGGTGGATCACTCCACAAATGAATTTGTAAATATTACACATATGTATCTACCTTAGAAAGTTTTTGTTTTGCTGCTTAGGAAATATATTCAAGGAAACCTCTGTTACACTTGTTATTTACTTTTTCCTTTTCGAATCTCAAAAAATAAGCTAAACATTTCGCTGTGTTCTGGAAATTATTTAACTTGTAGTAGTAAGATAAGACTTACTGAATTACTTAAGAACTAAAAATGTTGCGTTAACATTTTTCTATATTTTGGGAGGTGCATAAGAAATAAATTTTAAACGCGCTTGTTTGACTCGTATAACGAAGTAGCTTTATTTAAAATGTGTTGACACTTTTTAATTTTACTGAATAGAATGGAACAAAATACAGTTTTGTGCTTTTAACAAAATTTGAAACCATTTAAAAGGACATAATTTTCAACTCTGAAGAATTCATTTAAATAAAGCTCGTTTCTAAGGGAGTTAGAAAACCAAATTTCATTGGAAATGAAAATTTACTTAAATGTCTGATGTGCGAATATTGGAAAAACAGAGGGAAGGAATTTCAGGACAACCCTAAATAGTGGTTCCGCAAAGCCATCAAAAGGTTATATTGCATAACTCTGTTCACAATGCGTACAATTTGTCGCTCAGTTCCTTATGAAGATTTATCGGTATTTTAAATTCCCATATAGAGTTTATGTTAATTAAAGGCAGATTTTTACGGATTTATTTCTGTCCTATCATCAAATTTAGTTCAATGTTATCTTTACTGGTGGCAAAATTCTACAATTTCTTAATTCTGTGCGCGATTTCTTGCTTAGCTACTGACGAGGAAAGACATATCGGTCTCTTAAATTCACATACAGAGTTTTGTATTAATTAAATGTAAATTTTTTGGCTTTATTTCTGCCATATCACCGTTCTCTAGTTCAGGGCAAAATAACACAATTCCTTTACTCTATGCCCGATTTGTTGTCTAGCTTTTGATGACGAACAATACATCGGTCTTTTCAATTCAAAAATAAAGGTTTTGCTAATTTATAGTAAACTAGCGGAAAACCCGCACTTCGCTACGGAGTACGTTCAAATTAAATACAATGGTCAATGTATGCAATTAATACCAAAATATATAAATATATATATAATAAATACGACGATCAATGTATACAATTGATGTAAATAATTATATTTATGAAAAAAATCGTAAGGATATTTTTATAGACAAAATAACGTAGAAGAAATTATTCAAATTAAATCTAATAGGACAAAATAAAGAATATAGTGCAGTTAATACAGTACAGTTTGAGGAACATATCTTTTATTGTATTTTGATAGTTTTTTGGATAATGTCCAATCGTCTGCCGCATTAGCAAGAACATTTTTTTTTTGTCAATTTCGTTGTTATGCGCATGACGATAAATTTATTTAAAATACCAGAAAAAGAAATCACGTGATCGGCATTTAATAAATTAAATTCTAAAAATGAATCTATAAAAATTCATCAAAAATCAGAAAATGGAGATAAAGATTCGAAAAAGATTTGATTTTAAAGAAATTTTTATGATCGTTCTCGTGCTATAAATTTTATAACCCTCAAATTATTATTTTAAATGCAAACTAAAAAAGTTACTAAAACAGTTTAAAATTTTAATTTAAAAAAATCTAAGAGGAATTTTTCAAAAATCAATCTTAGTGCAGCCCTACACTATAAGAAGAATTGCTATGCAAATTTTCAGCCCTTTAGGTCCAGCGGTTTGGTCTGTGCGTTGTATGTCAGACAGTCAATCTGTCAGTGAGTCAGTCAGTCAGCCAGTTACGGAACTGTTTTATATATATAGATTATTATGGTTTTAAGGGTGTCTTAAAAAACCTTGACACATTTTAAAAATTTATATAAAAAAAGTACTCATGGTAAGAACTAGAAATTCACATACGTGTTACCTTATATATTAGAGTTTTTTTTTGTGTAGTCAATAAATTTCAATATGTGCTCCTTTTGTGGCATGGAGAATATCCAGTCCGTAATCCATTTCAGCCCATGTGAGTTCCAAAATGGATTCCGTAACACTTGAAATTGCAGAAATTATGCATTTTTGAGTTATTTAAGACTGTCCACTTTTGTCGAATAAACTTTGCCTTTAACAAATCCCCAAAGAAAAAATGTCGAGGTGTAATTCCTGGAGATCGAGGTGGCCATTCGATGGGACCATCTCGTCGAATCCACCTGTTTCGAAGTTCCTCATTTAAAATGTCTCGTACAATCACAACCCAATGAGGCGGTGCACCGTCTTGTTGCTAAATGATTTTGGGATGTAAATAAGAAATTTTGTGGGACAGCAAAGTAGCCACTTACAACTTTAGCCTTTTTACAACTTTCGCTTTCATGGAACAACTAGCGCCCTCCGTTGATTTTTTTGATACAGAAAAACCTCTAATATATGCGGTAACGCATCTGTGACTTTCCAGTTCCAACCTTGTATACTTTTTTATATAAATTTTTAAAAAGTGTCAAGGTTTTTTAAGACACCCTGTATTTTAGCTGTATCATCATTTTATCGTTCGTTGCTATCTAAACTAGTGGCAAAATGGCACAATTTCTTAAGTCTGTGCACGATTTATTATTTAGCTCCTGATGAAGAAAGACATATAGGTCTTTTAAATTTACCAATAGAGTTTCCGCAAATTTATGGTGACATGTTTATGGTAATTTTTCTATCATTATTTAATAGTTTAGCGCCGTCTTTTCCCCGTATAACAACAAGTTAACAATAAATGGGAATATTTGAGTCACATACAGTAACAGCTACTATCATGAATATTATCCGCTCCGGATTAAACAGATTTGATACACAAGATTTTCCAAAAAAACGAATTAACAATTTCTTTCCTGAAAACAAAAATAGGAGTTTTTAGAATGAATAATACAGAGGCTGTTCACACATTTTTTAGACGATGTATACTGTATTCACAAAACTAAATGACATAAAATTCTTGTGTTTTAAATGTTCTATTTGACATCCCCTATTCTGAACTATCTTTCGACACCGCAATTTCCAGGATAATAATGCCTTTTGAAGTGTCAGAAGAGGTATTCTAACCCATTCCTCCTGAACAGCTTTCCAGAGTCCTGTAAGGGTTTTGGGACGACGTTTAGATAATGCAGATTTTAAAAGTCCGAAAGCACAAAACTCCATAGGTGATACATCGGGAGATTTAGTAAGGATATCAGTGAAGGGTATGGCCTTGATACCAGTTTTTTGTTCCATTTCTTTTAGGAAATTTACAGTGGATTCTGATGTGTGACTGCTAGCTTTTTCCTGATGGAGACTCACAGATTGATGGCACTGTGGGTAAAGCGATGGTATTTCATTCAGAAATATTGGCGATAAAATATGTTCCTGATAGTATTTGGAGTTAATCTTGACATTTTTTCCACTCTCTTTATTTTTAACTTGCCAATATAAGAAAAACCAGCAACAATCATGAATCCCTTAGAAAAATTTTCTTTCGATTCTTTGAACCATGTACTTAAATTTTTTTCTCCCCTTTTATGATAATAAATGGCTCTTTTTTTGTTGCAATCATTTAAATACACCCATGATTCATCTATTGTGACAATTGTTTTCCATTTTTCTTGTGATAAGTGTTTCTCATATAGAATTCTGCAGCGTGTCCTGCGTTCAGCGATATGATTTGGAAGAAGGCGATGCACATTGCGTTTTTTCGCTTTCTTAAGATTTAAATCAACGTTTATCATTTTGTTTACAGTGGACACCGAGCATTTTAATGTTTTTGCAACTGTCCTTTGACTAGGGGGATTTTCTTTTAACATTAAACAACGTACCTTTGCAATAGTCGAAGATGTCCGTTTTTACCTTGGATACTTGTTTGGAATTTTTGACCCACTTGAGGCTCCAATTTGACGTTTTTTCCCTTTCTTGTTGACGATATTACCTATCGACGCTTTAGATATCACAAAACCATGACTCTCACATCGTTTTTGGATAACGGAGTATGCATATTTCTCTTCGGAAAGAGTATAAATGTAGCCTTCGAACCACTGCTTTGTTAAAAACGCCATTTTGAATAAAAACAAAACTTTCAAGCCGCAGACGATAATTTTGACTTTTAAAAGCATAGTACAATTGCAATTACTTCTTTTGTAGCAAACGATGTTTTATTACCGCTTACCAAAATCGTCTAAAAAATGTGCGAACAGCCTCTGTACATCCGTATGTCTCTACGAGGATTACAAAATGAAGTACTGAATTTTTAAGCTGACCACTTTACGCGTTTCCTGTTGTATATCTGTACTTTACGTCCATTTACTTCCAACTAGAATTTTTCCTGATAAAAAACAAAGAAAACTTTTTAAAAACATGTATCAAAAGTTCCTTGTGAGATAACTCTTTGAACTTATTTTTGAGTATAATTTATTTTCATTAAACTATATTTAGCATTTTTAATTTACACTAAATATCTGAATTTTTTTCTCTGAAGCAAAATTTACTTTAAAAAAATGATATTTTTTAACTTCAAGATGATATCAAGTGATTAAAAATTTTTTTCGTTAAACTTTGAGAAATCCCGAAGAAAATTTAATTAATTAGACAGATATATCTTCTGAAGTTAAAATTTATTTGAGATAGAAAGGAATTTTTCCAAATTCAAATTCAAACATTTAAAATAATTTTTAAAATTTTATAAATCTTATTTTTATAAGTCATGAAGAGACAACTAGTCAAATATTTTCTGAAAAAAAATACCCTGAAAATATACTCTGACTTTTCGACATGCAAGGCGTTTAAAATTTTTTAAAAATAAATATTATAAATTCTGAGGAGAAAAAATATTTCATTAGACAAATATTTTTTCTGAAGCTAAAATTTTCGTTGAGAAAAAGAGGGTTATTGATCTTCAGAATGATTAAAAATTTGATAATTGAAACTTGTAAAATTCTGAAGAGACATATTGTTTAATTCAATAAATTATTTTTCCGATGTTTAATTTATAACACATAAAATTTAAAAATACTATTCGACTGTCAAGAAATTAAAAATTCTATGAAAAGGATTTTTATAAATTCCTAGAAAAAAACATTTAAATAGCCAAATAATTTTTCTGAAGATAAAATTTACTTGGAAAAGAAAACGAGTGTTGAAATGTAACGTGAGTAAAAATTTTACACTTAAAATTTTTATAAATCTCGAAGAGGCAAATTATTTCATTATACAAATATTTTCCCTGAAGCTATAATAACCTTGAGAAAAAAAGTGGTTTTCGACCTTCAAAATGATTAGCTTAAAATACCCCACAAAAGAAAGAAAAGTATCTTTGACCTTCAAAGTAATTAAAAATTTTATAAATAAAATTTCTATAAATATCGGTGAGACAAATTATTTAATTAGACAAATATTTTGTACGAATATAAAACAACCCTATAAAAAGGACTTCTCGACCATGAAAGAGATTAAAAATTTTATAAATTTTGAAGGGATAAATTATTTAATTAGAGAAATTTTTTCGGAACCTATTATTTCGCTGTACAAACAATCTTTTTCCCTTTTAAAGAGATAACAATGTTTAAACTAAACTTTTAAAAAAAATCCTTAAGATAAATTATTTTGAAATATTATCTACGTCAAAGGTAAAAAAAAAATATGCACAAGTGGAGCTATAAATTTCAATTTATAAGGCTAATATATTATTCAATTTATAAGGCTTTGAATTTTATATTTAATTTGTTTTAAAATTATTTATTTCAAATTATTTAAGTAGTTCTTAACTGTTTGATGATCTGAACGTAGTATTATATTCAGTTCAATGGAATCATATGATACCATTAAAAAGAAAAATCATGGCAAAATGTGGGTAAATAAATGTGTATAAAATCTATTGTCCTCTACCCTCTTAAGAGAAATTCGGCTATGTAATCAATTTTTCCATTTGACGATTTCACTGCATCAAAGACTATATCTGCATGCCTCCCATATTCCCTATAGCATGAAAGCTTCCCCCAAACAAAGGAATCAAAAGAAGACGAGAAACGTGGAGTGGAAATACACAAGGCCGTAAACATCTCGTATCATGAACACAAATCTCTTACACGAGGGTATATTGGAGTGTGTCTGTTGCGTCTATGTGGGACATTAACTCTCTGCCCTTGTTACCATGGGAACGGAGGGAAGGGTTAAAATTTGATAAATACTCTATGCAAATAAATGAAACCATTGCTCGGACTGATCAAAGGAAACGGGGATTTTATGATGTAAATATTATGATAACTTCCAGATTTTTAAGTTTTAACTAGTCCCACATAACCGGATGCTATTAAAGGATCACAACGCGATCTAAAGCGCATTACGATATTTCGCTAAAATAAATATTTATATGAAGATGATTTTACCGTGCATTTCCATCTATTCGTGTCATTGCTAATTCAAAAATGGGAAAAAAATTAGTCTTCATTATTTTGAAAATAAACGTAATATAAAGAAAAAATATAATTTTTTATTGCCTAGAAATGTGCATTAATTTTGAGGAGTTAAATCGCATTTAATTGAGGTGACAATATTGTAAAAATTTCAAGGGGACTTTGCTGAGTGTTTCAGCTTAGTAGTGTCACTGATAATTCTAAAAATAACTTAATTATTCCCTAGTATTTTGATAAGGAACTTGTTACGAAGAATTTAAATTAATTTTGATATCGCATTTTGGTATGACGGTATATTAAGAGATAATTGCATTAAGAATTTTCTTTTTTCTATAGTTCATAATTTAAGAAACGTAATTGATAATTTTGCACTATTTCGAGAATGTCGAATGATGACCTGCACCTTTGAATATGACTGTAGTTTAGATCAGCTAACGTACCTGTTTTTTATATATTATTGGGAAGATTCCTTGCAAAATCTTGCAGCAATCTTCGAATTTTGTTTTTATGTCCAGAATGTCGATAAGAAGGCATCTTTTCATTAAGTCTTCACAAAATATTAGTGAGAACCTAAATAATTGCCCACCACTATTTGAATGGATAGTCGCTTCAGTCACTTAGATACTATTTTTTGGCTGTGCTACTATTCGAATGTCTGGATAGTCCCTTCAATCACTCAGATACCATTTTTTGGCTGTGCTACCATTCGAATGTCTGGATAGTCACTTCAGTCTCTCAGATGCTATTTTTTTGGCTGTGATACAATTCGAATGACTGGATAGTCACTTCAGTCACTCAGATACCATTTTTTGGCTGTGCTACAATTCGAATGTCTGGATAGTCACTTCAGTCTCTCAGATACTGTTTTTTGGCTGTGCTACTGTTCGAATGTCTGGATAGTCACTTCAATCTCTCAGATACCATTTTTTGGCTGTGCTACAATTCGAATGTCTGGATAGTCACTACAGTCTCTCAGATACTATTTTTTGGCTGTGCTACTGTTCGAATGTCTGGATAGTCACTTCAATCTCTCAGATACTATTTTTTGGCTGTGCTAAAATTCGAATGACTGGATAGTCACTTCAGTCACTCAGATACTATTTTTTGGCTGTGCTCTGCCAAGCACAGTCAAAAAATGCTAGTGAATACACCTAGTGGCTGTAATACATTCAGAGTTTTCACAGTTTATCAATTTGTATGCATCTCGTTTTTAATCAATTTGCAGTTACTAGGCTGTTTAGTGCCTACAGATAAAAAACTCAAAGATATTAGAAAATGTGACAAACTGCTAGTCACAGACACTACCCCAAAAATGAATGGAATTTAAATGAATGGAATTTTTTTGGGCTAGAGTGAACAACCAGAATACTTCGAGCAGGGTAAAATATAAAGTTCACATCAAAAATGTTTTTCTATTTGCACTGGGGCTTATTCCGATCGAACGCATCACATACGGAATGTGCTTTCAATGCACATTATCTACCGAACATAATATCTTAGCCTTGCCTGCCATAAATATGCTCAGAGCACATACATTCGCCAATAATTTTGCGAAAACCTTTATTAAAAACCTTTTTTTATGATAAGGGGTGGAATATACGGCATATTATTTATGAAATACTTGCACTGCAAATGTGAAAATGCGTACCCTTTTTCTCTAGACTTGATGCGGAAAATATTAAGTTAGGAAACGTCTATAATGAATATGATGGCATGGTGCATGGATGTAATAGATCAGCGGAAGGAAAACTTTTTTCGACCGAGATCCACTTTCTTTAAATATAACAAACCCCCTCGATCCCCAATGAAAAACTTTTGGTAGAAACAAAATTTTTTAAGAAATTATGAAAATGTTAACAGAAGAATAGGAAAAAAAGGAAACTATACATTTTGGGTAAATATTTATTTTACATAATAAGAATTAAAAAAATGTCTTGTTTAGTATCTGTACATGTTGTTTGACATTTTATAGTATCATCATTTTTTAACATATACGATGGGAT